>VZTX01020668.1:32327-320387 GCA_013400915.1 Pardalotus punctatus
CTGGCGATGGATGCCCGGGAGGGGCCGGCGGAGCGCAGGGAGCCCGGGGAGCGGCTGCTGTCCAGCTCTGGGCACGGACAAAGCGTGCCCGGGGACGAGCGTGGCCCTGGCCCTCCCGGCAGTGACACAGGGGTTCCAGTCGAAACAGAGTAGATTGAGATCAGATATCAGGAAGAAATTCTTCCCCATGAGGGCGGTGAGGCCCTGCACAGGTGCCCAGCGAAGCTGTGGCTGCCCCTGCATCCCTGGTGTCCAGCTCCAGGCTGGACAGGGCTTGGAGCAGCCTGGGACAGTGGAAGGTGTCCCTGCCATGGCAGGAGGTGGAACGAGGTGATCTTTAAGGTCCCAAACCATTCTGTGATTCTGTGGTTAACTTATCCTGAAGTCAGACAGGCCTCAGCAGATTTTCAGTGTTACTGTAACAATTATGAACATGTTCCTTTTTTGCCTATAAATAAGTATATAAATAAATAAAAAATATATACAATTATTTAATTGCAAATATATTTCTTACCTGTGTTCTCATGTCTAAAATTTGGGAATAGTCTTCATGAATTCCTATGTGATGTCTTAAACTTGCAGACGAAGATTTTGAGATGGACACAAAGAGATGCTTTGTGGTGTCTTAGGGTTCCAGGAGACAGTGCAATATTATTTTATAATGCTTTTATGTCACTAAATAGTATTTACCATATGATAAACCTCAAATACTGTGTCTAGTAGCATGCATTCAACATACAAAAAAAACCCCTCCTTCCTGATTTGAAGAGCTTTTTTTCTGTTTTACTTGTTGATGATGCTCTGTTCTCTTCCAGGGGCTGGCAAGGTTTGATTGCGTATGGATGCCATTCCCTTGTGCTTGTAGTGGATGCCAATTCTGCTCAGACTTTACAGGTTTTGGAAAGGCACAAAGCCAGTGTTGTCAAGGTGAGATGTACCTGGTTTAAGGTATTTTACTTGGGTCTGGCATAGATGTTATCATTCTAAATCACTGTAAATACTTGACATGATATTGCACGTGATTTTCACATGAAATCTTTCTAAAATACATGTATTTTACGTGGTCTCTTTTGCAGCTAAGTCAAGCTATACATGTTAAATTTGAGCTGAGGTTGATGGTATATGTTTTTAGAAAATATAGAGTATAAAATATAGAATATCTAAAAACATTTGTTAGTGTTACAGAACACAGAGGCATTTCTAGGAAAGCTGTTAACATGAGAGGATTTCAAATGATCATTTCCAAATAGCAAATGAAACTCTTTGCTGCTGCCCTTTCTGATCCTCCCTGTTGTGGCAAGTGCACCATTCATCTAGAAAGTTACTTTTAAGCTTTTCCTTCTTTTCTTGCCTATAGAAAAGGAACAATAGCAGACAAAACTGTACATTTATTTTAGTGATATGAAGTGGTGAAAATTTTAGCTTAAGTGTAGGGCACCTGTGCTTTCCTTTGAACATCCTTGACTTGAAATTGTGGAGTTTGACTTTGGGTGGAGTGTGGAACATGATGTATTTCTTTGATACATCATTTCTTTGATTGTGGACAATGACAGATTCACTTAGGGTTTAGAGGATTGTTTGCCTGGCAGATGACTGCAGATGTGTTAACATCTCTGAGGAGTTTTCTTCAATTCCTAAATTGAGAGGTTTTTTAAGAGTTTGTAAATGCTAAGAGCATAAATAAGCTGGAGTGGATCTGTAAGAAGTCTGCTGTATAAGTCTGGCTTAAACTCCTTGCAGAAGAGGCTCACACCAGTAAACTCAGTCCGCTGGGGATCTTCTCCCCAAAAACCTGTGCTTCAGTTCTGAAAAATTTCAAAACACACCACATCTAGTGCAAAGAAAACAAAGAAAAAGCAATTGTTTCATAATCCTTTTGCAGTCCATTTTGCTATTTTTCTGTCAAAACTGTGTCTGGAATAGGGAATAGGTAATAGATTCACTGAAAATGGATCCATGTTAGTTGTCCATCTGTCCAAAAGGTGTTTGTGTGAGGCTGATGGCTTTGTGTGGAGTGGATTATCTCTGAATTTACCTTTACAAAGTATTGGAAAGGATGCTTTTACAGAAGAAAATCTAATTACAAGAGAAATTTTTTATCTGTTACAAGAAGGAGAGGATTTAAATTACATTTGTGTCCTTTCTGATGCATTAATAAACAGTGATAATAAGGCTTTAGAAATGAGGTGAGATGGATTGTGAAAATTAAAAGAAGTCACCTCTGGTTCCTGTTTCTGACCAATGCTGCTGTATTTTGAAGTCAGGGTAGTCAGTAACTGGTACTGTAAGAAAATAATTGCCGTTAGCAGAAGGTCATGGCCTGTGTGGGGACCTTGTTGGAGCAGTGTGACTGCAGAGGGGAAAGGGGTTCATGGTGTGGGAGCACCACATGGGCTCTGCTTAGGGCTGGTCACGTAAAGGTCTTCATTTTGTTGTTCTGAACTTGGTGACAACTCCTCCCTTGAGAAGTGATGTTTTCCAGACTTGGAATTTGCTTTGAAGAAATGTACATTTAACTGAGAAAGAAATAGCCTTGTAGGTTTTTACAATTACAATTATATAGCCACATGCAGATATCCTCAGGGGTAATTCTTTCTTGAACAGCAGGGAAGCAGGAATTGCAAAAATGAAATTTGTAGGTAGAGGAGAGTCTCTCAAGAATTCTTTGTGATTCTGGTAGGAACAGGCTTTGAGTTTATAGCTAGAGATTGTGTACTGTGCATGTGTCACATTTGTTTAATTTATTCAGCTGGTTTGTGAGATCCATCCTGCTCATACCTCTGAGAGGGGCAGCACAAAGGCTCTGAATGCTGCTGTCAATCTTTTTCATGGTGCAAAGTTAGTGGTGCCTAATGATAATCCTGTCTCAGTTTTTAAAATGTCGTATTTTCAGTATCGACAGAAAGTCCTGTGTTTGCCTCACCCTTTCTGTGCCAGGCAGTGTGACAGCACACAGACAGCTGGCTAGGGTGGAATTTTTGTAGCAGATAAATTCCCATTAGCTTAGCAATAATGTTTCTTTATTCTGGCAGTGTCTGTAGTCTCTCCTGAGGCAGAAGTTCACCTTAAAAGCAGACAGCAAAACAGCTCCATGTGGATAGATAAGAAAGAAGTCAGTGTTCTCCATCCCCTTGTGATCTGGGAGGAGTTGTAGACAGAGTGTTTCAGATTTCAAGACACAGATTTCTCATAAGTATTGCCAATTTACAAGCCTGTGCAGCTTGAAATCCCAAACTGGGAAGTGGTACCTGGAATTCGGTACTGGCAATGTGTTGAAAATACCCCCAAAGTTATCAATGGTCAGCGATGCCTTATTTCATTATTTTGTTATGAGCCAACACATAGATGAAGGAGTAACCTTCCTTCTTCCCCCATACCACAATATATTTGTCGAATTAGGAAAATTACATGTTTTAGGATGTATATAAAAATGGAATGATCATTTTTCAACTTTCCTTTGTTTGGAAATCAGTGGATATAGGTTTGTGGGTGCCTACAGAACTGTAAAAATTGCCACGTCTAAGTATTTACATACATGGNTTTGTGGATGCCTACAGAGCCGTAAAAATTGCCATTTAGTTTCCTCCAAACGTCTAAGTATTTACATACATGGCAAATATATTTGATTGTTGTAGTTACCTTCAGGTACAAGTATTGTTGATTTATGTAATTTTTGAATATCAGCCATGCAGTCATGCAGCACAGTTGTGACCTACCTTAAATTTACACAAGTGATGGTAGCTTAAAGGTATGTTACAGGTGCTGTTGGCATTAACTATTACCGTGCTTTTTTATTGAATTCATTATTTATCTATCTGAAAAATACAAAGTATGGTGTCTGTGTTACATATGTTTGTCTCCTTTAACCAGTTCCCATCTGTATTTTCAGGTTAAATGGGCTAAGGAAAACTACCACCACAATATTGGCTCTCCATATTCCTTACGTTTGGCTTCTGCTGATGCCACCGGGAAAATCATTGTGTGGGATGTGGCAACGGGAACAGCTCGCTGTGAAATACAGGAACATTCAAAACCCATTCAAGGTAATGATAGTGCATGATGTTTATATGGGATTTATTTTATGGGGCATTGTGCACAAATCCATCACCTGCCTTTTATAAACTGTGCTCAATACTGACAGGGAATTGTGCTGGTGGGATTACCGGCCCTCTGTATGTTTGCTTGTTCATTTTATGAGTAAATGTAAGATTTACTGTCCCCCACAGGAATGCTGTGAGATTTAATTCATTATGGTGATGTTTTCTAAGATCTTGTGACAAAAAGTTAGAATCTATTTTTATGAATGTTATTGATTGAAATAATAACATTTAGAGCATCAAGTACATCTTCCTGCTTTCCAGCTGGGGTTGGGTTTTTTTGAGCATTTCAGCTATTTTTAAAATTGTGATGATGCTTATATAAACCTGGTGGGTTTTTAAATTCTATTATATAAAAGCACACTTGTGTAAATAGGTTGTTGGGTTTTGTTACTCAGTTTTTGTAAATCCTGGGAAAGCAGATGCAATATTGTAAGTCTGATAGGGGGCCACTGAAAATTTATTTTACTGACTGCTGTTAATTCTGTTACTTTTATTACTTTCTGTTTGCGTGTGCTTTATAGATTGTGTTTTATTTACTCCTGTCACCAATTCACTGAAGGTTTAAAGGAGTTCTGACCATGCTGCTTGAAGATTTCTGCAGTTTTTCAGACCAAATTAAGTCTTTTATTTTCTATGAAACCAGGGAAAGCTCTTTCTAGCTCTGAAAAAGCTGAATTGATAAAACAGAAGAACAGCTGAGGAAGGGAGAGGCCTTTTTTTTTTGACAACTTGATAGATATGAGCTGTAGAAATCTGTGAGCTGCTGAGCTCATGGAGTGAGTGGCAGGAGCTGCCCTGGGGAGCCTTCATCCATTGCCTGCCTGTTGTCTCCAGCTGCCCTGTGCAGCATGCACAGAGCTCTGGACAGCTCCTTCCGAGGAACTGAGGGGTCTCTCTGTACTTATTGACAGAAAACTTTGTCTTTTCTGTCCATTTATCTCAACTATTGAAATAACACCGAGCTGGGATGATTGTACCCCTTTCAGGCTGGTCCTGTTCTTTAAGCACTGTGCTTGTGCTCATGATTGTTATGCTCAGGCTCATTTTGCTCTTGAACTTCAGGCTGATTAAAAGTATCTAGAGTGGAGAAGCCATTTGTTTCCATGTCCAATACTGATACTATCCCAAATATTAATTTTGTTCCTTCTTTCTTTTGACAGACATGCAGTGGTTGTGGAATCAAGATGCTTCTAGAGATTTATTGCTTGCAGTTCACCCACCTAACTATATTGTACTGTGGAATGCAGACACAGGAACCAAGCTTTGGAAGAAAAGTTATGCTGAAAATATCCTGTCTTTTTCATTTGACCCCTTTGATCCCTCACATTTAGCTTGTAAGTTCATATGTGTAAAACAGTGTGGCCTGAATATGTGTGACCAGGAAAATTCTTAAATGAGAATGTTAATGTTGAAATTAAAAGTAATGGATTGGAGAGAATAATGTCATAAATGCCAAAAAGAAGTCTCAAAGCAAAGACAGGAAATCTTTGGCCAGGGTGGGATCCTGTTTCAGAAGATGCTGGTGTGTGGGAAGGGGAAAAGCAAGCATGAGTGAAGAAGTTAGAGATCTGAAAAGAAATGTTTGAGACTTTACAAAAGGAATCAGAAAGTCTGTAGAGAGGGAGCTGGAGGAAGCCAAGGCTAGAGAGCCCTGTGAAATGTAAAAAGCTGTAAAAGGATGGTGCTGAGGGAGCAGCCTGTTGAGATAAATAGACCAAGAATAAATGGTACTTTCAGCAGAAAGGGTTTTAGACGACTACAGTGTGAGATCAGTACCAGAAGCAATTCAGATGTCAAGGGGGATATCGTGCAGATTTATTCATTTCAGCAGGAAGAAGCTGAGAAAAGTAAGAGTCACCATTTTATTCTTGAATTTAGCTTCATCACTCCTGATCTGTAATGAGACAGTGCAGTTGCCAGGCTTTGTTGTTTTGGGTTTTTTTTATCTGTCCCACAATTCAAACTTTTATAAACACTTCAGCTATACAGCTGAGCCAGACCTTCATGCTGCAATATAAATAATGTGAATTTATGATAATTTGAGCCATGCTCTGCATGAGAACAAAAATTAATACAGTCTATGTGTATTCTGTTTTCTATTTGCATTGTGAATCTTAAAGAAAAACAGTTGATGAGAGAGTATAACTGAGTTTCTGCCAGTGATACAGTATTTTTTAATATAAACTTAATTTGGAAAAATTGAGTTTTGTGGATATTAATTGATTTTAATGGACCATCTGCTGCTCTTTCAGTTAGAAAGTGCTGGTTGTCTAGAATTACGAATTTTCTGTCTGCTACAGTATTACCAAAGTTATTAGCATTTCTTCTCACCAAAATACCATTAAAATGGAATTGCACAATCAAATTGCAGACTGAATTGCACTGTTTTTTGTTGGTTTTTTTTTTGTGCAGTGCTCACTAGTGAAGGAATAGTGTTCATCTCTGACTTCTCCCCTTCCAAAGCTCCTGCCAGCTCAGGGAAGAAAGTTTACATCTCCAGTCCCCATTCCAGTCCTTCTCACAACAAGCTGGCTGCTGCTACGGGGGCCAAAAAGGCCCTTGATAAAGTAAAAATCCTAATCAGTAATGAAAAACCAAGGTAGGTTGCGAATATTTCTTCTCAGTTAATGTTTTGTATACCTGTATATTTTATCAATATACTTCAGTTAAAGCCTGTAAGGTAATAAGCACAACCATATAAAAATTAAGGTAAGAAGGGTAATTTCTGGTGAATGCCAGTAAATGTCAGGGCAGCCAGCACTGTTCCTAAGAAAATTACTTTGAATTTGAGATGGGCAAAAATTGCACTTGTTCCATTTGAATTAAGTGCAGTTTTTAAAATTACTCTATAATCTTATTTAGACAAAAGTCAGCAGAATGTGTTTTTGGAAGTCAGTGATGCTTTGCACTGCTCTGACAGATAAGTGGAAATCTGCAGTTGCCTTGTGATCAGAATAGGAGTTACGTGATAAAAAGCTGGAGAAATGATGCTATAAATTTTATTTTGAACTCGAACAGTTTGTTGACGCAACCTGATAGAAGTTTATGTCTGATTTTTACAGTGCTGAATCTGTAACACTCAATGACTGTCTTCAGTTGTCATATTTGCCTTCCAAAAGGAACTACATGCTCTTACTGTATCCCAGGGAAATTCTGATTCTTGACTTGGAAGTGAATCAGACAGTGGGTGTGATTGCAATTGAAAGGACAGGGGTGCCTTTCATTCAGGTAATGAAGATTTGATTGGCTTTTATCTTTTTTAACAGTTTATTAAAATCGCATGTAAGTTTGTGATCCGATGATAGTTGTGTTTTGAGTAGTTCTAGGAAATAAAAGTAAGTTAGCTCATCAGGGGGAAGAATGTCCTTTGAACAAGCAAACAATTCAATCAAAACCTTTCAATGATTTTTTCAAATTAATTGACTTCCTGTCACAAGTCCTGTAGCTGAAGAAATTAATGGAAGCATCGCATTAATGTAATGTTTTTAATGACTTGCTTATTCATCAGGAGTTGTATGTTCACTTGCACATGTCCTTTGCAAAGGATACAATTTTGAATATGCAATCTAACACCCATCTCTTTCCCCAGGTAATCCCTTGTTTTCAGAGGGATGGGTTATTTTGCCTACATGAAAATGGTTGTATCACGTTAAGGGTTCGCAGATCCAACTGCAGCATCACTGCAGCTCCAAATGAGGAGCCAGGTGAGTTTTGTGTCAGAAATCTCCAGAAATGAACTTTGATAGATTTTCATCAATAATTTAACACCAGTAATGATCATCATACCTCAAACAGGATGATGAATTACAGCCTTCTAATGTTTTGTCTCATGTATTGAATTTAAATTCAAATTCATGCTACATTTTCCCAAAACTGTTTTTGACTTCCCTGATACTAAGTGCAAAATAGGTTATATTAATATCCTGAATATGCTTTTATTGCTAAATAATACTTAAATTAGGAAGTTACTTTACAGTCACATATACAATAATATTTTAAATAAAATATTATTATTGTATTCTTTTTTATCTTTCAGAATAAAACTTTTTTCAGGCAAGCACAAGGTTTTGGAAGTCATTTGGTCAATTGGAAGAACTGATCGTGGAACTAAGAGATGGGCTTAAATTTAGATTAAAATCTAAATTATTAAACTTTTGTCTCATTCAGTGTTGCTAAGAATGGTCTTACAATTATAATGGAAGAAAGGGAAAACGTAGTTCTGTGCATGTGTGATTTTTATTTGTTTGTTGGCTTATGTTGTTTATTTTGGTTTGGGCTGTTTGCTAATTTCTAGTGAGCTGCGTGACTGGCTTCCAGATTTACCAACAAAGCTGGAGTTTTGGATTGTGGAGAGCAGGTGCAGGTTCTGCCCAGCTGTGAAACCGGTATTATTTTAGGTTTTGCAGGATTCATATGGAATAGAGACAAAGTTACATTTTGAAGAACTTCTCAGTGCTGTGTTGGGTACAGCAAGATCCAGAGTGTGTAATTTTTGATTGCTTTTCCTAATTGCTGCACAGGAAGCACAAGGGCTTCAATTAAAGAGCTCAGATTTGTTGTTGATTGATCACATCTCATGTTTTTCCCTCTCATTGTTTGTCCTCTGTGGGCCGTTGGTGTTGCAGATCCAGACCCAGTTCAGGAGCTGATTTATGATTTAAGAAGTCAGTGTGATGCCATCAGGGTGACCAAAACAGTTCGACCCTTCAGCATGGTGTGCTGCCCAGTGAATGAGAATTCTGCAGCCCTCATAGTCAGTGATGGCAGGGTGATGATCTGGGAATTAAAATCCAGTGTTTCTGGCAGAAATGTGCGCAACAGGTAATGGGGTTTACTTTTTTTCCCAAAGCTGATTTTTTTACAAGTGGTGTTCACTATTTCATTGTATTTTAAGGCAACAAGATGTCTTCCTGTGTGTGGTAGTGTTTCATGTGCTGTACACGTGTGTGAGGGAAGGAAGAGGAACAAATTCTGTCATCTCAATAGATCAGTTCCCTTTCTTTGAGGAAATGCAGGAACTGTACGTACTCTTCTTTCTTTAAAAGGCAGTTCCATCCTGACTGTCTGGACTAAGAAAAAAAAGATAGAATAAGTATTCACATTATTTTGGGGGAGCATTTTCCTCTCATTTGGCTTTCTTCAGACCATATAATTTTCCTTAGGAATGGATCCCTCACTTTCAGTCACATGTGAAAAACTACACCTTTAGTAGGGAAAAGGTTTTCTGCTGGATTTGTGTCTATTTGATACTGAGCAATATGAAGCTGCACAGCAGGTGACTGGAATATAGTGGTATAAACAGTGTTTTTATATACAGAGGCTTTCAAATTTTACATTTTGAGCAGTCTCTCAAAATACCATGTGAACTAACACAGTGCTTTGAACATTCAGTGGTGTTGTTCTGCTGCAATAACCCTTTAAAGTACTGTGCAATAAAATAAATAACTTATTGCCATAAAAGAAATAGAATTCTTTTAAATGTCAGTGTACCAGATTTTCAGCATAGATCCTTTCGTTGCTCAACAGAGATTTAGTGTTTTTATTCTTGGTGTTCCCAAAAATACTGCTAGATGGTTTCCTCGTGCTGCATATCCAGAAAGCTGGTTAGAATCCGTATGTGCTTGGTTTTTACTTCTGCTGTTCTTGAGAGTCATTTCTAAAACATTGACCTTTGTCAGGAAAAATGTCATATTGTAGGAGCAGGTGGGTGCAGTCTCTGTCTTTGGTCACAGCACAGACCTGCAGGGGCTGTTTGAGTCCCTTGTGGTTGGGCCTTGTCTTTGCATGAGGATCTTGTTCCCATTTCTTTCACAGCAGCTCCAGTGCATCACCTCTGTATTCCCCCGTCTCCTTCTGTGGAATCCCTGTGGGAGCATTCCAAAATAAACTTCCAGACCTCTCATTAGACAACATGATTGGTAAGAATTTCTTCTATTAATATTGCTGCTAACGATTTCTCATGGTTTTGGATCACTGTACACCTTAGCTTACTTAAGGTATTTGTTAGAATTATTTTCTAATAGTAGCTCTGAAATAGAAGAATTCCTGTTTGCTAAAGAAATTATCAAATGAATCCTCTCGAGGATTTTATGTTGAGGACCAATTTCCAAGTTGATTTTCTCTGAGGAAAACAATAATTCAAAATGGAATTTGGCCAAAACTCTTTCATTTTTTGATACTAGTCTTAGAAGCCAATTTATCTGACACATCCCATCTTTGTGAAATGGAGATGGCAATCAGAAAGTCTTCCAAAAAGTTTCATCATACAAAGCTCAACAGGAAGAAACGTGTTTTATGCAATGTTTGTAATTTTTTATTATACAAATTTCTGTCTGAAAACTTCCCATAAAATCTGCAATTAAAATTTCATACTAACAAGAGCTTTCATTCTTAAGCGGGGCAAGGTGCAAGTGCTGGAGAAGAGTTAAGGAATTCATTCCTGCAGGAAGTGCACCTCAAATTCCTGCTGACAGGACTTCTGTCAGGCCTCCCTCTGCCTCCGTTCGCCATCCGCATGTGCCCCCCTCTCACAATCAAAAACATCAAACAGTATGAGCCAATCCTTGCTGTTGGTAAGTGCCTCAAGCAGGTTATTCATTGTTCTGAAAGGAATATATTCTGTATTAAATACAAATATAGTTGCTAATAGAGAAAAAAAAAATCTGTCTGTTGATCCTGTGTAAGTAATTGGAGATTGTGACCCTTGTGTTAGTTTGATTCTGTGATAGTCTTTGGGTTCTTTTTTCCTGCCTTGGGTTTAAGCAAGGCTACCTGAAAAAGTCAGTATAATAGCAAATTTGTATTTATCCTGTCATTTGCTGTGATATTCTTCTTTTGATACTCTCAGCATTTTACATGTTGCTCTCACTTCATTCT
This sequence comes from Pardalotus punctatus, assembly GCA_013400915.1. Taxonomy (NCBI): domain Eukaryota; kingdom Metazoa; phylum Chordata; class Aves; order Passeriformes; family Pardalotidae; genus Pardalotus; species Pardalotus punctatus. The sequence continues at coordinate 43,304 of VZTX01020668.1, forward strand.
CTATGTCAGGAAGTAGGGATTTCTGCAGCCCTGCATTCCTAGAATGAGTATATTATCTTTACAGAGACTTTATTTTTGCTCTGATACGAATTTCTAAAATTACACTTGCAGCACGTTATTTTTCCTGGATAAATCTAGTCTGTCTTACTACAAGTGTAGTTAAACTTATCTAGGTGTTAAAATAGTTGCCAGTGAGCACCTGATTTATTAACTCTGAGTTCTCCCTATTTAAACCTGATTTTTCTGGCCTCCACTTTCAGTGTTGTGCTCCAAACCATAGGCAATCTATGGTGAGATGATGTGATGATGCTAAAATGCAACTTGTGGTTTTTCATAAGCTGTAACTTAAAACAGGAGAAATACAAAGACTAGGAAATAAATAAATAGGTGTAAAGTGCATTTACAGCAAGGTCTTTCTAAACTTAACAAACCTGAATGGCTCTTTAGCTATCCGTTGTTACATTTCATAAAGTTGATATGAATATAAAGAAGTGTCTAATGGAGAGTTTTAAGTTTCAGTAGTTCAGAAGGTTTTTGATGTAATTGAAGCTCATAGCTACTAAGTTACTGCGTTCTAATTTGAAAGAAGTCATTATTTCAGGGATGAGAAAGCAGAATTGCTTTAATGATTCCATAAAATCTTCTCAGGATTCTCCCCTGGCCTTATTGGTGGATAACAGTTAACACATTTCCTTGAGGCCTTTACTCATCTCCAGTAATCAAAACAGAAAGAAATGTTCTTTTCTTCTGCAGCTGAGTGGGTGTGTTGTTGAAATGCAAGAAAAATCAGATTTTCTACAGCCTCTACAAAAAGGTTTGGGAAAATGTCTCAATTCAAGTGGATATCAGTGGCTGCAGAGAACCTTAAAGGGTTTAATATTTGGGATTTCAGTGCTAGAAATTAAAATAGCTTTTTTATAATTGTAAAATATAATAGTTACAGGTATCTAAAAACAAGAGAGAGAGAGATGTAAATCCTGCATTTGCACAAAAGCAGGGAAGAAAAGAATAAAAAATGTGTCTATAATTTTGTAATCAATTTCTATAGGTACAAGTAACGGCTCTGTCCTGGTGTTTCATCTTAAAAGTGGACTCCTCCACAAGGAGTTAAGCATCCATTCCTGTGAAGTCAAGTAAGATTTTCATTTTAATTCCTGCTATAATCCTTCTAGGAAAGAGCTCTGTAACATCTGAGTGATGTTCCAGTGGCAGTGTGGGTGTCTCACCTTGCTGGTAATGACACTCGGGGAAATTGCCTGTGGAGCGCTCTGCCCTCGGTGCCTTTGCTATGGATGAGCTGTAACACCCTGGCAAAACTGTAATGAAAATTGCATGGAAAGGAAATATTGCAGTTCCATCTGTGCCTGCTGATCTGGGATGCATATCAACTCTTTCCAGCCTCTTCAGTGCGCTGCAGGACAAAGAAGTCTTTTTAGGACAGGAAACTTTTATTTCAGTGCCTTATTTAGGATTGAGTCCTTTGAAGTCATTCTGGTTTGTATGTCAGGGTTTGTTTGCTTTGACCCCTCGGGGCTGAAATTGCTGTGGAGACAGTTCTAGTCCTAACTGAGGTAAAAATGATTTTATCATTGAAAAATGTCAAAGACTGGATATAGGAGTCAGTATTTATCGATACATCCTAAGAAGGAGCGGAGTAAGTTTTAAAGCTTTTGTGCTGTGTGTTTGTGTGTACACAATGGCAGAACTTTTTGGATAACTAATGGCAAAGATCTGCCAGATGGTGCTTGCTGGATACATATTCCCAAGCAGATTTAAGCATGAAAATAAAATACTTATTTCTAGTACTAATATTAATAAAAATTTGTATCAGAATTGTGTCATGAAGCCTTCATCTGGCTAAGGTCTGCATTTTTCTGTGCATTCTGCAAAAAAGTTAAGAAAAGTTCAGCTTATTGAGAATAGGCCGCTCTGAGAGTTCATTGTGGAAACCTGCTTGGAATCTATCACCAAAATTAAGTAATTTTCTTTATGTTTGTGCTGTGATTACTTGGCACTGTAAGAAGAGAATTCCCCTTTCTTTTCTAAACCATTTGAATCTCTTGGTTTCGTACCATTAACTACATATGAAACTATTTTCATTTTACTGTCTGTTACGCAGCACAAGAGGAGAGTCCTTTTTTATTAAAGTGATTATAGAACTCAAAATGAAAACCACTACTCACATTTCACATGTTAAAAAAAATAAAAGTAAGATGGAGAGGGAGGAGGAAATAAACACACTTCTGAAAAAAAGCTTTGTGGATTATTAGAAGTATTGTTAGTTTGGGCTTCTCAATTTGTAAAGAGTTGGCAGCTTTTGAGAACTTTAAGAATACATTGTGTTTCTAGGAAATGTCCTCAACAAGTGGTATTTTTGGAATTCATTTACAATGTTTATGAATTCTATTTAGCCGTAAGCTGTTATCAGGGTAAGTCTTAAATATTTGTTATAGTTTTCTCAGTTGTCTGAATGACTTTCTGCATAATCTTTACAAGTTCAAGGAAATGCTTCCAGCAATTTAGATTAAGGCATGGGGATTTTTTTTTTTTTTAATAAATTAATTTTCACAGAGTGCAGAAGTTTTTCTTTCACTGGGAATTCATAATTTACCCCTAAAATGCACATAGATTGAATAATGCCTCTATTTCCATTTTATCTGAAAGTACACCTTCAGGGACCACGATTATTTTAGTATGTAATTGGGAATATCCTTTAGCTGTAACTCAAGGCCAGCAGAGTTTTCAGTGCTCTGTATTTAGGAAGAGAACATAATGAAAATAAGGCAATTGTCCTTTACAAATCCCATGTTCTAAATTAATGGCCACTGAATTGTTTGGATGTTAGCATTTATGATTCCGGTTTTTTTTTGGACATTAAATTGTTTTACATATGTAGTCACGTGCTGATTTTTTTGTTTGTTTGGGGTTTTGTTTTTCTTTAAACTTTGAAATTCATTTGTGACTAGGAGTAGGAAGAATTATCTTTCTGTCCTCGCTTTTAAGATAGTTCATACTTGTGGGTAACCTTGAATATTCATTTTATTTATGATTATTACTTAGCTTTCACTATTTGTTTCGAATTATGTAAGTAAATACTTTTCTGTTGAGTTTAATTTTATTTTTATGAGGAGATTGAGGTAAGAAGCAGCACAAAGAGGGAAATCACTCCAGCCACTGCCAGGAGCGTGAGTGAGGGGGAAAATCAAGAAGGGGGCTGTGGCCTGTGTGCTGCCTGGCAGGAACTGCGACAACGGAGCTGTTGTGGCACATTTGCAGCTCTCCCTGCAGCTGGGACTGGAGCAGTGCTGCTCATTCTTTTTCACTGAAGCTCAGCAAGTTCAAGGCTGCAACAGCTTTTATTTCTAAAATTAAAATCTCACTGTCTGTAGCAAGAATGTCTATGGCCTGCAGGCACAACTTGAAAATGACTACATTACATCCAAATTTTAGCAGTTGAATTGAAGCTGTTTTCGCATTTGAATTTCAGCTGACTGCTCTTAGGGAAAGTGCTTTGCAAACATTCATCACCTCCTAAAAAAAACTTCCCTTGAATAGAGAAATTAGAATGAAAAATATCTACCACCACTTTGGTAGCACATACGGTTTTATTTCCAATCTTGCCTTTCTCTTTTCTTTATAATCCTTAAATTTAAGTAGCAGCTGCCATGTCATAAAGTCACAACAATCTATTCCCAACTAGAAAAGTAATTTGTGGTTTTATCCACTTCAGTGCACTTTGTAATTTGTTTGCATTGGAAACATTAATCAAAACAACTGAGTCTCACTCCTGAGGTAACTGAGACAAGCTGAATGTATAGAATCCCTAAATGTTGTATTTTTAAAGAATGGATTCAGTCAGACAAGTGGTTGGCAGCTGAATGTAACCCTTAATTCTGGTAGGCAGAGATGACTTTTATGAGGAAATTTTTGCTATTTCAGTAGGAAAGGCATTACTTGTTTCCATCATTAAAATTTGAATCACTGTCTTCAGATTCTCAATTTCTGTGTATGACGGTGACAAAAGTGATGTTGTTCCAGATGCAAGCACTTAGCTAAGCTTAGGTTTCCTTTTGATTATGATTGAAATCTTGGGTTTCTGTAGATTTTTATTGGTATTGACAGATGGCCAGGTAGCAGCAGAGAAAAAGGACTTGTCCTGTTAAATCGGAGCTGATGAAAGAAGCGTAGAAAATACTTCAGGTCTTTGAAGGAGAATGGTGAATAACTACCAGCAATAACAATGCATTAGGAGTGTATTTTTTCCAAAAAACATAGCTGAGGAACAGATCAATGGAAAGGTTTCAGAATTCACATTTTTTCAATTTCAAAAAGCTCCCTGGATTTATGACCCTGGGACACTTGCAGTGTCAGCCGTTACTGCAGTTGTAGTTTTCTCTTCAATCATGTCTGAGATGTTTCAATTAATAATTGAATACTTCTCATTTTGATTGAAATTAATGGTTGCTCTTTCATCGGTCCTACTGGGAAAAAGACTGGGCCCTGAATTTTTAACTTTTCTTGAGGACTTTGGAATAAAGCTTCCCATGCTTCTAAAGCTTGAACTAAAATAATAAATATGGCTGTAAATTATATGTGCAAAATATTATGGGAGTGCTTTTTGGTTTCACCTATCTGCATTGCAGTTAAGAAACTTCTACTTAACACAATGTGAGTTGGATTTACTGACAGTAGATCGTAAATGCTGTTATTTATCTTATACTTCACATGTACTCTTGCAAAGCACACAACTGATGTAACAGAACACTTGTCCTGGGAGCAGTTCTCAAATAATCTGTGTTTGAAGGATTTGAGGGTACCTTAAATCCTTTCATCTGTGTTAAAATGAAGTTGAGCACATGTATGTATTATTAGAGCTCAATTTTCTTTCGATGAGTCCCTCGATTTATTTCACAGGTGAAGCATTCAGCAATTTTTGCGAGCACCAAGTGTGTGAGGGAAATGGGGCTGGAGAAGGATCTCGTTTTGGAGCAGCCCCACCCGGTGCCACTTTCTGTCTCTTTTGCCCTGTGCTGTATTTCAGGAATTTGCTGAGAGCCCAATATGTTCTGTGTGCTGGAACTTTACATCCTCGCAGCACTGCAGTGTGATTTCCCTGGGAGCTGCTTTGGTGTGATCTGAAAGAGCAACAGCATCAACAAAAGACAGATTTTTGGTTCTTCTGTGAAATCTCTTCAGGGCCTTCCCTCCTTTTGTATCTTTATTTCTCTTCTGTCTGGACTGAAAGAATGAAGTCTACCCACACTGCCACCCACATGAATATTTTCCTGTGGGCTGGGAAATGAGAGTTGTTTGATACCAACCACTGATTTGATCAGAGCAGGGCTTTTAGTCTGCTCTAGTGCTGAGTATCTGTGAGTGCTTTTTGAGAAATGTTACTGTGTTTCTACCTGAATTTTTAATTTTAACCAAAGAAGAAATAATGCAGTCTGAAAAGAAAGCTGCTCTTAAATTTAGTTCAGTAAGTTTATATTCACATCGTAGATGTTCATATATAGCTTCTTTTTATGATTAATTATGATGTTTCCAGAAAATCTAGAAAATTACATCTGTGCTGGATTTTTGAAGAATATACATGAAAAAAAGAATTGTATTTAAGTTCAGACTCTTTTCTAGCCATTCAAATATTTGGGCTGATATGTTCCATGTATTTCCTTCTGATCACAGGGGAATTGAGTGGATAAGCTTGACTGGGTTCATTTCCTTTGCCACATCAACACCCAACAATCTGGGACTGGTCAGGAACGAGCTGCAGCTGGTGGATCTTCCAACAGGTTTGTGTTTCCTGAGAAATCTGCTCCAGGAGCTGACAGATTTGCTGAGGAGTGACAAGTTCTGACTATTTTTTAAAAATTCCTTCTGTTGTCATGACAAAATAAAATAATAAAGAGGAGCTTTGACTGTTCCTGCTCTTCTTTGTGAAGCCACAAAATGTGTTTTGCCTGGTGCTCTGCAGACACTTGAACCAACTCCTTTGCAAAAACGTCTTGGACTTAAAAAAAGAATAATAAGTGTCAGCAGGGTTAGAAGCAGCCACACAAGGTTTTAATGGTGGACTTTGTTCGCAAACTGCACATATTTTCATATTTCCAAATGTGTTTTATCACAGTCTGCACCCACTGTTTCATGTGCCCCTGAAATAGCATTGAACCTTTTATTGTGGTTTGTTTCAGCAACAGGCCAGGCACGTGGGCAGAATTTAAGTGTGCATGAGTGTAAAATGGATTTTAAACAATAAAAGCTGATACTTTTGTAAAGAATTGCAAGAGTTAAAAAATAAGTAACTCTTTAAAAGATACTGTTAGTAGCAAAATGAACAGGTTGTGTGTGTTTTTTCAGCTATTTTGGCCCTATAATGGATGATAAATAGGTGTTTGTGGTTGAACGCAATATTTGCACAATACAAGGAGGTATAACTGGGGAGATTAGACAGCCCAGAATAGGAAGCAGTTCAGTAATTCTAAATTATTTTTGAATGTGAAAACCTGGAGCCATTTAATTTCTAATTGAAGTGCCTGAATCTTGTGACACATGGCTAATTCTGAATAGCTTTCTGTAGCATAAAGTGATTTTTTTTTTTAACTGGGTCTTTCTAAGCTCCTGGAAGAACCTCAGTTGTTGTATTTCCAGGGTGCTGCACAGAGAGGTTATTCTTGTAGCATAATATTATTGTACATTTTTTTATATGATGTCTTTTGTTCATCTGTTTAAAATCAAAACAGGAAAGATACGTACATTGGGAAATTAATTCACGTAAAATGGGAATCTGATTTTTCACTCAGCTTGTAAATCGGTATAGAACATTAACAGACAGAAGTCATAAAATGTTCGGTATTTCTGCAGGCAGACAAGTTTTGAGCAAATGTGAATACCTGAGACCTTAGTGCTTGGTTTGCTTAAAAATGGTACATTTCCTCTCTTAAAGCTTTCAAGAAAGGCACAGCAATTTAACTGTTTGATTTTTGCTTCTTCCGTCACTTAGGAGCCCAACTTTCTATTTTAGACCTAGCAAAACTTTGACAAAATTCACATTTATGTTTCTGAACAAAAATACGAAAGAAAATTCCTAAGATGTTTCACTACTCATGAAAATAGAGGTGGAAGAGTTCCTGTAGCCTCTGACATGAGAACTCTAATTAATGTTCTTGATAACTAGATTTATTTGTGTAATTGGCTTGAGTAATTCAGCTGTGAGCTACAAGAGCAACTACAGTTTATCGCTTGAATTTTCCTTGAAACCTAAGGAGAATGAAAGTTGCCTGGGAAATGCTGTTTGTAGGTGATGGTTTATTTTAATGATATCTATAACACCTGTGATTCTGCAACACGTCCTACAAGTGGATGAAAATTTTGTTGGGGATAAGATTTTAAATTCTTAGGATTTACTCTTTTAGCTGGAAAGAAACAGAGAATGGTTCTGGTAAGTGTAGAATGTAGCTCACCATGAAAATACTGTCAGACTTAGTTTAGGGCAGAGTTAATTTCTCTTACCAAACTTGAAATGTTAATGAATATCCTCCTTGGGGAGCAGAGAGAATCTCTCATTGGTTTTGAGTGGAAAATAATAACTCTTTGAACTCTTTCTCTATATTTATGTAATCCTGATGCATCCACTTGAGTCGCTGTGCTGTGGAAGCAAGTCAGGTGTTAGATTTGACAGCAGAGTTTACATTTTATTTCATGTAAACTTTGAAATGCAGTAAAATGATGCAGTAAAACGATGCAGTAAAACTTTAACAATGACAAGAGTAACGTTAGAGATGGCAGGTGACTTGGAGATGTTCTGGTTTGGTTTGTAAGCAATTTCTGTTTACAATATTTTATATTTATAAATTTATTGTGTGTATATATGTGTGTGTGTATATATATATATATAATATTTATATATTTTATAAACTATTTCTCTTTTTCTCTTCCATTTATTAACTGTTTCTGTTCTCCCCCTGGTTTTGTGCTCCAGGCAGGAGCATTGCATTCCGTGGGGAGCGAGGCAACGACGAGCCAGCCATTGAGATGATAAAGGTGTCTCATTTGAAGTAAGTGCATCAGCCTCGTGAAGTTTATGAATGTTACTGTACTGCAGGAAGATCCTCATGACATCATAGAAATTCCAGGGAAAAAACACCCCCCTGGAGTATGTGTAGAAAAATATTCAACAGTGTCAAGAGGAAAATGCTTCAGAATGTTAATTCCAAGTGCAAAAGCTGTGAATGTTTCTGTGGTTGAATTTTTTACTTCAGGATGCAATCATATTGCAAGATCAGTAATTAATATTTTATTTCTTACAAGAATTGTGTTTACTGAATAGGTATTTGGATAATATTAAGGAGAATAAAAGTGCTGAACTGGTTTTTTTTCAACTTTGATTCTGTTATGAGTTAATGCTCTTTTCCATAACTTAAGCCTTACGCCAAACTAGGAAGTTTGGCATTAAAGATTGGATGATTATTCACATTTATTTCATTTTTGTAAGTGTTTCACACCTTTATAATAATTCTGTAGTGGAAAACCACGTGTGAGATACAATTGTTGGAAAAGGCAGCTGATAAATGACCAAATTGTTTCCTTTCAAGTCCTCATTATTTTGAGCTCAGGCCTGTGATAGGGGGCCCTGGTCTTCATAGTATCAAAAATAATAACTGTAGTACTCTGGAAGATTACTTCACTTTCTTGTATAAATGAAATTAAAATAGTGTTGAATTTAATAGGGCATTGTCTCTAAATCTTAAAAGCATTTTCTTTACAGTGGAGAAAAAAAATTAATGTCTTAAGCTTGTATGGGAATATTTTTGTATCTAGGAGTTCCAGAGAATTTGGAGCAGTTCAACTATATAATGTTCTTAACAATGCATTAAAAATTAAGAACAGCCTTGGGCTTAGATGAAGAGTCTGGAGAGTATTGAGTGAGAACAAGAGAGGAGCTTCACTTGCAGAGAGATGAATGCAGTGCCTGAGAGGACAAATTGCTGCACAGCCTCTCTGTTTCAAAGTTAAATGTGAAAAGTGGGAGATTAAAGGTGTTTACACTCATCCACCTCCACACATGAACAGTCTGAAGACAGGACTGCCAAGTGGTTTAGTGTGAGATGATTTTATGCTCGTTTATCCCTGGATTAGGAAGTGGCGTGCATCTGCAGGAGAGAAAAAAAATCTGTCCAGACTTTTGTGTCTTGCTGTGTCTTTCTGGTGTTTTGTGCCATCAGCTCAGGCTGAACGTGGTGATATCAGAGGTGCTGCTTCTCTCCCTGAATTACTCCCCTTGTTTCCTCCACAGTAATTGTGCAGAACCACCTGTCAGAATGTTATAAATCTGTTTGCTTTGAAGAGAACTCTTTCAGGCATCCTTTTGCTCCTCGGTAACTCGAGGGAATCACAAGCTTCAGAGTGGGATTTCGTTTGCTCTGCTAACTCTTAGTTTTCGAGGGTCTCCAGAGTGCTGGTGTGAACAGCACATGTGAAGTAAAATGCTCAAATGACTCTTGCTGCAGTAAATTCTCTTTTGTTTCAGGCAGTATCTGGCTGTGGTATTTAAAGACAAACCAGTGGAGATCTGGGATGTCAGAACATGCACTCTGCTCAGAGAAATGTCCAAAAACTTCCCTGCAGCCACCGCTTTGGTGAGGAATAAATTCTGTTACTCTTTAATAAATGAGATAAAACATTGAGGTAGTAGAAAAATCTTTGAACAATTTTGCAGCAAAATGTTGCTGTAGCTTACACAGATAAGTGCTTTAATATTTCATCTGTCACCAAATGGAGGCAGGAAAAAAGGAGATTCTGGTGAAGAAATCTGCTCTATCCCTTGAATGATGGAGGGAAGTATTACAGAAAGCAATTTTCTTGAAAATCATTATAAAGTAAATTCAGGGAATAAACCTTTGTCTTTTCCATTTTTCCTGGGCCATTTTTCACAGGAGTGGTCACCTTCCCATAACTTAAAAAGCCTGAGGAAGAAGCAGCTGGCAGCCAGGGAGGCCATGGCCCGGCAGACAGTGGCCTCAGACACTGAAGTCAGCAGTGTGGAATCCTCTATGATCAGGTATCCCTCCCTCTGAAGGAATCCTGTGCTGCATCACTTGTTTGTTTTTCCACCATGTGCTATTTTTCCAATGAAAAGGGTATTTTGGAACTGATTCTTGAGTATGTATCAGGCAAATTAACTCCATGGGCCTCCCTTTAGTTTTTATATGTGGGACTTGCATGTAGTTTAATGGACCTGGTTCTTGAAGTAAAACTGTTATTTCCTTTTTTTTTTTTCCGTGCTGCATCTGTGGATTAGGCAGATTTTGTCTTGCAATTCTGATTTCAAGAAAGAAATAATTGTGTCTCATTATGTTATTTTTAAAGCTTGTTGCAGGAAGCTGAAAGTAAATCAGAGCTGAGCCAGAACATCTCTGCCAGAGAGCACTTTGTGTTTACAGGTGCTGATGGGCAGGTTTATCATCACACAGTAGAAGGAAACTCAGTAAAAGACAGTGCAAGAATTCCTCCAGATGTGAGTTTCAATTTTTCTATATCATTGATGCTTTAATTTTTTGCTTGGTTTTGATTGCCAGAAAAAAATCAGAAATAAGTTTTGTAGCAGCAAGGGGTCACTAATGCAGTACTTTGAAACGTGAAATACGAATTCCAATTTAAAAAACCATAGCAATTCTGTTTTCACAGTCTTACATATGATTTTTTCTGTTTTAACTGAGTAGAATTTGGTCTATCATGTCATTTTGTATTTTTTGAAAATATTTATTCATATATTTAGGTCTGTTAATCACAAGTTTTTGTTCTGCTCCTTAAATATTTTCAGGGAAGTATGGGTAGCATTACATGTATTGCCTGGAAAGGGGATATACTGGTTCTTGGAGATGTTGATGGAAACTTGAACTTCTGGGATTTGAAAGCTCGAGTATCCAGGTACGAATGCGAATTGAGTCTGTCACACATGAGATAATGAGTGTTAGATTGTGGAATGTTTTCATCCTTCCCTATTTTTGTTCTTCGCTCTAGGGTAAAATGCAAGTATTTTGAAATAAAAATTCAGAAACTGTCTACTGTGTTACAGTTCTCTACATTCAATCTCTTGTGCTTTCAGTAGAATTAACATTTAATCAAGGTTTTAAAACCAGCTAGAGATCTTTTGTACATTGAATCTGCAATGGCTTCTGGTAAAACATTAAATATTGTAATATTTATTCCAAGCCTTTAATCATTTTAGTTTTAATAATCTGGATATCCGTTTGTGTGTGCACATACAGAGAGATTGTTCTTGTCCTCAATCTGTGCCATACCAGGATCTGCAAAGTTCACAGGAAGGATTTAATTCCTACAATAGTAGGTATAGAATGATTGATCCTAATCTTGTCTTTCTTTAGGGGAATTCCTACACACCGGAGCTGGGTGAAAAAAATACGGTTTGCCCCAGGGAAAGGAAATCAAAAACTTCTTGCAGTGTACAACGATGGGGCAGAAGTTTGGGATTCAAAAGAAGTAAGTGATTGTGGGTTTGATTGGCACTTCCTTTCAAAGCACACACATCGCCTCTGAAAATCAGGAGTGAGGGATTAAGTTTTTCTGAGTTGTGATTTCTTGCTGACAGTTGCAGGATAAAGCAGTATGGCTTTTCTCAGAAGACTTTTACTCCCTATAAAGCATTTTGAAGCTGCCATCAGTGAGAAGTGTCCTTCCCTCTTGAAGCTGACAATGTGTCTGAGATCCTCTGTCATCCTCTTGTGATGGTTTTGAGGCAGACCTTGAAAATGTAAAGGGGAGCCCCCCAGTCTGAGGCTTTAATCTGTGGACAAATGATTGCTTTTACTACAGATTTCTCCTATTTATAGTCAACAGGAGCTTTCATTTGTATGGGAATACCAGAAAACCAGACACTTGTTCATTAATGTTGTCTAACTTCTCTTCTTACTCAGAAACTCTGAGTTCAATGTTCACAAACCTTCTGGGGTTTGCTTTGTAGGTTGTTCAGGGGATTATAGTTCCATGGGGAAGGAAGAATAATTGTACTGTTTTAATTTAGCCCCTGGAATAAATTCAGGGTATCAGGGTATGAAACAGGAATTTTAATTTCTATCCTTTGCTTTGTTATGAGCACCAGCTCCAAACTCAGACACTTAATTAGTGCAATGTGAGACTCTGCTGATGATAAGAATTGGACAGCAGATATGAACAACTGCTGTGAATTCCAGAAGCAGAGTAGGATATTGTCCAATGAGTCTCTCCTTGAAGGACATTTGAATAGTTTTGATGCCACAAGATACTCCTCCTGTAGATGTTCCCTCTTTTTTTTCTAGGATAAAGGAGTTTCCTACATGAAAGCATTTAAAATTAAATTCACATCTTCAGTTGAAAATCTTTCAGAATATCTGTAGTAATACTTTGGAGTCTCAGTTCTGTTATACATCTAATCCTGTCCTGTTGGAAAAAATAACAAGAAGGCAGCTGTACTCTGTGCTCAAAAGGATCTTTTCTCAAGTCTAAATTGGGAAATAGTATTGTTTCAGGGCAAGCATGTGACCTACTCCAAGGTTTCTAAATTCCCCACTCTCCAGAAAAGACCATTATTGAAATGATTTATGGCTAACTTCACCTTTTATTGTGAATTTTGTGCTGTGCCTCCTGGGTGTGTGACACAGCCTTCAACTGGGTGATGGAGAGGCTGCTAAAAATAAAAAATAACTGAACTTTTCCAGGTACAAATGGTGAGCAGTTTAAGAAGTGGCAGAAACGTGAATTTCCGGATCTTGGACATGGACTGGTGCATGTCAGACAAAGTGGTCCTGGCATCAGATGATGGATGCATCCGGGTGCTGGACTTATCCATGAAAGCCTCGTGTTTCAGGATGGATGAACAGGATTTAATAGGTGTGCTCATGGCTTTTCTGCTGTCCACTGCTTGATACTCCTGCTCTCCTGTTTGGAAGGTGGAGCTCAGCACTTCTGTTAGAGCAGAGTTGTCACATGTGGAGATTGTGATACTTCTCTACTGCTTTTCATAGATACAGATCATTTTTTTATGCTTAGGTCGTGTGGATAGGTTTTTTGGTACAAGTTTAATCCCCTAAATAGCATATACTTTATAATATCTTAATTGAAGCATAAACAAAATAAGTATTGAAGTATGAACAAAGTAATTATCGAAGTATGAACAAAATAAGAGCTTTTTGTGCAAATATGTAGCAAGTTGACGTAAAGAGCGTTGGTTCGTCAATTAGGTATCAGTACCTGCATCACTGATACTTGTGACATGAGCTTGAAACATTTGTTAATGTGTGAAAATGTATTTTCAGATTTTTTTCAGGTACCAAAGGCAGCTTATAAACTGATTTATTGCTTTTCAAACTGACCTTAAAAATCGCAATATTAGTGCTGTTTGCCTTTTTAACCATGTATTTAAGAAGGGACTTGAAATACTTAAATAGTTAACTAAGCTATATTTTTTAAATTTATTACTACTGATGTTCCAAATAATTGCTTTTCTAGTATTCTGAGTCACTCCTACCTTTACTCACACAAATTCCTTAAATAATTTCCTTAAAACACAGCAGATTCTAAGACATCTGTAATAAACTGTGATGCAGGGAGCTGTGGTGTGGGTGTATTTGAGGAAGCATGCAATTCATCACAGCCATTTTTGCTATCAAATGAACATTCTGCAGTATATTAAGTTATAAAGATGAATGTTGTAAACCCAAGCACACTGAAATTAGGCTGTGCCAGCTGTAAGGCTGCCTGTGATTTAGCTGTCCTTCTGCCTCTGCTCCGTGGTGATGTTTTAATTACCAGATCACATTTACAAGAGTCCTACATCACTCCGTGCATACAGAGTACGGGGAATTGTGAATATTTCATAATGGAGCTGGTGTTGGTACTTGTTTTACTCCTAAGTCACTGGGTAGCATTCACTGCCTGTCACCCACACCTTGTACCGAGTACAGACTTACTGACTTTTCCATTTGTGTGACAGCAGTTAATGTGTATTTTTTATCTTCATAAACTTCCCACCATCCTTTCCAGATGGTGGGGTTTAATCCTTGTATTACACTGTAGGAACTGTGGGAAAAAAGCCAAACTAAGCATGCTTAATTTGGGTACAGCATTACATGCTTTGCACCATGCCCATGTAGTAGCAATAATCATTGTACACAGCTCTGCCTAATGCCAGTATAATGCATTCCAAGAGTCCATGACTAAATTCACTTGGGAATGTCCTGAAATTCTCATTTGAGCATGGTTGATAACCCTGTACCTTCACTGAAACGTTTTTGCTGGAGTGTAGAGACAAGCTTTTATGTCTAGCAGCCTGTGCTGGCTGTACGAAAAGACTTTCATTTATGATGTTCCTGGTGCTTGCAAGCAAGCTGGGACATCTCCTGGTGACACATTTCCTGGTGTACATTTCCCGTGGCACATTTTCAGTGGCACCTTTCCTGTGGCACATTTCCTGGTGGCACATTTTCTGTGGCACATTTCCTGGTGGGACATTTCCTGGTGGCACATTTCCTGGTGTACATTTTCCATGGCAAATTTCATGTGGCACATTTTCCCGTGGCACATTTTCTGTGGCACATTTCCTGGTGTACATTTTCTGTGGCACATTTTCTGTGGCACATTTCCTCATGTACATTTTCTGCTGGTACATTTTCTCATTCCTGAACATTAATGCCCATGAGCCTCTCGACAGTGAATCTTTTCCTTTTGTTTCAGAACCTGTCTGGTGTCCCTACCTGCTTGTTCCAAGAGCTTCATTAGCATTAAAAGCATTCCTGCTGCATCAACCGTGGGATGAGAAATATTCTCTAGATATTATGGACATGTAAGAAGATATATAGATCTATATATAACATAATATTACTTTTTAAAGCCTACATTTTTTATTATCTTTCTGTGCAAATAACTGTTAGATGTAGAAGTTTCCCTGGTCTTGGGGACAGTCAAAAATATAATTAGTTCACTATTTATTAGTAAAAGTAATAAATAGGTAAGGCTCTAAGGTCAGGTATTTCTTTTGGCTTTCAGTAGCACTTGGCTGTTAAAAACTGCAGTCTGCTTTAAGTACTGGCAATATTTTTATGGCATTATATTACTTCTGAGAAAACTCTGTGTTCTCTTTGTTCTAGAAGTTAATGCGGCAGTCAGGGTAGTTCCTAAGGTCTAAATGAAAGTGATATTCTGATTTTCTGAGAGGCCAGTCTGTACTCCTGGAGAGCCACATTCACATCGTCATAGGAGCGCATTTCTGTGTCCTGGATTCTGCTCTTGGTCATGTCATAATGCTCTAGGCATTGCCATTTTCCTTGATTTTAGGGTTAATGAATCCAAGAAAAATGGGAAAAGAAAGATTGGCGCTGACTCTGAGGCTGAGTGAAAGCAAACCCAGCCTTTCACTACTATTTTGGAACTGGGAACTGGATAAAGAATCTTGTATGAAGGGCTTACCAAAAGAATGTGAAAGATGTTTCCTTATATGTGCTTGTGTTTTTCTCCTACAAGTAGTGCTCTTCCATTTCAGATAATTCTGTCATTTTGGTAATACAGTAAACCTCTGTTTTTTCTTCTTTTTTTTTTTTTAATCCAGTGATTATCCAGAAAATGAAAATATTAAAAGCCTTCTTCAAGAGCAGTTGAATTCATTGTCCAAGTAAGAATTTTCCTATTATTATTTGTGTAAGGTGTGGAATTCTGAGAAGGCAAAACAGCTGAAGTTTTTGGCAATTCACAATTATTGAAGGAAAAATGCTTTTTGCCTCTCTAAAGAAAAGCTTGAGTAGTGACAGTTTTTATTAATGAAAAAACCAACTTAATTTTCATGTAACCCTTAAAGTTGGTGCTGTAAAGATGCTGGTAGGGTCAGTAAATGATTTGTAACTGAGCTGTGAACATTTGGGATGTTTCGAGCAGTACTTCTCAGGGATTTAGGGTTCTTTATGGTGATCCAGACTGCACTGGACGCTGCTACTGAAATACCCGAAGGTTTGTTGGGCTATTTAAGCTCTGAGGAATAAAAGACAATTCTAAAAATCCTTTGTTGAAGGTATAATTCCAGAGTAATGTTGATGCACGTTGCTCTATTTACACAGAAAACAGATTTTGGCATTCCATTTAAACCACAAAAATTACAGTTCTTCCAGTTTCCTTTTGTCCTTTCATGTAGTAGGACAGAAAAGGCAACAGCATCTTGAGAAAAAGTTTCTCCAGTCTGAAGCATCTGTGGAAAACCTAAATTCCTGCCTGTGTATCCCTTATGTTGTGACACTACATAGTTGCAAGGTTATTTGTAATTGAATTAATACTGTAATTAGTAGAATTGATGCAGACTAATTGACAGCTTTGCATACACCCTGGTGGCGTTTCCCTATATTGCAAGGACAAAGAGTTCCTGATGGACTCACTGGACTTGCTCATGGAGATCATTTATATTTAAAATTATATATAATTCCTGTTGTAATTGTTTCCATAGATGCATTTTTCATTTCAGAAAAGAAATTGTTTATTTTGGGGTTTGATTTTTTTTTTTTTTCAGTTTTTATGTGATGTATTCTGTTTGTGTGCAAAACCAGCCAACCAAAAAACTCCTGCACAGCATTTCACAGATTTTTTAACATTTCCTCTTTTGCAGTGATATAAAGAAACTTTTGCTTGATCCTGATTTTACTCTCCTGCAGAGATGTCTCCTGGTTGCCAGGTAGTAGAGATTCAGATAAATATAAGATGTGTTTCCCAGGAAAATCTTGATGCTGCTAACGCACAGGAATGAGCTGAAGTTTAGGTGCTCAGCCAATTATCCTTTAACTCAGTGCAGTCCCTAAACTATCATTGCCCATATACTAGAGTGGTTTTAGAACCAAAATGGAAATGTTTCCTTACTGAAACTTAGTGAAGTTTTATTTGCCTGTTGGATACAGAGAACTTCCCTGAGTCTTGGCACTTTCAGAACTGCAATTCTGGCAGCCACATTACATGTTGTTCAGGCCCCAAAATGTCATTTAGAACTTCACAATTGTTCTGTCCAAACAGGGGAGGGCCTGGGGTTTATTTCAGGTGTATTTGTTCTGTGTGGTTCCTCTGCCTAAACTGATCTAATTTTAGTCTGTCTGTATTCAGAGATGGTTTTCAAACTTAGTAACTTGTGGCTGAAAGAGATCAGTGATTAAGTGTAAATTAATAATAAATAGCCATTTCCACATATTCCTGTGTGGAATGAAACATTCCCAGAGTTTAATTGCTGTTGTAACTTACCTTGCTGAATGTCATTCCTTAATCTTCTCCTGTTGTTTGTCCCACTGGTAATGCAAAGTACTTGACTGTCCATGCGATCTCACAGTCTTTGTAAAAAATTCAACGTATGATATTTTTGTGTGGTGTACGGAAAAATGCAAACTGGTTTCACATCCTGCTGTGTCTCTTCTCAGGCTGTATGGGGATGAATCCGAACTGCATTTCTGGACTGTTGCTGCCCACTATTTGCACAGCTTGTGCCGGGAGAAGCCTGCAAAGCCAGACACAGTTGTCCTTCAGGAACAGCTGGTCAATCCTCTGGATATATGCTATGACATACTGTGTGAAAATTCTTACTTCCAGGTATGTCAGAGAGTTCAACCCCAAATTTAATAAGAATGTCATCAGCGCAATAAACACTTCCTGTACATATTTCACTTTCATTACTAACATACCAGTCTGGATTAAAACATTTCCCGTATTTAAAAATAGAGGGTGTTCCAAAAACTGTCAAGATATTTACATATCTTTTAAATGCCTGGTTTTATTTCTTGTGGTAGGCTTATATTTAAAATATTTTTTCCTTCTTTGTCCAGAAATTCCAGCTGGAAAGGGTAAATCTCCAGGAGGTGAAGAGATCAACATATGATCATACCAGGAAATGTGCTGATCAGCTTCTTCTCTTGGGCCAGGTTTGTGGGTAATATTTGAATTTTTTATTCTTCTTCCCTGTCTGTTTTGTGTATTTAGCCTGTTCAAGTAAAGCTTTTTTAAACTATATTTGTTATTTCCTACTTGTATTAACCCAGTGCAGAGTTTTTGCATTCTTAGTATGTTAAATTCAGGATGGGTTTTCAATGCTGTCCTTATTACAAGTCCCTTATTGAAATAGAATCTTAATCATTACTGGACTGGGAGATATTTTTGTAGCCTGTTTTAGAATAACTTTCATTGTAATTTGTTCCATGTCTTAAAAAGGGTAAAAATAGAAAGGCTTTTAAACAAAATTGAGTAGGTTGTGGCCAAAGTTACATTTTTTTTTCTCTTGCCAGACTGACAGAGCAGTGCAGCTGCTGTTGGAAACCAGTTCAGAGAATGCCCATTATTACTGTGATTCACTCAAAGCTTGCTTGGTCACAACTGTCACCTCATCAGGGCCATCCCAGAGCACCATTAAACTGGTAGCAACCAACATGATAGCCAATGGAAAGCTTGCAGGTAAAATACCTCTCTATGTCTATAAACTAGTAATTCTCATCATTTTGAAGGATGCCAGGGGAAGTAGGAGTGAGATAATAATAGATTTTATGTGTTGCCTGTGGTGTGGTAGACACTACCCAGGTAGATAACACAAAAATGATCAGTAACTCAGTTACAAAGTTCAACTTGTCTTGATTAATTTTCACTGGAAAAGTTGCTTCTGGAGTAAATCTTTTAGTAATTGCTTGCACAAAAAGAGGCTCATCACATAATATGAATTTTCCATTTTTCCAGTTAAAGAATTATTTAAAATTTGGTGTCGTGTTGCAAAACATGAAATTTGGACTTAGTGTCCTATTCGGCTCAGAACTTGTTTCAAAATACGTGTTTTCTTACAAGTGCAGGTGAATTTTGCTAAATGCAAGAGCTGTTTGCCATATAATACACAGACATGCAGAGAAATAATAATACTGAAATACACAGACATACAGAGAAAGTTGAAAGTCTGTACTTGCCTGGAAAAAATACTTTCCACTCTGTAGACTGTTAATAATTACACTGTGGACAGCATTACATTTTTTAAATGGATTACCTGTGAAATCTATTTATTTGATTTACAAAGATCATTATCTTTTTGTGATGAGAAGTCCTCTGAACCCCTACGTACCCCTAAGAGCAAAGATAAACCAGAGCTTTGTGTGGCCCAGGATGAAGCTCCAATAACCCGTTCTGTGGAGAACAGTTTCAACATCTTCATGCTGAAGATATGGAGATCCACACTTAGAAAGCAGCTCTTTTTTTCCCTGAACTTCCTAAATGGAATGTTTTTTCTTTTGCAGAGGGGGTGCAGCTGCTGTGCCTGATTGACAAGGCTGCAGACGCCTGTCGCTACCTGCAGACGTACGGCGAGTGGAACCGCGCGGCGTGGCTCGCCAAGGTGTGTGGTTCCTCAGAGCCCAGCCTGCTCACACCGACCCCTGCTTAGCATCTGCCCTGAGGAGGGTGCTGAGGTTCCCTAAATAGCTGAAACATCAGTTAGAAACACCATCATCCGTTCTTTCCATGGCCTCCTGCTTAGCATCTGCCCTGAGGAGGGTGCTGAGATTCCTTAAATAGCTGAAACATCAGTTAGAAACGCCATCATCTGTTCTTTCCATGGCCTAACGAGCTGTTCAGGCAGTGCTGACAGGTTCTCCGGCCTTCTGACCACACAGGTCTGCCCTCATTGTCCACTTTACAGGATTGGAGCCTAAAAAGTGTCAGAACCCTCAATTTCCTAATTTTTCGGCTGTGGTTTGTGAAGGTCTGTATGGCTGCAGCAGTACAAAGTTAGTAATAAACTACAAGAAACCACTCCTGGATGTGGATAAGTAACTGGGCAGTGACTTTGTGCTCAGCTCCGTGTAGTGTGTGAGCTGATTTCAAAATTAGCACCACCCACATAAATTTGCATCACCTTCTGTTTTGCTGTGCAGACATAATTACGGCAAAACTACCCAGATTAATTAATTCTTCACATTCGAAATGGGCAGGAGTCAGTAAGGATTTTTCAACATCTCTTAAGTAAAGTTTCTGTTAGGTTTCCTGAAGAAAGAATGGAAAAAGTCGTAAATAGATTTTCTAAATCAGTGAATCCTGCTTTTAAGAAAAATAAAGATGTTTTATCCTTAAGATTTCAGTAAAGGGTGAAGATTTCTAACTTCTTGATTTAGAAAAACTTGGGAATAAAATAATGTTAACCACATGTAAAAACGGAGTGACCCGAGCGCGGTATCTTTATACCTGGATATTTCTAATTTTCCTTTATGTCCTATTAATTCAAGGGATATGTGTACTTTTTATTAAAAATCGATCATTTCAGATGCTTTTGGCTTCTGCCCTGGAAAGAATGAAGCCGAAGCAGAATGCCCTCTTTGCCTGCAGCTGGGCCTGAGCCCTGCTCTGCTGTGTCCTGCAGGTCCGTCTGAGCTCGGAGGAGTGCGCGGACGTGCTGCGGCGTTGGGTCGATCACCTCTGCTCCCCGCAGGTCAACCAGAAATCCAAGGCCATTCTTGTCCTCTTGTCTCTTGGCTGCTTCACAAAAGTTGCAGAGATGTTGCACAGGTAAAGGTGGAACAGCACAGGCTGGGTTTTCTCTTGTCCAGGATTGTTTCTGACGTCTGTTTCTGTTTCAGCATATTTTTCTTTAATTAATTCTGACCTGTGGGCTTTAAGATTGCCAGCACCCATGGACCAAGCTGGAATGATTTATGGTATCTATGATTTTTTCTGAGTGACTTCAGCCCTGATCTTTCAGAAAAATTTATAGCAAATGTCACTTCTTGAGTGCAAGTTTTAGAAAGCCTCCATGCAAGTGTTTTGATGCAATGCCCTGGAATACTTTTCTGGTTTTTATCCTAACAAATTATTCCTTTTTTTTTTTGTTTCCCCTTCATTTAACAGTATGAGGTACTTTGATAGAGCAGCTTTATTTGTAGAAGCTTGTCTGAAGTACGGGGCATTTGAAGTTAATGATGATACAAATATCCTTTTTCTGAAATCCTTCACCTCTGACCTGGTGTTCTGCAAAGTCTGAGCAGTTGCTCAAACTTTCATGTTCTGTGCAATAAATACTAATGCATATGTAAGGAATACCCAATCCTGTTTTATGGAGTCATCAATGATGTCAGCTTGTAAATAAATAAAGCCTCTAATAAGTCATGTAGATAACTTCAGGTCTAAATAACAAAAAAATCTTTGATATTAAAATTTCTTTTGCAAATTACGCCATTGAATCTTGGTAGGTACTTACGGATATCTGAAATGTATCTGGTTTAGTTTATAGCACTCTGCATGTTGCTTTATAAATACTAATATGAGTTCAGAAGGAGGATTTAAAGCAAGTTTTTTCTCCTTATTTGTGCTGAAAAATACTGGATTAGCACAACTGGCAGCAATGTTCAGTATTTTCACCTTGGGAGGGCCAAGGAGTAAGAAGGGGCAAAAAGAACATTCTGAGCTTTTTTTCATTTTGCTATTGATTTGTGTTTTCCTTAATGCTCCATTTACATAAATTGATCCATGCTGTGTATGCAGATTACGCCAGGAGCTTGAAGCTCCTGGGCTTTAAAGAGGGAGCTGCGCTCTTTGCCTCCAAAGCAGGAGAAGGTGGGAAAGAGCTGCTGGCTGAACTGAAGCAGCCGAAGGAGGAGGTGACACAGGAGTGAGGATTCCACGTTTGTGAGGTTTATGTCTGTCAGACTGGGGCTCCACTGTGTGAAAGTACATTTTTCTCTTGAATCACTGTAATGGCTGATCTGTGTGATGTGAGCAAATCCTGTTCAATGTGTTCCAAGTCGGGATTAAGAACTGTGGTGTTTCTCTTTGTTAAAGTTGTCTTCACTTTCACAAGAGGGCAAAGAAGCTTATGATAAAATGATACAAGAATATTTCCACGTTTTCAACTGTGGCAGGAATCAAATTTAAAAATGTGCTGAAAGGTTTCCATACCCGTGTAAAAGTCTGGTCCATTTGCTTCTAGAAATCAGATCTTAGTAGAACTTCAATACTGTTGTATTTATATGTATAAATGATTGAGTCTGTACTGTAAAAATATAAATATATTTAAAAATAAATATAGATCACAAAGCACACAGTTCTTTCCTGGAACATCATGTTTTCTCAGTCCAGTTTCTTGTTTAAAATTGCTGTTATTTTAAATCAGTTCACTGTATTGTTATTTTCATAACTGTTCGGAGTGGAGTTTTTAACAGGTTCACTTACAAACGTTGCTCTCCTAGCATTCCCAAAATCCATGAAACGTCCCTTTTTTCAGTTAAGGTATTGTTATATTCCATTTTATTTTTAAGTGTGCACTCCCTGCATCCCTTGGGGACTGAATTTTGCCTGTCAAAGGATGGGAGAAGGTTGTACCTCCAGAGCAGCAAGGTGGGCTCCTGCAGCAGGGTCAGGACACTTTTATTTGAATGTCTGGTTGACAGTAAATGAATAAAAGCATTGTGCAAAGCCAAAACAATGGCTTTTCCATGATGTACTTCTGCTGACACATCTTATGGTCCAGATACACAAAGATGCCACCAAAAACATCTTTGCTCGTTTTTGTGCCAGTATTTCAGTATTTAAGTACTTGTTTGCATTGTGTCTAAAGCCAGGTATACATTTTCTATGTATCACTGCAATTTTACACCTGAGGAGTGGATGCTGATGGTTCATTACCCTTGCAAATTGAAGACTGTGGCATTTAGGCTAAAAACCTACATTCTTCTTTTTCCCAGCTTGTTGGAGCTACTGAAGTTTAGTATGTTGTAGTGAAAAGAATCCTATAAAATATCTCTCATTTGAATGTAATTCATGGCTTGTCTGCCTGTAGTAATAATGCATTGGATTCTCCTTATGTTCAAGGATTTGTGGATGTGTGTCCTGCACTCCAGCATTGGGATATCTCCACCTCCAGAAACCTTTTGGTTCAAAAATAACATTTCTGATCAAATTGGAAAGGGTAGACTTTTCAAGTCCTTTTGAATACAAACTGGAAATGAGAGTTTTCATCATTCTGAATAGAAAAGTAAGAGTTACAACTGTTTTGTATTTGTTCTTGCCACGTCTTACACTCACCATAAAATACCTTCTGTTCAGTGTATTGTGAGCTGTGCTTATGTAGTTGCTTTAGCTTGGGAAAATGAGTGTACAAGGAAATTTGCCTTAAGTATTACGTGAGCAACAGAATTAATCAAAATTAACTGTTATTAGCAGTGGCCTAAATTCTGGCTCACATTAACTACAACTCTCCTCAATCCCTACTCTTGCTTTTGTAGCACCACTTGTGGACAGGGCTACCCCAGAGTTACTGTGAGAACACCCAAACTTGTTATTTGACAGGTACCAAGAGTTGTTTGTCTGGAATAATTCTACTTTAGTATACACTTGGATTTATAACTGATGTTTTAAACAAAAAAACCAACCATATTGCAAAGGCCTTTTAATACTGAATGTTTCTATAAACTTGTAAGTGTGCAGGTTGCAGAATACTTTGTGGCATTCCCAACTGGAACCTTTATGAGGAAAATAGAGTGTAACAGTGATGGAAAAGTTTATTTAGATAATATTGCAGTCTCATTACAATAATAAAAATATTTTTTAAATCACTGTGTGTCTTGATTTAATACAAACCCATCATCTGTTGCCCTGGAATTGAGTGGTGGTTGTGCAACTGTTGTAATTTTGCCTTCTGGAGAGGAACAATGCTCAGGGCAGGATTTAATGGAGGAAGTGATTATCCCTTGTACATCTGAGTCACATTTTCCATAGTAGTTCTAGTGAAACGTGGTGTTGGAGTAGTATTAATTCCCAAGTTTTAGTAGCACACACAAAATTTGTACAGGTTTAATTAGAGCAGGACCTGGTCTGCACATCGTGGCTTTTGAAAAGCACAGAAAGAAAACCTTTCTGTCCTCAGAACCTACAAAGTGAACTGAATGAATTGTTAAAAGTTACCAATAAATATGATTTTAACTCCTTTTAAATCCCTTTGGGAATTCCATCCTCAAACCACTGCAAGTAGCTCCAGAGCTTTGTAGTTGCTGTAGTATTTTCTAGGTTTTGCGTTTTGAAGCTTCTGTCATAATTGTGTTTGACCCTTCTTGGCAATGAAGAAATGACAGGAATTGTGTTTGCCAGTCAATATACAGAGATTCTCTGTGCATTTGTCTCTGAACACCAGTCTTGTGTTAATTAACTGTGATGTTTGATTATCAGAGCCGAGTATTCGGTGCCTGTTTAAAGATTCTTTTGGAAAAGGCCAAGATCTTTGTAAATCAGGAGGATTTGGGGCATTTAGGTTGTCTGGATGAGGAACTCCTAGTTGGAGAAAATCTTGCAGCATAACTGGAGCTGGTTCCCCCTCATTATTTTATAGAAATAATTTTGGGCTTCCATGGCCAACAAAAAAAACAGCCTTGAGTCTACAGAAGGCATGAATCGTCTGCAGTTCAGTGAAGCATCAGAAATGTGAACATCTCTGGAGCTCAGTCAGTCCCACCAGCGTTTTCTCTCTGTGCTCACACGGCACTGCTGGTTTTACAACCTGAGGGAAGCTTATGGTAAATATTGTCATGGGACTCCTGGCAGTGCTGAATTTTAAAAATGGACTTATTTCTTTTCAGTTCCTGATGTGATTCTTTAAAAAAAGTCCAAATTATTTCAGTTTTATGAAAATGGATTTACTTATTCTAACTGTCAATGAGAAGTCTAGAAAAT
The DNA here is from genome assembly GCA_013400915.1 of Pardalotus punctatus. NCBI lineage: Eukaryota > Metazoa > Chordata > Aves > Passeriformes > Pardalotidae > Pardalotus > Pardalotus punctatus. The sequence continues at coordinate 67,997 of VZTX01020668.1, forward strand.
GGGCTTTCAGCTTATCTTCAGTAAAGGCAGGCCTAATTAGAGTTTTAATTGGATCATGATGTGCTACACAATAATGGCAGACTTTGGATTAAACATATCGATCAACAAATGTCTAAAATTGCCCAACTTGGCTCGGTTTCTGAAGTATTTCTCAAAAAATTCAGTTTAATGGTGTGTGGATGTGTATATATACCCACACATATACACAGAATTGATTCAGGGGGAATAATTATGGAAAATGACAACATGAAACACTTGATTGCAGTGTAAAAATGATTAGTGCTATATTGCAAATTATTTATCATTTGCTTTCATTAAAATGCAGTCTGCCAGTTTTGAGACACTACAGCCAGAGAGAGGCATTTATTATACATCAAGAAAGCTGGCATGTGGAAACTGATGTGGAGTGTCTGAGCAAATAATCCAAGGAATCATGTTTTGCTGCAGTTGACTCTGGAGACAGAAAAAAAAGGACAATCACAGATTCTCTAATGGGAAATGAATTTGGTTTGGGTGATCACTTACTGCCCAAAATTGTATTCTAAAAGGGCAACTAAAAATATAATTGCTGGTGAGAAGCAGAATAATAACAACTTGGAAAAGAGTAGGGTTTGGGGGTTCTTTGATAATTATTTATTACTTTCTCTGAGTAATTCATCACAACTTTGATATTTAGTGAACCATCCATTAATGAGTTCAGGGTAAAAAAAGCTTATAGATCCAAGCAGTGGCATAAAATTCTTTAATGAGACTGATACTGACCTACTGATATTTTTGAGCTCGGAATTCTAATCCAAGTTGTTCAGTTTCTACTCAAACAGTGAAGATAAGGAAGGGGAAAGATAAGGATGAGGAAAGAGTGTTTAAAAGACTTGTAGGAATGGGAGAATCGCAAAACAAAACTGAGAGGTGGCTGCTGATGAGGTGTTTGCAGATACTCAAGGCAAAAGCATTTTGCTTAAAAGTGACAGCTTTAATACAGGAGTGTTCACCGAGGGGCTCAGCAGAGCTGTGTGCTCACCTCTCCAAAGGCTGTAGTGCTAAAAGATTAAATTGCAAAGTCAATATCTGCTCATTTCCCAAGATAATTCAAATTATTTTCCAACTTCTTGCACAAATCAGTGGCCTGTTGTGCATTGCTTTGTGTAGCTGGGGTCTCACACTTACCCCACAGGCATTTTGTCCATTCCTGTTGACTCAAGGAGAAAAGAAATGCCTCAAAATTCTGAAATGAAATTTTTTGGGAGCAGACTGGTGGATTTGGACTCACCGAAGTTCTTTTCTGTGGAAGGGCAGTGCAAACTTTCTCTGTGGATCTGAAAACTTGTCCCCCTGAGGGTGGGCAGAGGTTGGAGCAGACACAGTCAGACTTTGCTGTCCACCTGCAAAGTTCTCTCCTTCCCTCCTTCCCTCTCATGTTTTTTCCTTGAATCAAAAGACAACACCTCTCTTTTGAAAAATGGTTTCTGACAAGTAGCTCTGATGTGGAGTGAATTAAGCCCTCCTACCAAAGTGCATCCTGACAATTTTACTGATTCCCTGCACATTTGGACAGGGACAAAAAGGGGCTGGAGTAGCATAAATACAGCCTGTTCTAAAAAATCAATTATCCCAGCCTCCCAATCTCCTGTAACAGAGAACTCTGCCCTGTTCTCTGCTGTTTTCTCACCTCCTCAGCCCATCTGAGCAAATTAAGTTGTAATGAGTTGGGGATGGAACGACCAATGGGAAATACTGGAAAGGGTAAAATTTAACATCCAGGTGTAGGTCATAGGCAAATTATGAGAAATTATAGCTGGCACCTCATACCTCTGATTCCAACTGCTCTGGCAGAAAAAAAGCAGAAAATGTGCAAATGTAGCTGAAACAGAACATCTAGATTTTAATTTTTTAATTTTAGTTTTTGTAAATTCAAGAATCTCTTTGTGTTTAGCTTGTTATTATTGTGGGGTGGTTTTTTTGTTTGTTTGCTTTTTTTTTGTTCGTTTTTTTTTTGTTTGTTTGTTTTTTGTTTTGAAATTTAAATGGCTTTCTGGCTTGGACATAGAAATTGTGAAAGAAAAGGAAAAGTGTTTTTTTTTTTCCCAGAGAAAGGAACCAGCACTTTCAAAATACAGTCACAGAAGGTAAGCGGCAAGTTCAAGTTTTATTGTAGTCTTGAAAATCTTGGAGAAACCATTATCATGGGATACCGGTTTTATTTCCACGCTATTCATTGAAATTGTTGGTCCCCTTTAATAAGTTGAATTTCCCCCTCCACCTTCCTGTTTTTCCTCCTTTCCTGCAGATGCAGCATCAAAAGAAGGAGCAGCTGCTGCAGGGGGAGCCCGGGCTCCTCTCAGACCAAACTCGGCAGGGGGCGAAGGCAGGGCTGTTAAATCCTTCTCCAGGTCGCCTTTTTTGGCCCAACCTAAAGGTTTTCCTGCTGGAAATCACATCCCCAAGTTGAAAATACTTTTTTCCCCTGTGTCATTGTCAGGGTTACTTCGTTTAGTGAAAAGTGGCTGCGGGTCAGGGAGGTTCCCTCTGGCAAACTCTGTTTCAGAAGCTTCTTTCCAGAGGATTTTTGGGGGAATATATAATATTATTTACAGTGGTCAAAGCAGATGCCAACAGGTGCTCTTTTCAAAAATGCAGTGTCATTACTTTTCACCCTGGTGTAGCAGGAGATGATAGAGTTTTATTAGGCCTGTCTGGCTTTTATTTCACTTGCTGTAACTAATAAAAAGCTACAGGCAACAAAGTTCAGCCTCATAAAGGTCATCTTTGTACTTTTTTTTATTTTTGTGTGTGGTCATTTTTTTCCAACTTGTTTCATAGTTATGGCCCTACTGAGTAAATCTTTTTTTTGCCTGCTTTTTGAATCCAGACTCATGAATAATAGTGTATTTTGGTGACCCTTTTTGGTGATACTTTTTCCCAGCATTGTTTGTGAATGTTTGTGAACTTTAATACACTCACCTTTTTTTACCTCTTTGATTTCTGTCTCTAGCAATGCTTTATGCAAGAGATAAATTTATCTGGGGTTTTTTGTAGCTTGCAGGAACCAGCTATGCCAGGAAGTTTTGAGCTTCCCCAGGGCTCTGAAACTCGTCTGGATTCAGTGTGGGATTCTTTTCTGTTGCTTCAGCTCCAGCATTTGCTTGTGCTGGGAAAAACCAGCAAGGTTGCTGCTGCAGATGTCATTTCTCAAGACCAGCTTTTGGTCTTCCTGGCTCCTAAATGAACTTTTTCCTTGGTGCTTTGGTAACCAACCACTTTTCTTTCACAGAAGAAACACCTTGGGAGCAAGAGGACATTTATTACAGCAGTGGCCCTAATGTTTGCAGGGCAACTGGGCATCCTTGGGGGTGGAAAATATGAAATAAAAATATGAAATGTTTTCTTTATACTCATAATAATTTCATATGAAAATATTAAATAGTAATAGTAATAATAATAATAATTGTCCTCAACATTCTGCAGTTCCCTGGGCTGGTTCAGCAAGAGCTGGCTCAGGCATAGGGAGGTGATGAGGGATGTGAGGGTTTGGAGCTCAGGTTCGCAGCTCCAGGCTGCCTGTGCAGATGGGAAACCCTGGATTTCAGACCTCTGGGGAGAAAGAAAGATGGGGGGGCTTGGGGTTTGCTCTGAATTACAAAGTTTGACTTGCAGCGTTTGTGTTTGAAGTTAGCGGTGCAATCATTTGCACTGGGGATAGTGTGATCAGGTGTTGGTGGTGTGTACCAGCAATAGTTGGAAATCATGAAAAGAGAATCCCAAAACACACACCAAAAACAAAAAAAAAAAACAAAAAACCCCAAAAACCAAAAACAAGCAAAACAAAAAATCCAAACAAAAAACCCCAAAACAAACCAAGCCAACAAACACAAAAACCCCACCAAAACAAACAAAGAAAAATAACAACACAAAAACCCCCAGGTATCTGAGTAACTTCCATCTTACCGTGTTCTGTTCCAGTAATTTCTTGTGTCTGGAATTTTAACTGGTACCTACAGTAACGGCAGTAGCGTATCTCGAGCTCTGGTTGTCTAAAATCCCTCCCTAGAACAACGGATTGATATGGAGTACTTGTTTGCTTGTTTCTTAATTCCTGACAGCATAAAAATCTTATTTTCACAATCTGAAGATTCATTTTCAAATTGTCAGCATTGATTTTTTGCTTTTTTCACTTTGCACAACTAAATGGTAACTGGCACGTGCGAAAAACTGCACAAACCAGCTCTTGCTTCCTACATGTGAGAAAAGAATGGGGGTAAAGCCATTTTTCCAAGCTGGACCAAAATGGAGCATTTTCTTTCTCCTTTCCCTCTAGAAAGATAGTTCTTAAATCCTTCCCAAGCCAAGGAGTCTTTTCTTTCTGTTTCTTCCAGCCCTGCTCTGTGGTTTACCTCAGCATCTGCTTTCTCCTTGCACTGCAAACTTAAGCCTGGCTTTGATTAAAAGGCAGATTAATGCATTGCAAGGAAGAGCAGCCTTGCTAATATGGAAAGAGAGCAGGGAGGGAATTTGTCAGAGATCACCTGGATGTGATGTTTTCTGGTAGCAGCTTTTTCTCCCAGTAGGACTCAGCCAATGTGGAGGAAGTTTATTCTTATTTTCTGCCACAACCATCTCATCAAAAAGCCAAGGCATGTTCTTTGAACTGAACTGAAATCATCTGTTTATCCTTTCTGACTTCTTTGCAGGCAAATTCCTCGGCCCCAAGATTATTTGCAAAGCACATTTTTCCCTTTCCCATTCCTCCACATTTTCATGTTTGATGAACTTTTTAGATGTTTGTGTTTCTGTGAAACCCCAGTGCTTTGTGATAATATCTTAGACGACTTCAGGAGCATAAGTCCTGAAAAGAGGGGCTGAGGGAGCTGGGAAAGGAGCTCAGCCTGGAGAAAAGGGGGATTGGGGGGGAATTTCTGGCTCTGCACAGCTCCTGACAGGAGGGGACAGCCGGGGGGTTCGGGCTCTGCTCCCAGGGAACAGGGACAGGATGGGGGAAACAGCCTCAAGTTGCACCAGGGGACATTCAGGTCAGATATCAGGAAAAATTACTTCACTGAAAGAGTGGTTAAGGCCTGGAACGATCCTCAGTGAAGTGGTGGGGTCACTGTCCCTGGAAGTGTTCAAAAAACAAGTGGATATTGTCCCCCAGCTGGGGACACTATGGATTAGTGGGCATGGTGGTGTTAGGTTAAAGGCTGGACTTGCTTATTTTGGATGTCTTTTCCAACCTTAATGATTATATTATAATTTAATTTATTACCATTATTATTATTTTTATTATCATTATTATAGCTGTTAACATTATTATAATTTTTAGCGTTGTTGTAATTATCCTTATTTTGCCCTTTGCTGCGCTCAGTGAGCTGCCATGAGCACCTTCCCTTTTCAGCTTCAGTTTTCCCTCCTCCTCAGCCTCCTGCCCCATCCCCTCGGGGTTTAAACACCTCACCATTAACGGCTTTAATAACGAATTATTTCCATGAAATCCTGGGAGTTTGCAGCTGCTGCAGGAGAGGGCAGCAGAGCTCAGCGAATGGAGAGGGTCGGGAGCAGCCGCAGTGAAATCCCCTCGGCCAAAGGGGACGGTGGATTTTCCTTATGGTCAGCCCTGAAGGAGCAGCAGCTCCCAGGGGGAATGATCTCAGGATTTTAGAATCGGCTAGAAAGAGCTGCAGGCTGTCGGGAAGGGAAAGAAGGACACTGGGAGTGTCCAGTTTTCTGATAGAAGGATGAGCTCAGGTCATCTTTAAACACACGGTCACACCTCACCTGAGATCTGTTCTGATTTGGCAAGTAGGAAATGCTTGAAAATGCATTCATAGGTGTGATTTAAAACTTTATTTTGCCGTCTGCTGCAGGAAAGGTGGGGTTTGCTTTAGAACTTGGTTGTGGTCAAGTCTGGTTCTGTTTATTTCCGTGCTGAAGGATTGCCTCTAAATTATTTAGAGTAAAGGGGGGATCTGCTTCCTAGAAAGTGCTGAGAGCAGATCTAATGCACACACAGAAATTGCCAAGGGTGTTCTGTGTTGGAGCAGCAGAAGGAAAATTGTTTCTGCATTAACCTGGAGATCAGAGGATGCTTGTGCCAATAATCCCCAGTAAATTGCTGGCAGCGTTCCTGGGAACCAGCAGAGATCCCAGCACCTCATCCTTTGTGTCTGTGTGTAGGAAGAAGAAAGAAGAAGGGAAAATTTATGACAGGAAAAGTTCTTTCTGATGGTTTTCAAAGGTATAACCCTCAGCACCTGCTGGTATGGATCTCTGGTGAGCAGCAAGTCTGTGAATTGTATATGATTCCAGTTTATTTAAGTTAACTAAAAAGTACTGGGAACACAACTGGGCACAGACCCTGGTGTAGATTGGACAACAGATATGCTGGAACAATCTTTTATTGTTGTTATTAAAGCTTTTAATTCTTGCATGAGGCACTAAACTCTCCCATCAGCTTCACAGCATCCCCTCGGAGGGGACACCAAACTGAGTGATTTCTCTTTCAGTGTGAGCTTGCTGTGGTTCTTAAAGCTCTGCTTGAGAGAATTCTGAGCCCAGAGCAGTTTTCATTCAGCAGGAAGCAACCTCTGCACTTGCAGCTGGAAAACAGACCCAGAAAAGGGTTTAACTTTTCAGTAGAAGCATCTAATATTTGTAATTAGTGACAGGAGCCCATGGTGGTGCCAGTTCTTGAGGCCCAGCTCTGCAAAGGACATGGTTTTGCTCAAATCCTGTGTGTATCTCATGGTTTGGCTCAAATCCTGTGTGGATCTCACAGTTTTGCTCAAATCCTGTGTGTATCTCACTTTTTTGCTCAAGCCCTGTGTGTATCTCATGGTTTTGCTCAAACCCTGTGTGTATCTCACGGTTTTGCTCAAACCCTGGGTGTATCTCATGGTTTTGCTCAAGCCCTGTGTGTATCTCATGGTTTTGCTCAAACCCTGGGTGTATCTCACGGTTTTGCTCAAACCCTGGGTGTATCTCATGGTTTTGTTCAAACCCCGTGTGTATCTCATGGTTTTGCTCAAGCCCTGGGTGTATCTTAGGGTTTTGCTCAAGCCCTGGGTGTATCTCAGGGTTTTGCTCAAACCCCGTGTGTATCTCAGGGTTTTGCTCAAGCCCTGGGTGTATCTCACGGTTTTGCTCAAACCCCGTGTGTATCTCAGGGTTTTGCTCAAGCCCTGGGTGTATCTCAGGGCAGTTTTAGGAGGACAGGCACAGGGATGGTTCCTCTTGTCCTTGCAGTAAATCATCTCCCTTGCTGCATCCAGTTCCTCATGGTCAGGACAGCAGGAAAAGGAGAGCAGTGACTCTGATACTGACAGGACCCTCACCTTTCCCCTGACAGCATCTCCGAGGAGGGAGACCCTGGCACAGGGTACCCAAAAAGTGCCCGAGGTTCCCAAAAGTGCCCCCGCACCCCATGGGTTTGGGGGCTGCTTTGTCTCAGCTCCTGGGAGCGCTGCTTGCCCTGGGCTGGCTCTCCCAGGAGTTTGGGGGAGCTGCTCTGGGTGTTACTGAACATTTCCTTTGCAGGTTTAGCCCAAGCCAGCCCAGGCTGACAGCACCTGCACCCAGGAGAGGATAAATGGCTCACAGAAATAAAGATGATGCAAACTCTGGCAATGCCAGGGGAGTTCCCTCCCAAAAGCAGTTCTGGGTTCAGTAATGCAGTTTTTCTTAGCTCTTCCTCTTATCAGAGAAATGAATTTCTCTCTCTCTCCCAGCAGCAAAGCTGGGTCACTGCTGGCCGGGCTGCACCAGTCCCTCTGCTCTGTGCTTGCAGCTCTGGCTGTGTCATTTATCCTCATACAGATCAGGAGCATCTCTTCTAAAGGAGTCCATTTCATTTTTTTTTTTTTAAATTTTAAAATGTGTATTTCTCATGGCTTCTTGCTCTGTTGGTGAGAACTTCTAAACATGCCCCTTGGCAGATTTATTCCCAGGTAAGTAAAAATGCTAAGGTTCAGCCTGGGCTGCTGGAAGGCCAGAAGGCTCATGAAAAAGAGCAGCCTGAATTTTGGCCTTACTAAAATAAGAATTTTTTTTCAGAGTAACTCAGTGCAACCTTTAGAAGACTACCTCTCTGTATATCAAATATTTACGTGACTTCAAAAGTACAGAATCACACTTGATGAGAAAAAAGGGGAAAATACCCAAACTGTTTTGACAAATTTTCATTATAGAGATGTTTAACCATACAACTGTTAAAAACATTTAAAAACACATCAGCAAAGTGAGTTGCTGATGAGTATATCCCCTTGCCACATAGAATGTTCAGGAAAAACCTGCCAAAGCCATCTTTATCTGAACTTATATAGGAACAACTAATCAGTAGGAAAGAACCAAGCCTGATATGAGCCAGCCTTGCCCATATCCATAGCAGGCACCATTTCCCAGGAACACAAACCAAACCCAAGGGTTATGGAGCAGGGGCCGAGCATTGCTGTGCTCCAAGATCCGCTGTCATCCTTGGGGAAGTTTCAAAATGAGCACAACCTCAGCAAAGGACAGTGACAACCTGCATTCTGTGCGTCTCAGAAAGGGTTTTAAGTGGGAAGAACAGAGGAACCCCAGTGGGAGGTTTTCAGATTGCAGCACTTCATGCACCATGAGTAAGGAATTGTGTGATTTCAGCTTTAACCACCTTGTATTGCTGACGTTTATCCCAACTGCTTTTCAAGGTCCACTTTGTTGCTCTTAATTATTTTTTTACCCACTGGTTTCCTATTTATAGGAGGAACTGGCTTTCTGCTGACAAGTCTTCCCCATCCTTTTCCTCTTTCAGCCTCTTATAAATGATAACATGTTTTCACAGAGGAATGACTTAACGCTGAAAAGCTCAATTCCCTCCAAAATCTTCCCTTCTTGCCACGTCTCTGTAGGATTCCATCCTTGCCAGCTCCTCTCTCAAGTTCCAAGCTGCTTACGTATGTAACTTTTGAAGGCAGTTCTCTTGTCAGTGTCAGAGGGTTTTATGGCAGTAATTATCTCAGAATGAATACTTTGTTGGGATTAAAGGTTTCAATTAATGGCCTTTTATTTTGTTTTGTTGGGTTTTTCTTAAAGTTTCTGGGTGTAAATCATAGACTGCTGTTTAATTTGCCTTCCAGACTTTTAATTATTTAAAGTTTTGTACTTTTTTTCTTTCAGTAGCATGTTACAGGTTCCCTGTGGGAGTCCAGTTCAGGATTCAGTAATAAAACCGAGTGAAGAGTTAATTGCTTGAGCTCTGTCCCATCCCATTGTCTGCCCTCTGACTTAACAGCTAAAATCCTCAAAATGACAGAGCTGCTGGGAACAGTGACATTCACATGAGGTGAATAATCTCCAAGAGAGCTTTTCAAATTCTCTGTGATGCATCTTCAGGATGTAAGTGAGCAGTGCTTTTCCGAGGCCAATTGTGCACCAGCTGAGGGTCTGCCCAAAGATCCCTTGTGTACCACGCCTTCCCTAAATCCATTCAAGTTATTCAAAGAAAATCAAAATGACAGTGGATATAAAAAAAAATAAGAAAGAAAAGTCAGCAAAGTGAAGTCATATTTGCTTTGAAAGTTTGTAGAAAAGGGTTGGATTCTTTTCTGCAACGTTGGCAGGCTCTGATTCAGCGCTGGCAGTAATTATTCAGAGGAAAGATGGATTCTGTATGAGAGAGAGAGAAAATACACATAATTCCCAGGGAGTCTTGACAGTCTATGCAATTATACTGATTTCTGACATCTCTGGACAGTGGGAGAGGATAAAAATGAAGTTCATATTTGAATACATGAATTCCTGAGGTAGAAAAACCAGCTTGTGTCCCAAGGTGCCACACGATCCCATGTCTGCCCCTCTGTTCCTGGCCAGGCAGGAGGTCGGCTCTGAGACGCCTTCCCCAGATTTAGAGTCTCATTTAAAATTACAACTTCTGCTAAAAACCCGAGTTCTCTCTTTCCAGATGGAATTGGCCTGGCCACAGCTCGCAGCCATCCACCCTGAGGTGGAGCTGGGGATGTTTGTGCAGCCCAAAGCTGAGACAATGCAGTGGAATTCAGCATTTCTGCTGTGAGTTATTCCATTTCCCCCTGCTGAAAACACCCCGTGAGCTTTGCCAGCCTCTCCCTGCTCTCTTTCCCTCTCCTTCCCAAAGGCACCGCTCCACTGCCACCTTTCTGGGACCCCAGGGCAGGTTTGATTGTGTTCAAACCTCAGTTTCTGAAAATCCTTTCTGAGCTCCCCAGTGGCAGTGAACATAACAAAATAACAGAATATCAACAATCTCTGGGTGTCTGAGCTGTGTCTGACCCGTCAGCAGCTCAGGGGAGCTCCCCAGAACAGGGGAGATCTGAGGAGGACACTGGCCAGGCTCTTCCAAACTGTCATAAAGTAGGTGGGTTTCCTGAAAAACAGGATTTTTCTGAAAATAAGCAGCGTGGATCATCTTAGGACAAGGCAAATTAAGTAGTTGGGAGAACTCATACCTGTAAAACTGTGCTGGTCCTGATCCTCCCGGTGTTGTCAGGTAAAAAAAAATACACAAAATTAACCCAAATGAAATGATTTTATGGTAAAAACTTCCAGGTAGATGGGTCAGTGGGGTCTGGGGAGTTTTTTGGTGCATATGATTTTGAATCACGGTCAGAATTTGCTGTTGAGGGATTAAAAATCCCCCTCAGCCTTTGAGGATTTTGTTTTAATGCAGACAGTTAAACTCTGTTCATCTTCACAGGCAAACACAAATGCACAACAGGTTAGTGACACTTATTTTAATGTGGATTAAATGCAAAGATGGCATTTAGTAAAACACCTTGCTCTAAACTGGATCTGGTTTCCTCTATTAAGTTTCATTTTTTTCTGTTGTATGTGGAATTGTATTAATACCAAAAAGGGTGAGTAGAATATATTACAGTTATCATGGATGATCTTTATAGAATTGAGTTTATTGGGGATTGTTACTGGTTATAACTTGCCTCTGGTAGCATTGTGAGCCCAAATTTAAAATCCAGCTTCCTCCAAGCCCTGTCCAACCTGGCCTTGGACACTTCCAGGGATCCAGGGGCAGCCACAGCTTCTCTGGGCACCCTGGGCCAGGGCCTCACAGGGGAGGATTTTCTCCTAATATCTGATCTAAACACACTCTCTGTCAGTTTGAAGCCATTTCCCCTCGTTCTGTCACTACATGCTCTTGTAAAAAATCCCTTTCCATCTTTCCTGTAGTTTTCCTTCAGCATCCGATTCCAGATTTTAAGGCTGAGACTGTCATGTCTCAGATGGAGCTTGGTCAGTGGGGACATCAGAGTCCAGCCAGCAGCCTGGGGGTCCCTGTGATCCCCTGGCCACCAAGACATTAAATCTCTGACGATATTTGTGTTCCCACTGCATCCACCACCCTTTTCTTCTCCAAGCGACTGCAGGATGAATTCCCATTGTCGCTCCCAGTTCAGAATCGCTCCCTGCAGACTCCCACAGCCTCTGTGGCTGGGATGGTGACTCAGGTGGAAGCTCTGCTGACTCAGAATCTCCCAGGACACTTTGCCGTGCCTGGCTGGGGTCGGAATGCCACATCCCCAGCCCTTGAGCCAGCACTGGGCCAGCAGGTCAAGGTTGGGAGCACAGGGCAGTGGCCAATACCTCTCTCCTCATCCCCAGAAAAGCTTCCTCTGAAGTGGTTCATTCCCACTCCACATTGGATGGAGGCAGAAAGGAGTGCTAGCTCGGAGGCACACGTGGTGTACACTCATTAAAAGAAGCTTTCAGGAGAGGAATGTGTGAGCTAATGCCGTCCCAGAGCAGCAGGCGCTCGTGCTCCGACAGGTTCTGTGCGTTTCTGTGGCTGGGGCTGATTTCCTGCCCCTGCCTGTCCATGCTGATCATGTCCTGCCAATGAGGGCTCAGCTCTGAGTGGCCAAGAGACTCCAAACTTCAATGGACAACTCCCAGGCTGTGAGGAAGAGGTTTCCCCACATGTGCAGGCAGTGAGGCAGCATTGCAATCCCACCTATTCAGTACGAGGTCGGTTGGTGTCCAAGCTCTCGTTGCGTAGCGTACCCATGACGGGAAAAAAATTGAAAACGGAGCAAAAAGAGATGCATTTCAAATAACATCAACAACAACCAAAAACATCAGAGCATGTTATAATGTCCTTACCTCTCCAATCAAAAATTTCTAAGGGCGATTTTGGAATCTATACCAGAGAAGTTTTATTTTTAAGGAAACCCAGGTACACGTACAGTGGGAGGAGCACAGATGGATTCCTGTCCAAGGGCAGAAGGTTAAATGACTGGCTTCTCATGGTCTCTTACACTCTAGTTTTATGTCTGAAAAATTTATTTTCACTGCCTGTATAAATGACATTCTCTAGTTTATGTTAAGAGACATTACCTCTTGAGTTTCGATTGGCATCCAGGTGCTCCAGCATGCTCAGCCATAAACTCCTCCACACAGATCGCACATCTGAGCTATTAAAAGCTTTTGTTAAGAGGGAAAAACTGTGCAACTGTGCTCCTGAGCTATTGGAAAGTTCAGGGGGTGAAGAACATTTCCTGCTTGTATGAACGGCACATTTGAAAATCAAGTGTTTCATTACAATGGTCATGTGGAAGCTGGAGCTGGCAGCTCTCACTTCGGGGGGAAAAGGGATGTGACAGCAATGAAATAACAGTGAAAGTGTGAGATAGCTGACAGTGCTCATAAAGCCCTAATTCCCTCTAAACTGGACTTTTAATTTAGTGTCAGCAGACTTCCTGAAGAAAATATTAAGGCAGAAATGAAATTATTCCTAGAGAAGGCTTGATGCAGGGGGCAGAAGGAGTACAAGGGAGAAAGGGAGAACGACTTCTGAGCACTCCAGGGCAATTCAGGCTGGAAGGGACCCCAGGAGAGCTCTGGTCCAGCCTTCTGCTCTGAGAGGGTCAGCTCGGGGACCACACCAGGCTTTGCAGGGTTTCCTGTGGTGTGGTTTTGGGAACCTCAAAGGATGGAACCTCGCAGCCTCTTGGGGCAGCCTGGTCCCCTGAGCTTTTCAGGGAGAGATTTCTGTTGGGTACTTGACACTGGATATTGGAAATTGGGAGAAAATGTGACAGGGGTGGCCTTTGAGACAATTCTCTTTCTGAGAAGAGGTAGGAACGTACACCTTTGGGTTTTGGGGGCAGAACTTTGTCACCTGCCCACTCTGTTTTGGGAGAGGGTTTATCCCACCTGTCCTATGGAGCTATTCCAGCTGGTGTGAGATATCTCTGGGGGCAGTCTGTTGGCTGGACACTTTGAGGAGACAGCAGGCAGGAATTCCTGCTGGTGTGGACCCCACTGCCTGCCCTGCACGGGGCACAGCCCAGGACAGGTTTCCTATTTATTTCCTGTTTGTTTCCCATTTGTTGCAAAGATGCAGCAAAGGACAGAAACTGCCCTCAGGTTCCAATTTTAATCACTGCCAAGGGCTGTAAGGGCAGCAGAAGGATGGTCTGAGGAGCAGGCTGTGGGGCTCGAGTGCTCAGCACACAGTCACAGGATGTTCCAGCACCTCTCCTCAAATATTCCACTTTCAGCATCTGTTTAACCACGGCTGACCAAAGCCAAGAGCTCGGAATTTGGTATAATCACAGCTCCTGTTGATACCTGTTAAAGCAGGTATGTGTTATTAATGCTGCAGGTCTGGAAGCTGTTTCAGCTCTGTTGATAAATCCCCAGGGTTTTCTCTTTTCTTTCTTTATGTATGCTTCTCTTCATGTGCTTAACTGATTGTATACAAATATCGGTGTTTATTTGGCTGTGGGAATGTAGGAGGTAGGAATTCTGAGTTTATTTACTTGTTGATGTTGACGTCTTTGGGGGATTTAGAAGTAGCATGTCGGTATCCCAAATATTATTTGCTTTTCAATATCTACCAGTCATTAGGTTAGACTTTATGGCCATTTAATAGATTCCCTGAGGAGAAGGTATTTTTAATATAAAGTGCACAATGTGATGGTTTATTTTAATGGTTTTTTCTTGTGCATAGTATATACTGATTTTAATTGTTGTTTACACAAAATTTCATACACTTTATAAAAGACTATTGAAATATCTAAATATATACCAGGGTAATATCTGCATTTCTGATTGATTTTTATCTGTATAATTTGACCAGCTTGGAATGGAGGCTAATTTTTTTAAAACCTGCTTTTCATATCCAGTGCTATTGTAAATGGAAATTTTTAATTTTAAAGCATTTAAAGGAATAACAGCAGACTTTAAAAATGTGTACTTGACTGAGTGGCCTTTACCTTCAAAACTCAGTTACTGCGGGTGAGACTCTTATATGACTGAAGGTTGCACAACTGGATCCAGAGTAAATACTTGACTTAGTGGGAGAATATTCCGAGTTCTTTGAAATGTTATTCAAGATATCCTAAAGTATATTTATAATTTACTGGAAATATTTGCTGTTCCCAACTTATTTTTCTTTCTCTGTTGGTAATATTTAATGTATACTTAATCTAGCTCATAATAACCCGGTGTATAACAGTTATTTTCCATTTCCTTTGAACACTTTCAGGTTAAGTAGCCAGAGGTTAGAATATATTCTTTAAAAAAATCCAAAAATCAACCAACCAAACAAAAAATTCCTTTTTTGAATTTCCTTCATCATAAAGAGAAGGCTAAAATCTCAAGATAAAATTTAAAATAAAGATACTGAAATTTGGTCAAAGCCACGAAATGGGTTCTGATATGCTTATGACTCCTGAAGGCAAAAAGCCTGGGGGAAAATTTGTGTGCTTGGTTTCCTAAAAACCTTTTTAAGAAACTGATTCCCTCTAAATCCACTTTAGGGCACTTCACTGAAGTACTGACTTCTTTGATAATATTTAAATTTCTATCCTAAAGGGTGAGAGTTCTCATGAGAGCTGGTTAAGAACCAACCCTGCAGGGCTGGGCCCATCCATGGCTGCAAACACATGAGCCCAGGCAGCATTTTTGTGCCTGTGATTGATATTGGGATATTCCTGCTCCAAACTGCGCTGAACCTGAGCTGACACGTATTTCAAGCAGACTTATCAAAGCAAGGAGCAGCCTGGCATGGGGGAGAAGGCACAGAATCAGACCCTTTACCTTCTTCTACCTCACAGCAGCCTCCAGAGATTTATTTCATTTTGACTGTGATGGTGAAAACAAATTCACTGCTTGTGCAGGTTGGGATCTTATCAGACAAACCCTGGTGCAAAGAACATTTTACATTCAATCCGTGAATGCTTGAAAACAGAGGCTTGTAAGGACATTGCTGACAAGGTTTGGAATTGCAGAAGGGCTGATGCCAGCATGGTTGGTTAAAATGAGGTTGTTTTTAAGGTAAGGATTTGTATTTGGTTTTACACTGTAATGCCTTGAAAAAAAAACAACAAACCAGGGAAAACATTACTTAGGATGAGTCATAAAAATGCTTTAAAAATGTTATTAAGATTTAAGGCCTAATGCAGATCCTATAAATCTACTCTGCATTCTTTCACTAGGAATGACTGACTTTTATGAAAACTAGGGACTGTAAATCAAGAACCAAAATAAGGGGGGATTTTGACATGTAAATATAGATTATACATTAGCTGAGCCCAGACCTGACTGCCTCCTGGTTCCAGGGGGGCCACACAAAGCAGGCATTTATTCTCCAGAGCAACACTTTCGCCTTGTAAAAGCTGCTAGGCAAAAATATAGTTTATCCTTCCTCTGGGGAGAAATCTTTTTTTCCTAGTGATTTGGGAAGGGGATTTGCTTGCTCTGTCCCTCAGCCCCGATTTTCTCCTTTCCTGTTCACTCATTTCTTTTTTAGGGCCGTGTGTGTGTAGTTTTTTGGAGGAGATGGCATCGCTCCTGAAAGCTGTCCTGAGGCTCTCTGAACACAAGTGTTGGCTGGAAGGATAAACCCAGCTGGAAGGAGAAACCCAACTGGAAGGATAAGCCCAACTCAAAAAATAAACCCAGCTAGAAGGATAAACTCAGCTAGAAGGAGAAACCCAACTGGAAGGAGAAACCCAACTCAAAAAATAAACCAAACTAGAAAGGTAAGCCCAACTCAAAAGATAAACCCAGCTAGAAGGAGAAACCCAACTGGAAGGATAAGCCCAACTAGAAAAATAAACCCAACTAGAAGGAGAAACCCAGCTAGAAGGATAAACCCAACTCAAAAAATAAACCCAACTCAAACAATAAACCCAACTAGAAGGAGAAACCCAACTAGAAGGATAAGCCCAACTCAAATAATGAACCCAGCTAGAAGGAAAAACCCCACAAGAGGGTACAAACCCTCTTTTTCAGTCTAAGCAGGTGGAGTTTGCTGTTTCTGGAGCTGTTTTAGGCAGCAGCTTCCACTCTAAACCATCTTTCAAGACGCCAACAGCCTTCCACCGCCTTATCCCAAGCACACTTGACCATTTGCATCGCTGGCCTCAGCTGGATCTGTGCCCCACCCGTCTCCAGCCGTAACTCATCCGTCGGGATCGTGCACCGGGAGCACTCCCCGGTCCCTGCGGCTCCTTATCGGGGCAGCCCTGGCACAGCAGCCAGGCTGCCTTACCCTTATCTCCCCCTGGGCTTCTATATTTAAACAAGGAGGGCTCTTTGTGGCTGAGCTAATATCGAGCATAGCTGGACTGGAAGCCTGGCTTTTAAAGAAAGGGCATCTATCACTTTTATGTGGCATTTCAAAGCAGAAGGCATTTAATAACGCTGGGAGACAAAGGAGGGAGTCTGTCTTAATGTACAACCAGCCAGCTAATGATTAACTTCTCTTAATACTTAATAGGTTTATGTAGAAAAAAAACCCAGCCAGCCCAGTGCCATGATGGAGCAGAATAAGGTTTAAGGTCCCTTCCAACCCAGATCCAGTCTGTATTTGTGAGAAGAACCTGCTGAATTTGTTCCCCCCTCAGATTAAAAACAAGAGGGAGTGAGACAAACTCCTCATCCTCACTTGTCCAGTGGAAAAATGCCTTCATATGTCCAGCTTCCTTTTATGAGAGCATAATGCAAATGAGGCAGAAAATGGCATTTTGAATTGCCAACATACTTTCAGAGACTTGAAAGGCCCTAAGCTGATTTCTCATGAGGATGGTTGTTACATGTATCCTCAAAAAAATTATTTATAAGTGAGTTAGCTGTGATAAAAATTCTGTTTTTGTCAGCTGTGAGCAACTCTAACTTTGTGCGTGCAGCTTGTAGCAGCAGTGATGCTCAGCAGGCACCTAGTGCTGCCATCCTGATCCTGGGAATTCTGGACGCACTCCCCTCTCAAACAAAATGAAAAGCTGGAGCTGTGGCCCTGGATAGAGATCCCTGATTGGAAAGGGGAGTTTCTCTGGGCACCTTCTGAGCTCTGTTTGCACCTCAAGGGCTTTGCCTGGGTCACTCCAAGGGCAGTTTGGACACTTGGGTTTTCCTGGGAGGGAGTCCCTGCAAGGTGCAGCCCCTGAAGCTGCAGCTTCTCCTTACATTTTGGCCCGAGCCTCCTCCGAGGTGTGTGAACTCCTGTGAACCCAGACCGCGCTCAGGACAGGGGGCTCTGGTTATTAAACACTTTTTCAATGTCTGTAACAGCTTTCGCCCCAGGACCTCAGGACACCCGAATGCACTCATGATTAACTGCTCACTCCACACTCTGTCCCTGTAGAAAACACCTGGGAAAGCCATGGCAGCTCTGAACACACTTCCCCAGCATGAGAACATGGTGGAGAGGGACCTGGGCTGAAACCTCATTTAAAGGGCCTCAGCAGCTCTGCCTTGCAGTTTGAGTGGCCCTTGTCTATGGCAGGGTTTAAAACAAACACAGCTGCCATATCACACAGATAAAACATAAATCAGATGGATTATACAGTGAGATGAAGGGCAGTCACAGGTTTAGGGTTTTGGTGTATGATTCCAAAACCTGGTTTCCAGCATTTTCTTTTCCCATTACAGGATTTTGGAGAGGGAGATTAAACCAATTCTGCCTTTCTGTTTCACACAAGTTTTTATTACTTTATTAAACTTACTGTGCTTGAAACAAAGAAGGTTTCTCATGCAAAAACAAGCACTAAAGAGTGAGCTCTGCCCCAGGGTCGGGGTGGCCAGGTGGGTGACATGGACAGCCCATGTTCAATCTCTTCCACGGACCTGAGGGCCAGCAGTGGGCACAGAGTCTGCCTGAGCTCCCTTGCCTTGCTCTGGGGACCTGTGGCAGCACAGAGAAATATTTGCCAACCTTTTGAACACCTTTGTGTCACTCTGTCCTGTGTATAAGCGCTGTTTATAGGGAATTTGCTTTATTTTTCTTTTTCCTTTATTGTTTTTTTTTTTTTCAGTTGCATCAGTCTTACACCCCAAACTGCAGGTGGGTTTGCTGTCTATGGAACTGAATTTTGTCTTTGCATGTATTTGAAAGCAACTGTCAACACCAATATTTAAGTCTTCTACCTCCCTTCAGTCTTTCAGACACAGCTAAGCCTAAAACCACAGAGCTGCCCTGCCAGCTTTCCTGCATGGCTGGGGTTTTATAGCGATATCACCCCTAGGTGTGACTGACAATCCATAAAACCCCACAACTGGAGGTGGAAAAGGCTGTTAGGTCACCAGTTCCATTTCCCTGCCAGGGTGGGATGTGTCCCAGGTGTTTCAGGAGCGCTGTGCCAGGGGTGGGTGTCGTTAATCACTGCATTTTTGAGCCCAGGACTAAACCCTGCTGGTTCTGAGCACCACCACGATGGAGAAACTGCCCAGCTCTTCCCAAAGCTGGGACAGGATGGTTTGAAATGTGATCTCCAGTGATCATCCATGTGATCAAGCACAGGGATGAGCTGGGCTGCTCACGCAGGGCAGAGTTTCTATTGTTGGTGAGATTTAGACAGCTCGCTGAACCTGCTTGGTGTGATAACTTAATCCTCGCCTGTGTTTGAGTCAGGGAGGGTTTTCATTCTGCTACAGGGTTGTTCAGTCACAGTTAGGTGTGATCTTCCCCTCCTTAACAGTTCACTACTGTGTACATCATTGGGATATTTTATTATGATATCTTCTGCAGAGGGAATTTCAAGCTATTCATTACTAGGTAGATAGCATAACATTTTTCTTCACCTTGTAACATTAGGGTTATTTGAGTATTTTTTTCTTTATTTCCTTTTTCAAGTAAAAATGAAATTCTTTTACTATTCACTCTTAATGTATCTAACACACAGAAAACAGAATTCAAGCAAATAATAACTCAACTTTTACCACAATATGAAATCCTGTCTACTCTCTGATCGCACATCAAGTGTTGACACTAACGAGCAGATATGCCACTTCCATGCCAGGGTTTCGTTCTTGGGGCATGAGATCAGTCTGACTCTGTGCAAATAAACACTAAAGAAAACATGTTCATTAAAATGCTCAGAAATCTGGGCAGCGGCTGCCACCCCACGAGGCTCGCTCAGCTCACAGCTCTCAGTTCTGCACTGCAGATTTATTTCAGCAGGTGCCCAACCTGGTCCTGTTCCTATTGAGAGCTGCATGGCTCCAGTTTCCACCCCAGCACTGTATTTGGGATGAGCTCTTTCCTCCATACTGCAAGGGTCAGTTCTTTTACCATTTTTCTGCTGTTTCCATGTCGTGATCACCGGGCACTTCCTGGGCTTGGTTTGTTACAAAGCCGGAGACTTGTTTTTCTAGAGTTGTTTCCTTCTCTTTTGGGGGTTCCCCAAACCCAGAAATGACCCCACAGTGGGGTCCAGCCTGTTCTGTGCCTCCTCTTCCCCCACAGAGCCTTTTACAGAAGTTAAATGTGGCTGGCATGTGCTCTCCTTGCCTGGCATTCAGAAGATGTTGGGACATAAGAAGCATGACAAAACAAACATGAAGGAAAAGGAGAGGGAAATCCTCTTCCCTAGGGTCACAATAAAGGCTGAATAGGGATTTCTGAGTTGAAAGGTAGAGAAATTAGTTTTATTTCAGGTGGAGCTCCTTTCATAGGGAAGTGCTGAAATGAGAGAGCTTTAGGGTTGGGAAATTTTTTATGCTCAAGTAAGTGGTAGCTGAGAAATTGCCTTAAATAATCTCAGTAAAACTAGTGAGCAGGGAAATTAATTTCCTTTCAAAATGATGGGGTGGAAAGGCAGAGCCTTGGGTTACGGCTCAGACAAAGAGAAAAAGTAAATGCTTTCCATTAAATTCCTTGTGCCTGTCACACTTCTGCAGGCATCTTTGAGATTTACAGTGCAGATGCTCTGGCTGGAAGTGCCAGCTCACCTTGCCTGACCTCCCACATAACACAGGGCTGGGAGTCTGACCCTGCAATTTCTGTTTGAGCTCCAACATGTCCCTGAGATATCCATCTGCTCCTGACTGGAAGGCTGCAAGGAAAGGAAATCCATCACATCCTTAGGTAGCTGTGTTTAAATCACTGAGATAAGCCTGCACTTCTAAGGCTTCCCCTGAAGACAAGACAGCAGCAAGAATTTGCTGAGGAGGCCAGAGCTCGTGGGAGGGTGAGAGGCTGCAGGTCCTGCCAGGGTTTTCCTGAAGCTGGGAAAGGGCGAAAATGCAAAGTGTTGCTCTAGTTCCAGTTAAACCTCAGCAGAGGACTTGGTGGGAAATGTGTTCTTCACGAAGTGAAAAGGCTTTGGAAGCCCAGTGGGCTTGGGTTTATCAATTATTTGGTTTTCAAAGCTGACATCATTTGGCTGACTGGGCAGCAATGCTATAGAGAGAACAAATTAAAAACTCTGGGAAAAGGGAAAGGATTCTACCTGTGAACACACTTCTATTTGGTTTTGCACTGAGTACAGGTCGTCTTTTTCTCTCCCAGCTGTTTCAAAAACTTATTTTGAAAGTATTTCACTTACAGGTTTAGCATTTAAGAGCCAAATCTGATGTCTCTACCAAAGACTTTGATGAAATTTAACCCCAATTGAAAAAGGGCAAAGCTGTCTGAGGTGAATATGGAATAAATTTATTTCAAGCTAACATCTTCCAAATGATGTTACTCTCTAGTAGTGATAAACACGAACCCACATTTCAGTTTTGTTTTTCTTTATATCTATATAATTATATTCGGAGTTTCTCAGATCTGAACATGAAGTTCCATTTGGGCTGATTACAGTAGTATTAGAGAATATAGTTATTTAAGCAATATAGTTTTTACCAAAATTTGAACATAGCTGCAAACTTATGTGCCATCCAATGGCTCTGTATCATTTTATAGATATTTTAATATATTTTAACATATTGAAGAAATTCCTTGCATTTTCCCCCCTTTATCTTCTATGTCTTTACTGCAAGCCTCTGATGTTCCTACTTTTTTGCTTCATTCCTTTTCCGTCTCCCCCTTTCCTTAACACTGACCTCCTATTTCTAGCTCAGCATTTCTCCCTGCCCCATCCAAAATTTCGTTGACAGGGATGCAAAACAAAGTAGAATGTGCTGGGTTTGTTTAAGGGCAATTATTTCAAATGCAAGCTGACCTGTGCTTTGTGGGTCAAAGTAGGTTTTTAAAACTTTTAAATAAGGGGCTAGGACAGTCTATTTTATCATTAAAACACCTACCATGCCTGAGGTAAAAAGAAGTGAAAATAAAAGCAAGATGAAAACTGCCTGGGTACCTGTGGTATGAAGACCAAGGTATCCAGGGGGAAAAGTGAATGTGAGAGATTGGAAAATAGAGTATTATTCATTTATCTATCAGCATATTTTCTTTTTTGGGGGCAAAATTCACTAAGAGAAATTATACAGGGTATTACCCGAGGGGATACAAAATACTAAAATACATAAGAACTTTACCTTTCAGGTACATAATGTAATTAAGTAAATATATTAAATTCGCAGCCTAATTTCAGGAATATGGATTAGGCTCATTAGTCTGTGGTCACTGCCTTGACCAATCCATTATGGCTGGAAGGATTTTGTCTGCTTAGAGCTGCTCTTCTGAAACTTCTATTATCACCACTACAATACTGGAAATCACAAAAACCAGGGAATTTAGGGCTCCTATGCATAACACATCAGTGCATTAAAGTCATCATTCTGAGGCCTCAATGCTGCTTAGAATTAACCCAACTGGAAGTGAATTACACGGAATTTTTGCACAGAATAGCAGGAAAGTTCGCTACAGAGCATTTGGCTACAAAGACGTTCACTTCAAGGCATCTATTGTACCAAAAATATAAAGACTCTCCTTTTTCTAGTAGGCAATGAGATTGTAAAATGTGCAGATTTCTGTCCTGTGGAAACTGTACAGAATTGCTGAAGGTCAGGAGCACCCTGGTACTTCTGCAGTTACCGGTGCTGCTGTTTCCTGTGCAAAACTTTTCTGTGAAAACTTTTTAATCCTCACAGCAGAGGTAGGAATTTTTGCATCGGCCATTAGCTGTTTAAAAGTTGGGATCCTCTGCCAAACTGATGGTGTGGTTAGGACAAAGGGGTAGCACCAGGTAGCAGCTCTTCCCCACCATTTGTGGGGGTGGCTTCTCTGTTCCTCATTAATCTCTCTCCACGCATGAGGAGCAGAGGACCTACCATGTTGTCAGGGAGAGCGTTGGAAATATGAAGTAAAATGTTTATTTTCCAAAAGCAATTAGGTGTGAGTGAGGCCCTGTCTGTTTTGGATGCTGCTTCTGAAGGAATGGGCTAGGATTTGGCAAGTGCTGGCCTACCCAGTGAGTGACGAGATTGAAAAGTGGAAGCCCAGAGGTTGGAAAGCAGCATGCAAATAACTCCCAGTGGTTTCTAAACCATGTCTTGAAGAAGAAAACCAACCTTATGCTCCTCCTGTAATAAAATTGACAGTGTAAAGTACGTTAGCATTGTCCAATATAATCCTCTGACTTCCAGAACACTTTGAAAGTCCTGCTTAAGTATTAGATCACAATAAGAATTGAGAAGAAAATTGTGTGCAGCCTCCATCTACATTAGGCTGGAAGCATTTTGGGTCTGTTTTCCCATGCTCTGCTTTCATTGCTTCTGTTATTTCACTGCTTCATAGGGGATCAGTAATTATTACGGAAGCAAAATGAAAATAAATCAAAGGCTTTTCCTAAAGGTTATGGGAAGTATATACTCATAACCTAGGAAACCTTACCAAATTCATGTCAACTCCACAGCCTGTGACCACAGAAGAGTTTTAGGAAATTTTCTCTCATTTGTCTTCATTTTGGTATCATGAGGTGCCTAATAGGATGCTGTGTGTAATGCTGGGGTGAGCTGCTCCCCTTTACAAGTGCAATTAGCTGCAGACAGGCTGGGTTTGTGCAGTTGTGCTGGGAGGCTCAGGGGATGCAGGTGGGAGAGCAGCAGTGCCAAAAATTACAGCAGAGCTCCTGAAAGGGAGGTCGGGGTGAGAAATGTGATCACATCCCCAGGTCACCTTTCCCTGCTCCGGAGCGAACCTCGCTGCTCAAAGCTCCCCTTGTGCCCACGGCCCCCCCAAACCCCATAAAACACCTCGGGCTCGGCGTGGGTGGGCACTCAAAGCGAAGGCAAACAACCAGCCGTGCCAGGCTGGGGTTTCGAAGCACCTTTAAGCAAGATGCTCCTCAAAAGGAGACGCCACAAAGATGTGGGAAACACCTGTAAGGGTTTTTTGTATGGGAGTCTCTGCAGGGGGACCTGGCAGGACCCCAAAGCTCCTGCAGAGCTGCTGCAACGACATCTGTAAGGCAGGAGGAAAATGCACCTTTTTATTTACTGGTTGTGTTTAGTGTGTGCAAATGAGATGGGCACGCACCAGCCACGGTAGGGTGAGTGAAAATCATCTCCCCATCATCGCTGGGGAGTACAAGGACCAGGGACAGGGCCAAAGGTGGTGGCTGTCCCCTCCAGAACAGCCCAGGACGGCACACCTGCACCCATGGGGGTGACACAGCACTGGCTGCTTACCTGGGGTGCTTTCAGACCTCAGTCCCAAGATTTACTTGCCAAGAACCCTGCAGGGACAGCTGGGATTCACAGATGTCAAGCTAACGGCACATTTTTGTCAAACACACCTTGTCCGGTCTCATTTGATGTCTTGAAAATATCACCTTGAGTGGGGAGGAGACAAACTCATTCCGTAGGAACAACTTTATTTAACAAGTGTATAACCATTCCGAGATTAAGGCCAGAAGGGAATATTTGACTTCCTATGTAATCCAGGGCAGACTGCGTTATTCCACAAAAGGATATGTTTTAGAAAGACATCCGCTTTTGTTTAAAAATTTTAAGTGATGGGGAAACCATGCATGAGAATTTCTTGCAGTGACTGACTGCTACCGAGGAAAAGTCATCACCCATTTTCCACTTTGAATTTATGTGGCTTCAGCTTCCAGTCTTTCAGTCATAGCATGTCTTTGTTTAATATGTTGGTTTTTAAAAAATTTTAAATCCTCTAGTATCAGATTTTGTATTTTTTTTTGTACATTTCACTCTATATTAGGGTCAAAATAGTGGCAGGTCACCTTTGGAAGTTCTTCTAAAGTTATTCAGAATTTTCTAGAAGTCATATTATTCTTTCATCTGTGTTTTGGCCTGCCTCCAGTGTTTCAGTAACAGAAGTAATACATACATTTCTTCCAGATTAGGTCTTTTAATTTCTTATTCCCTCTCCATTTCTTCATAAACTTGCTGCTGGGTTGTAGCGTGGTTGACACCTTCCCAGCTGATGAGCTGCCATGAGGAACAGCACACTTGGCGAGGCAGGGGAGCTCCTGCTGCAGCCCAAGGCTTTGGGAAAAATTAAAGGAAAACAGCCCCTTCTCCCTGGGTGTCCTGATCCTCGTGAACACAGCCAAGAGCACAGTAAATTAGAATAAATAGCCTCACACTGAGGGAGCCCTGTGCCCACAAAGGGGGTTCAGTGCTAGGAGAAGGTTTGATTTTATTCATCTCCATCTGCAACAGCTTAGGAAAATGCCACGGTTGCGTACAGAGCTGGTTGTTAATGTCACTGCATCCCTGTAAAACCCATCCCAGCAGTCTGGAGCCACGGCAGGAGCACAGCTTGGAGCTGTGGAGGTCTCAGACCACAGAGGGTGTCGGTTTTGTCAGAAGGTTTTCCCTGGGCTCTGGCTGCAGGATCCAGCACTAATTTACATCATATTTTACCAGGCCCTTCTGATCTGAGCAAACTGGAGGCTGTGCAGCCATAATTGGTGTGGGAGCAATTCTAAGGGAAAAAACAACTGCAGGGAGTCTGGGATAGGTGTGGAACTGGGTTCTGTTTGCCCACAAACACTCAGTGTAGTCATGACCCCCAACAACAAAAGCTAAAGGGATAGACAAAAATCCATCCCTGCCCTGAGCTGGCTGAAGCTGATCTGAACTTTTATAAGCTTAAGCAAACACCTGGTGGAAGGAGTAAAAAATATCTGTATCAGTGAGTGCCATAATTCCCCCAGCACTGCCAAGGCCACCACCAAACCACATCCCGGAGTGCTGCATCCACAGGGCTTCTAAATCCCTCTAAATCCACCTCTGCCCCGGGCAGCTGCACCAGGGCTGGGCAACCCTTCCCACGAGGAGATTTTTCGTAATATCCAGTCTAAATCTCCCCTGGCACAATCAAGAGACATCTTGATCTGTTTCCTCTGCCTACCTACACTCAGATCTATTTCCTTTGGTCTTTAAATAACCCATTGCTGCTCTTTCTGGGGCTTTCTCAGTCCTGTGCAAGTGGAAGGTAAATGGGGTTCTGGCTTGCATACCGTGAATGACACTTTTCAAAATTCTCTTTATAAGATCTTTTCAGAGAGCATGACCCAGAAAATATCAGGCTTTACGTTTATTGAGCTCCCAGTGACAATCAGGAGAAAAATCCATCCTTTCAGTGCTGAACTGAATAGGCTGGATTGGAAAATAATTGCAAGGTAATAAATAGGTTATCCCAGGATGCAATTTTTACAGGTTTGCTTTTCACAGAACACTGAACACACAGCTTTGAGCCTTGACTGTTTTTCCTCTGTTTTCTCAGGAAGAAAAAAATCTACCTTTATTTGAATAATATCAAAAATGCAAAATTAAAAAGCCTAAAGAGATGACCTGAAACTGAGGAAACATTTACAAAACCTGGGATTTTGATAGGTCTGAAAAAATGGATCAAATGTCTAATAATTTGAAGTTTTCTTTTGTCTTGAGAAAATAGCTTTTTTAGGTCTATATTGATATTTCATTGTAAGAAAGAACAGGCAGGGTAAATGTCTGTCTCCCATTCTGGGCCGTGGGTTCAGGTCATATTTTGTGATTTGTTCAAGTATTTTCAGGGTCCTGCAGGAGCCACAGAATTTTTCTTCTCAAAATCAGCTCTCCCAGGCAGCCTCCCCCCTTCTGTTACACTGCAGAAAGGTGTGCAGAGCTGTGTGTCTGTGTCCTGTCAAACACCCCTGAATTCTCAGCCCAAGGACCAATCTCTCAGCTGGCAGAGGCGAATTCAGTGTCCCAGCAGTGATGGGACATTTTTCTTTTCCTGCTGCTGCTCCTGGGATGATGTGACCATGGGCAATGGTGCAGCTGGTGCTGTGCACCACAGCAAAGGCAAGCCAGGAAAGAATAATAATTCCAAAAACAGAATAAAAATAAATAAGGATATTAAACAATCCCTTTGTCCCTTTAGACTCTGCAAATTGTTCTCAAGTTGTAGCAGTGACATGATAAAGACTTGCTCTGTCAGGGAGGAGAGAATGTTTCAGGGGATGTGCTCTGGGGAAATCTGCTTTGTTTGAGGAGCACTAAAGTTGTGTTAACACAATCCTCCAAGCGAAGGGGCTGCTCTCGTGCTCTCTTGGTTTAGCAGGCTGCAGAAAATGGCAGATTTGTGCTCATTATGCCACAGACAAGCAGAGAAGCTGTTTCAAATGTTGTCTAAATTCTTTCAGCCTGACAGGTGAGTGATTGCTCTTTTTGGATTAATGGGCCATTACTACAGGATGTCCCTGCAGGCTCGGGGTTTGTTCCTTTCCTCCTGGCGAGCTGTAGCACGATCCAAGTATGCAAGTGCCAAAAGCATCGTTTCCATCTTCCCTGGTGTCACGCAGTCAAGTGCTGGAATGTCAAGCAAACAAAGCACATCCCACCGCAGTCGGAAGCTTGTCATGCTGGTACCAGAATGTGGGCCTGGGAAACAAAAGGTCATTTCTAGCTTTTAGCACAGAAACCGGTGGGTTTGTTGTGTTAAACTGATAATGTTTGTTATCAAAAGCGCGAAAGGATCCTGATGAGTAACGAGAGATGGAAAAATTTAAAAAATACGGTAGAGGACAGCAGCACTGATGAAACATAGCCAGCTAACTTCACAGTGGGTTTGTGCGCTGCTGGTGAAGGCTGGTTCTGTGTCTGGGCTCATGGGAGCCCTGCCTGGGGACCACTTGCCTCTTCCCCACCAGCAATTCTCCTCCTCTTCCAAGGATGACAGGCCAAGAGCATCCCAGGGTGGCTGAGCCAATGCCAGCAGTGCTGCTCCTTTGTGGATCGAATAGCAGGAATTGGAATGAGCCTTCCTCAAATTCTCTTTCAGGATCTCCTCCAGGCAAAACTTTGAGGTTTGCATGGCTCTGAAAAGTAATCTGACTTGACTTTGGCAATGAAAAAGAAGCCTCTTGTTTGTGCCAAGAAAAGATATATTTCTTTTTAGTAGCATTTTTCATTTCTAATATGTCGCTTCTATCTTCCCATTTTTTTTGCTCTTGCTGTGACTTTCCCCTCTTTTAAGGATATTTTTACATATACTGTTCCAGGCATGCTGAGACAAGAGTAAGATATGTGCAGTAGTCCATCAGAATGCATGAATTTGGTGTGGTCAAACCAAACATTTCAGTTGCTGGTCTGAATGTGTTGTTGAAAACTGAAGGATTATATGAATAAATGGAAAAATCAATTTTCCTTTGTTCCTTGAAGTACTCCCAGAAGCTTCAATAAGGACAGTCCAAAAGAAAGAGAAAGAAAATAAAACAATGTCCTTTGCAATTAATAGGTAAAAAAGTGGTTTTAATACAATATAACACATTGCCATAATAGAAGTAAAGCAGCTATATCATTATTCTTGATCAAGGCAAAGAATTTGTGTGACACTTTTAATTTTCTCATATGAGAATGTTTAGTTTGGAGCCAGCTACAGCCACAGAGATGCCAAAATATTGTAACTTCTGCCTTTAGAACTCTGTGCTAGCACTTACTAGGAGGTTTAGTTCAGGACCTACAAGACCTGAAAGTTTCAAGGGACAACTTGGGTCTCCAAAGTGGGCAATTATTAACTAAAAAAAAAATAAATTAGATTTAAACAAAGATGTGCACATGTTTTCTCAGTGATGGAGCCGTGGCTGTTCCTTGCAACAGTTCTTGTGGAGGGTTCTTTGGAAACCCTTGGCTGTAGAAAACTTTGTAATGATACTCTCAAATTCCCGGTGTTCTGGTGTGCCTCAAAATATCACAGATATGCCCTGCCCTTAAATTATCATTTGGCTTTAATCCTTCATGCTTTAATGTTTTTGGGAGCAGACAGAGCAAAGAGTCTAGCTGTACTTCATGTATTTAAACCCAGAGACGTCAGAGGGGCCACAGCGAGAGGGGAGCTGCTGAGACAGGCTGGAAGGAGGTCAGGCTGGATCCCATCCATCACTGGATCCAGATTGAACAGCCCAGAGGAAAATCAGCACGGCCCAGGATCAGCCAGGCACAGCTTTCAGTGCACCTTTGTCAGCTCTGGGGTGATGCAGCACAGCTTGGAAGCCCTTGATGTTTGGTGTGGTAATGCCCCGTGGGGCTGGAGTTAATATTGAAGAGGGGAACAAGGGAGCTCAGTGTTGAACAAAAAGGGCAGCTCGATGTGATTTATTGGGAGGCCTGAATTTCTCATTACTATGGAATGGAGGGAAAGCTTTTAAAGCACCAGAAGTTTGTAGGCTTCCCATGGCCAGAGGCGAGTGTTTGCAGGGAGATGGGCAGGCAGAGGATGCCCTCATCTCCTGTTGCACAACCAATATGCAGAGAAAAGCACCTATTCTATTCTATTCTATTCTATTCCATTCCATTCCATTCCATTCCATTCCATTCCATTCTATTAATCCTATTATTTCTATTCTATTCTATTCTTTCAATTATATTCATTCTATTATTTCTATTCTATTCTATTCTATTCTATTCTATTCTATTCTATTCTATTCTATTCTATTCTATTCTATTCTATTCTATTCTATTCTATTCTATTCTATTCTATTCCATTCCATTCCATTCCATTCTATTAATCCTATTATTTCCATTGTATTCTATTATATTCTTTCTATTCTATTAATCCTATTATTTATATTATATTCTTTCAATTCTATTCATTATATTATTTCTATTCTATTCTATTCTATTCTATTCTATTCTATTCTATTCCATTCCATTCCATTCCATTCCATTCCATTCCATTCCATTCCATTCCATTCCATTCCATTCCACTGTGCCTCTTCAAGCATTTCCACTTTAATCCTGCTCATCAATTAAGAGGCAGTAATCACCTACTGCTTCTCCAAGTTTCCTCCTCCTGTTTGATGTCACCGTGCTTAATTCGTTCTTTACACCAGGGTTAAGCCTGGCTTGCTTTTTTTAGTGCTGCCCCTATTTAATCTTCTTAATTTATGTGGCGTGCTGATATTTGTTTAGAACTCTAAAATAGATATAAATAGTAAAATGGAGACATCCCTGAAACAAAGGGAGCCTCTGTTCATAAGAACTGGGAAGAATCCTCTTTGTCTGCTCTAAGGCGAAAATGTTCATGGAGGGAAATTGTGTCAAGAAGAAAGAGTTCATTTTGTGTTAGATTGTTTTTTAAAGGGAAAATGGAACCTGGGAACAGATATTTGGTTGGGTTTTTTTGGTATTGCATAACAAATACAAAGAATAAAACTCCAGACAAAAAGATGACATCATCTAGAATGCCTCTGTGCTATTTCCGTTTTTTTATTTTTCATTTAAAAGACTGTGTCTTGAAAACAAAAGATGCATCATTTATTGACAACACAAGACAAAATCATCTATCAACTCTAACTCTCCAGCCCATAACAACACTGACTGAATTAAAGATATTACTTTAAAAACCACTTTTCTATATTTTCCTGCAACCTTAGGACAGGCAGCTGTACCCACAGTGCTGTTGGGAGAGATGGAACTTAAAATGGCAGAATAGCATCCCTCTACACAGGATCCCCAAAGGATACAAATTAAACTGCCGAAAAATTTGCTTTTATGCAATCATTACACTGATTTTAGGTTCTTATTCGACTGAGCTTAGCTAGTTAAGTATGAATTTCTTTTCTGTCTTCCTAACCAATAAAATTATGTCAGCAAAATTCCAATGTTTTAGATAGGACTTAAACGACATATCTCAGATCTCAACATTTTTTATTTTGTCTCAGTGTTAAAAACGTCCTTTTCAACACCAATTTACTGAAGCTGGTTATGTAAGTTCATTAGGCCTTCAACTGCTTTTACATATAATTTTTCACAATTATAACAGCATAGCCTATGAGGGGAATTCTTAGAGATCAGCAAAAAAGGGAGAACCATGAATTCTTCATAAAATATTTAGTTGTTTGGTTGATGATGATTTAGACAGTTGATTAAATTTTGTCAAATAGAGGAAAAATAAGCTTCAAGGAGCAATGAGAGAAACAGAAACCCCTAGTTTATATCATAGTTTTTAATAGACACCATAGTTTGTATCAGTGGATCCAGTTTAGTTGCAGTGTTCTCAGCTTTCTGTATTCCTTTAGTCCAAAATTTTGTTTTGCGTGATGGAAATTCCTCCCTGGGAGGGTGGGAGGCTCTGGCACAGGGTGCCCAGAGAAGCTGTGGCTTCTCCTGGATCCCTGGAAGTGTCCAAGGGCTGGACAGGCTTGGAGGAGCCTGGGACAGTGGAAGGTGTCCCTGCCCCTTCCAACCCACACCGTTCTGGGATTCTGTCCTATTTCCGGACTGACCAAAGCCTTTTGCCCACTCCCCCCCGGATTTATGCACAGGAACCTTTCCCAGGCAAAAAACGCCTGGTCAGCTCTGGGCTCATCCCTCGTGGGATCCCTCAGGGCTGTTGGAACAGGGGAAAATCGGAGTTGACTTCNCCAACCCACACCGTTTTGGGATTCTGTGCTATTTCCAGACTGACCACAGCCTTGTGCCCACTCCCCCCCGGATTTATGCACAGGAACCATTCCCAGGCAAAAAAGGCCTGGTCAGCTCTGGGCTCATCCCTCGTGGGATCCCTCAGGGCTGTTGGAACAGGGGAAAATCGGAGTTGACTTCACCACTGTGAGCGCTCCAGTCCCAGGGAATGGC
Source organism: Pardalotus punctatus (assembly GCA_013400915.1). Classification (NCBI taxonomy): domain Eukaryota; kingdom Metazoa; phylum Chordata; class Aves; order Passeriformes; family Pardalotidae; genus Pardalotus; species Pardalotus punctatus. The sequence continues at coordinate 99,218 of VZTX01020668.1, forward strand.
TCTGAGCGGTTCCCCTGGGCATTGTGTGCCCGACACTTGTTACCGTGACTCCTCAACAGAGCCTTAAATTAGCATGTCTAGAGCCAGACTGGGAGCATTTGCATGTCTGGCATTAGCCTGAGTGTATTTATCTTCAGCTAACACCATCACAGGGAATAATCTCACTGTAATTGAAACTTGCCTTTGACATCACCTCCCGCCTGACTAATTGGATTGTGTCTCCTTATTGTCCCTGGCTCTTTATTTCTGTCTCCTGATCGGCCTGGAAGGTAACTGCTAGCAGTGTTACACTAAAACCAAATTGACCTGTCACCAAAACTGAGGCACAGGTTCATTTTTAACACACAAGCCCTTCCTCGAGCGGGCAGGGTGGAAGTTTGTGCTCCGGTGCGTGGTGGAGCTCTGGGACTGCTTGTGTCACCCACGACTTTGGAAATCAGTTTTGCTCTTGCTTTGCTTTCACCATAATTGTTTCCATCAAGGCAATCTGGGATTTTGCAGGCTTTCCGGTCTGAACGTTAGCATGATATTCTCTCAGGATATGTAAATGAACACACGAATTTTGGAATATTTAAATTGTGTTCTTGGGGTAGTTTAGAACATGTAACACACCCTTCATACTGCTATATCTAAACATGGGGAGAGAAGTGAATGTCTCCGTTAAAACAGCCAGCTGACTTTGTGGCTCACAACATATAAAGCACTTTCCTCATAATGTTTGCATTTGTGGGAATATTTCTTTTTCCTACATTTTGTCATGCACTGAATTTAAATGACTGATCTCTTGCACAGTAACTGATGTGGCCGTGATACAGCTGGCAGGCAACCTAAGACATTCTTTAATTTTTAAATAAATATGTTAAAATAACAGTGATTGAAACTGTAGCTATATTAAACTTGGTATAAATAACCTGACTTACACAAAGACTGCTATAACTTTATAACTTGAATTCACCTATGGATTCTGTGTCACTTAATCCATTATTCTAAAAGCATTTCTAGGGAGAACATACTAGCTGACTCCCATGGCTTTTCTTGGAGGGACAGAGGGACTTTTTACCCCTTAAATCACCTGTAGTCTCTTAGAAGTGCAAAGAGCAACAGGACATATATACAGACAGACTACTGAATAATAAAAAATCTTCAACACTGAGATTATTTTTTGCACTACAAGAAGCATGAAATATTTCCACTAAATTCCTGCATGAAGTCACAGCTGGTGTAAATCAGCAAATTCCCATTGACTCCTCACTGGATCAGTGCAACTTTAGGAAGTGCCTGGCATTGTTATCAAAAGGGTAAACGAGAGATCAGCCAGAAACCTCAGACACAACTAACACGGTAAATTCAGTGGGACAGCATCGCAGACATGATGCAGAAATTTTGTGTGAATTTGTCTGAAACAGCTGAAGTGTGGCTTGGTTTTTTTCCTTACTCCAGAAATGGTATAGCCATGCTGTATATACTAGAGAAAAAAAAATAATTTAAGAAGTATATATTACTTAACATGAGTGCTATTCCAAACATGCACCATAAATCCTACTCCTCATTTTAGCAGCTGTAGCAATCCCAGTTCTCTCGGGAGCGATGGAAATCTTGGCTAACCCTACCCTGTCCTGCACCTCCCACTCCCAGCCTTGGAGTGGGGTGAAAGGATTTAGGAGAGATTTACTGTGGCAAGGATCCTGAGCCTATCTATTTAATTCCAGAGCTGTTTTCCCTTCACAGGAAAGCCCCCAGCTCTTCCTTGTGCACCACTTTGTGGTGTAAAACTTCTCTTGATTAAAGCACTGCATTAATTAGCTTTTGTACTCATGTCATTGACTGGTTACTGTGGTGGTCCTTCTGCTTCATCTGCTGGGTTCTCCAAGGCTTTCCGTCACAGGAAATGTTTGGGGGCTGTTAGATTTATACCTGAGTGAGTCTCAGGTTGAGATTTTTCATATTGTTCAGGGGAGCAGGATGCCAAATTCCTACCTCACTTATGAGAAAGTAACATTTCCCATTCAAGAAGGGCTCTTGTGTCTCAGCTGAAGGATTTCACTCACACTGGGTAAAAACTTCGCAGTGTAGGAACTGTTTACATGTCTGCTGATCAGATGCTGCTCTCACAGGTGAACAGAATAAATACAGGATAAAATTCCTTTCTTTATTATCAACCTGATAATATTGCTTGATAATAGGGATTCTTCATAATTGGCTTGACTTTACAACTTTTGAGAAAGTCTGATGGATTCCTTTGAGTCCTGCAGTGCCCTTCCTGGTAGCAGCTGCCCTTCTATATGTCAGAAGGTATAAAATAAGGGTCCATGGACTCTATCCTATAAATAATGTTGATTTCTGTCTCCTAAAACAAGATTAATACTTGGCTGAAAAATCACTTCTACTAATAATATTTTGTGAAAAAAACCAACAACTGGGCTTACTTGTATGCTTTCTTGTTTCAGTGGAAAAGGATGAAGATGGTCTGTTTGATTTTATTTCCTTAAAAAGCATTTATTTCCTCTCTCCCACCCCATGTTTTTGTGCAGATTTTGGAATCCCTAGAGATCCTGTATCAAACTGCATCAAGCAAAAGCAGTTTCTTCCCTTAATCCCCGAAGCTCAGCAACCATGTCCTTCCAAGCACCTGGAAGGCAAGAACAGGTGTTGTCATTTTTCTTCAGCACAATTTAATTTTTTTTCAGAGTTATTAATAACTAGAATGGTAGATTTTCATCCCTGTATTTGTTTCAGAGCTTCCAGAAGGTCACAAATTATCTACAGTTTCAGGAGAGACTCCTGTTTGTGCCATGGAGGCAGAGCAACTGCCGAAGCTGTAGGGTTGGAATTGTACCCAGGTGGGATGGGAGATGGCTATTTTTATTAAAGTTTCCATGGGGAAAACAGGCAAAAAGAAAGGAATAAATCTCAGCTTCAGATACATCTTCAACCTGCTGCTCATGAGGCTTTGATCTACTGATCTCTCTGATTTACTGATCTCATTTTCAGCACCCCCACCAACCTTTGCTCCTGTAGAGCAGAACTGAGATGTGCATAAACAACACAGCTGCTTTCATCACCTAAAGAGAATAATTTATAGATCAGGACCTGTGGACGACTTTATTATCCAGTCACCCCCTCTGTGAGGCTTGGAAAAGCCATGGTGATTCCATTGAACCATCTCACAGAGGGATCATCACAGCTCCTGGTCGCTTGCCCGTTGCCAAAGCAGCTCTTTGTCCCTCAGCAGGGCTGTGGTTCTGGGCAACTCAGCAGATCAGGGTTTATTTTCTATTTTTCCCTGGTTTGTTGCCGTTGGCGAGCACATTGCTGCTGTCTGCACACCTGTGATCTCCAGCAGAACTTGATTTGCTAAATCTCTTCCACGTTCATCTGATCTGCGCCATGGTGGTACCTGCAAGAGCAGAGAGTGCCAGGAGTGAGTTAATGTTTGCAGAAAAGAGAGAAGTTACTCAGAATTAGGCAAGCTCTAAGCTACCAAGCTGCCTTGGCTTATTGACAGCCAGTTAATGCAAAATACAGGCCATGTTAATTGTTAAACACACTGGTTATTCTTCCCAAATTCTCATCAAACTAAATCCAACTTCAGAGTAAAGGAATTAACTCAACTTCCTCTTAAATGAGGACACTCCCATTTTAATGTGTGGGTATTCCTAGTGCTCCTCTCTCCCTTTTACCATCTGTACACACTCCTCCGTTCTGCATGAGACAGAAACAATGGATGGAACACCACAACAAAACATCCTGGCTGCTGCTCCAGACTTATGAGATGTCATTCTTTAATTCTTGTTGCTGTTTGGCAATTAACACTTAAAGGAATCACAAAATTTGTTGCACCAAACACAGCAGCCTCAAAAGTTATAAATTCTGTGAACTTCTCAGTAGCATCAAACCCAGCTGAATGTTTGGATGCCTTGCTACAGCCAAGTTTAGGACACATTCTTTGGTGCAAATCCATTAATATAATGGTAAGGATGTATGTAGTTATAGGTACCTAGAGCTGCTTCCTTTCTGGAGTACGGATGTTAATAGTGATTGCAAGAAAACCTAAGTCATGTCTTTAATTTGTTGCAAAAATAAAACGCTCCTCCCTAGCTTTTAATAACATGATACCCTGTGCTCTTTCCAAACTTCTGTAAATGGTCTTTAAGAGAAATCCCTGAATCTGTGCAATGTGCCAGGTTCATTGAACATCTGGAAGTGCTCTCGTGGCCGTCCTCGCTCGCTCTCATGACAGTGAAAAACGAGGCTGTCTGATTCCTTGATGCTCATACAAGGAGTCCCTGGTAACATCATTGCTAGTAAATAAAAGATTAAATTTTCTGCACTGGAGATTGATGTTTGAAATGTTGGGTTTGGGCATTTCCTGAGGGCCTGTTACTCATGCGGAATGTTGGGAGCTGTTTGTTTTCAGTCTGTAACTAGAGCAGGCAAGCTGATGCTCATTAGGTAATCTTGGTTGGACCATCTCTACTGCAGTTATACTGAATGCTACCCTTATTACATGCCTAGCTCCATTTATTTCATCTGTTAAAATTAGATATTTCCACTCAGTTAAAAAAGCGTCCGGGTTCTTGGCTAGCAGGCCCAGGATTTGAAGCTAACCATTAGAAACTGTTTCTAAAGCAACTTTTTATAATGTTTATTATTTTCATCTCTTTTGTTCAAGAACAACTGCTCACAGTGCCTGTGGTACCAGTTCCCCCCATGGAAAATGAAGGGAAGGATCACAGTGACAACTGTGATTTTAAATAAATTAAAAATGAAGAAAAAACCAAAACAGAAAACCCCCACAATCTCCTCCCTCAAAAAACCCAAACCATACAAACCCCAAATAGGTAAGAAAGTAAGCACCTAAACATTTCATTTTCTATAATAAAATATAAAAATTTTAAAAGTTCCAAGTTCAAAGGGTCCTTTGTATGTTCCTACTAATAGTGTTTGGGTTTGGATCTTCCCCAAATAACCTAATTTTAAAAATAAAATTAAAAAAAAAAAAAAGAGAGAGAAATTATAAGAAGCAGTTCTGGGCAGTTTTAGCTTAATTCCCTCTTTTGACAGTTGCTGTGTGTTCCCTGATTTTTAGTGTTCTGTTTCAGAGAGCTGTAGTGAAACACCAGCCTTGATGAAGAAACAGGACATTGGTTTGGTCACAGCTACATGACTCAAAAAATGGCTGGAAGAAAAACACTTACAATTAAATACACAATCAAATAAATGTTCAGACACCTTCATATAGAAAATGCTCACAAGTTCACACAGCAGGCACTGAGAGATGCTGCTTGTGTCCTTTTTGTTAAATTTGGGTTTAAATGTCTGTTTTGCATTTTTCAGCGAAACCAGTAAATACAGAATACCTTTCTCTGCAGGTATTTCAAGGGGGCAAATCTCTGCATTTTATGGCTATAATCATTCAGACAGCCTGAACTGGGGGCACAGACACTTTCTGACATGCATCGTTCATAGCAACATCAACTCAGTAAAGGCTGAGAGAAAACTCCATTTTTTTGCTAGATCCAGCTACAAGGAATTCAAGACTAGAGTGTTTAATACTTGTGTAATCTTGGCTAGAGCTCCACGATTAAATCAGTCAGTAGAGGATATTAAACACAGGGGAAATACCGTGGGCATAGAGCAAGAGTTCCCAGATGGACTCGACCCCAGCAGCTGTGCTGACCCTCCGGCTGAGGCTGCTGGACACGCTGGACACGCTGGACACGCTGGACACACTGGACACAGGGAAATGACCCCCAGCTGACTGCACAATGACCACCAGGCCCAGCTGATGGCCTGGGGTCAGGTTTGAGTGTGACCAGGGCATGGCAGAGTCTGTGCTGCACGAGCAATACCCAAATTACAGACTTTCCTATTTATTCCTGAAGTTCCAGCTCCTGTACTGAGCTTGTTTTCTCCTGAAGAAACTGCAGCCAGCAGGCACAGGGGTGGTGTGGGTTAGTCCTACACTCAGCTGGAGACCTGGCCATACAACACACCCTACAGCCTTCACCAGGGCTGCGAGGAATTCCTGCCAGTAATTCCTCCCCAAATGGAAGTAACGTCCCAGGATCTCATGACCTGTGCCGTGAACTTCACTCGTACCCTTGCTGGAAGAAGTTTGTTTGTAGAGATTTTCTTTGTATTTACTGATCCAAACAGAGGAAGTTCTCTGTCATTTTCTTTCATTGCAACATTTTCTTGGAATATTCTTTTGTATGTTTTTACTTTCTTTTTGTTTGTATGTTCTCTAGGAGGCACGGAAGAAATTTCCAAACAATGCATGAACCAGGCTTTTCCTTCCTAATGTGACATGCTGGTCTTCAAAGGAGTCTCATCTGTGCACTGGGGACTGCACTCCTGAGACAAAATTCCTTGGAAGTAGCCACAGATTCAGGGGTCATGAGTTTGGGGTGTCCTGCTCGATACAAATGTTTTGGGTTGTCAGATGACACATCGACTTCTTGGCTAAATCCTTCCCAAGACAGCTATTTCAAATTGAAAAATCCCAATAAACGCCTCACCTCAAAACACTGACTTACCGATAGAACTCCCCTGTGCAGGACAAATATTCCTCACTCCAGTATGTCCTGTTCTGCTGAATTTTCCTCACCCTGGAAACAGGACCAGCTTACCCCAGCAGATATTCCTGACAGCCTCGGAGGGTGACCTTCCAGAGGGCCTGGCATGACCCACTCTCTCTGCTGAGGCACCGCCACAAAATCCCTTGCCATTCCCCACCTGCTGTAAATGACACTAAAGGTAGAGCTGAGACAACAGTTTACTGCAAAATGCAATTGCAGGCCCGTTTTTCCTCATTAATCTGATGTTAAACATAACCTATTACAGGGGTTCCATTCAAGGAACAGATGGTAAATACAAGTCAATGCAGATACAGATTAAATAATATTGGCAACAGCTAATGTATTTACACAAAGCACAAAGCTAATAAGTGCTAAATGTTCTTTACAACTATGCTTAAATCATGGAAAACTACATCCTTTGATGGATTTGTTTTTTAATTTCTTCAGTGACAAAGTATTTCAGTGAAGCCACAGGGTGAAAAGCTCCCAAGATCTCTGCCTATAAAACTTCAAGATCCACTCTATTAAATATTTCAAAGACTTTATTGCATTTTATATTTTTACTGAGTCACAGTATTGAACAAATACATTGTTTGAGCAGGGGAGCCAAGAGTTGGATCATCTGCTTCATTGTTTGGCTTGATAAGAAAGTGACTGAAATGGTCCTGTTAAAAACTTGGGTGTCTTCTAATTTAAAAAAAAATCAAAGGGAATTTCCACATTTAATTAGAAAATGAAAGAGACTCAGCTGACTCTGCAAGACCTTACCTCTGTGCTTGCCTCTGGCTGCAGCCAAGTGAGGGCGACAGAAGGACACAGATTTGTGTGTCCCCAAAATCTTCCATTATATAACTGGACTTTCCCAAGTATTCCTGGAGAACCAGGATCTCAAGCTCCCTTGAAAACATCACAAATGCGATTCAAAGAGCTGCAGTGATTCAAACAGAAAGCTTCTATTTTCTCTTTTTTTCTCCTTTAATCTGCTCCCCTCATTTTCTCTTTGCTGTCTCATCTGCCTGCCTTTGTGTTTTGAGGTATGCAAATTTATACAAGTCTATTTATACTTAATCAAACTAAACCTCTTGCTTTCAAAACAATAATTATTCAAACATTTGGGGAAGAGAAGACAATGAGTGGATGTTGTTCACTGAAACAAAATAAAACAAGACAATGAAACTCTGGATTTATTACAAAACAGAAAGCCAGAGCTTGCAAAACAATTTGCTTTAAGTGCAGCAATAATTCCTTGAGGCAGATGAGACAAGGCCCTTGCACATGAGCTACATTTCAATAGTGGGATCCTGCTCAATCCAGCAAGACACAGCCCCAAAGTTTAGAGCAAGTAGGCTCTGGACAGAAAATGTGCCTTTCAGAATCACTGCAGAATCCAGAAGGATTGCTCTGCAACTTTTCAAAACCCCAAGGTCGTGGAGTTTTTGGTTATTTTTGGACTTAATGGTGAGGTGCCACAATCTTAGAGAAATGGTGTAATATAGGTATTATTCTGTTAGAGAAATGGAACCATGTAGATATTATTTTCCATAATACCTACAGACTGCCTGTTCATTGATTCAGGGAATTCACCATAATTAAAAATCCCTGGAGTTCAGCTAGGCTGGCTTTGCACAACAGGAATTTGAGGATGGAAGTACAGGTGCTGTTGGGAAGAGAGGGACGGTGGGACAGTGGTGTCACCCCTGTGGAGCACAACACACTCTGGTGCCCAATTCCTGCTCACATTGAGTCACTGTGGAGTTTCTGCGAGGTAAGAATCCAACTCAAAGCATTTTCCTGTCCCCACCCTGTTTTTCCTCTCCCCTGTTCCTTCTGCAGTTTGTGAAAGCCTGGCTTGAAATTACTTAGAATCCATTTTCCTTAGGTGGGTTTTCTTATCCATATATAACATTGCACTGTTACAAATAATAAATTCTTTCCCGTCCTTAGCAGCCTCTAGCACATATAATTTTGGCAAGCAGCTTGAATAAACATGTCTCTTCCCATCAAGGCTGCACAAACATATTGGGTGCTGCCTGATCCAAGACATCTTTACTCTTTCCTAGGCATTTGTACAGTCTCCTGCAGGATGCTTTGGAAACTTTGGAGTTTCCAGCATGACTGAAAGTGCTCTCAGCAGATATTTAATGTACAAATGATTTTTCTTTCGCAATCTCCTCTCTGTCTCTCTCTCCCATGTTCCACTTGGAAAGCAAATCCATCAGCATTTGTTTTATGTGAGCTGCACTTCAGAATGAAGTAGAACTACCATGCTTCTTGTTCTTGGTTTTTTTTTTCCAGTCTCATCTCAGTTTTTTGCTCTCTTGGAAGGCTCTTGGTCTCGTTTTCCCACTTGGCATTGATTCAGTAATTGATTTTTTCTAGTTGTCTCCAAGGCCACAATGCTAAAAAGCCCCAGAGGATTTGGGTACTTGACTGGAAAGACCCCAGAAAAGTGGAGGCCCTGCTTCTCCTTGTCAGTTAGCAGAAATCACTTTTTCTGTGATTTCCAAGGGAAAATACAGGTTTAAAAGACATCCTGTGGTAGAGCTTTGCTTGTGAGCCATGGTGCTATCCGTGAGTCCTGCGGTGCTCCTGAGCTGTGGGACCAGGGAGACTGGGACATGGCCAAGCTCTCCTCACAGCCATCAGCAGGAATGGGCTCTGGAAAACACTGTCTCAAAAGGAAGAACTGCCCTTATTTACATTTTACCAGAATTAACCTAATCAATGGGCCAGATCTTTTATCCAGTCTCAACTCTTTGTGCCTTGGGTGAAGTTTAAAAATGCTAATTTAGCTGATGATTTTTTTCTGGATTTTAAAGATGTTTTGGAATTCTTAAATTTTGAGGAGGAAAATCAAGTTTTTTTGAGAATTTTTTTCTGAGAAAAAGCAGTGTTTAGCTCAGAGTAGAGATAACCAGACCAACCAATACCACTCCTGGCTTGGTCGTGAGGACAATGGACAAGAAAGTAAAACAGACCCTAATGAAAGTATCAACCCAAGCAGCCTCATGGCTGAGTGTCAAAACAGTAGTCCAAGGATTTAAACCAATATTATTCATAAGACTAAATCTAAAATGGGGCAATTTTCACCCCATTTTCCTAATGTCAACCATTTCACGATCTCAGTTTAATCCCAGAGGTTCCTCTCTTCCCACAGATGTGTTTTACCTCAATGTCTGTGCCTTTGTGGAAAGGAGATGGGACCCAGACCCTTCCAATACTTCACCTGCTGAAGGGTCAGATGGCATAACCTAAATGAGACCATTTTAAATGTTTTATCAGTGTATTGCCTTTGAAATGGGAAGAGATCAAAGCCAGGATTTCGGGCAGAATTACTTAAGAATTCAGCTGACGGCTTATTTACATTGTTATTAATGGCAGCATTAGCAGGACAGTCACACCCCAAAGGAGCTTTGCCCTGTACACACATGCCAGAGACAAATTCCCTGCCCAAACAGCAAACAAGTGAAAAGAATTTACTTCCTTGTCTCTTTATTTTTGACAGCAGTGAAAATTTTAGATGGAGGCACTGAAAACTGAATTCCAGTCTCCAGTGCCACCTACAATATGAAGATGTACTTTTGAATATAAGGCAACCTTCATGAAGCACAAGGAACCATTTTAAATTTAGAGTCACCTGAAAAAAATACTGATGACACACTGACACAAATAATTCATTTTACTACCTGTTCTAACCTTTGCAGTTTTTTTCATGGATACCTTTATTTCTGGCTGCATCTCTGTTTGAACTTATGTTGCAGTGATAATTCATATGTGATTTATATAGTTCAAGCCATGAAAATTTCTGGTTCCTTGGAAACTCTTCCCATTGTCCTGATTTTAATGAAACTGTTCCACTTTGCACCTTTGAGTAGATTTTAGTAAAATAAAATCTCGAATTGGAGAGAAGCTGGGTATTTCTTACCAAAAAGGGGGAAATTGATGGGGTTTAGGTATTCCAAGAATAGGTAATCCAAGTCTTTGAATTCTAAACATCTCAGGTGGATCGTATCACCTTGGTCAGATCTGCTCAAGGATTTAGACTCTCAAATGAGATGCTGGCATAATTTAAGGGCCTATTTGCAAGAATAGGATGCTCCACCTTTGTCACAGACCTCCGGTTGTCCAAAATTATTTAAATTTTATCAACTGGCCCTTTATTTTGGTCCCGATATTTTGTGGAAATGCAGAGGAGAGCTTTGCTGTGCTTGGGAGTGCTGATCCATGATCAGCTGTGATAGAGCTCCAAGGACATCTAAAAGATCTTATTTTAGAGGAAAACAGTGTTGTGCTGACCGAGGACTGCTGGATCCTGTGGACTTTTCCAGTCATATTTTAGCTATGGCTCTGACCAAGTTCTTTGGATCAAATTGTTCTAGTGTTCACTAATTTTTGGGCATTTCAGATTTCTGGCCAACTTCCCTAGGGATAGATCAATCTGAGTTATAAAATTTTTTAAAAAATATTCTACAGCTTCACCTGAGGGTGACAAGAACAGTGGCACCCCTACATTATGGTCCCAAGTATAGATTAATGTTTATGTTATTGTTTGTAAGAGAAAAACATGGATTACATCATGCATCAGAAAAAAAAATGTAATAAGGATATAAATCCCTTCCAGAAAGGAGGTGAACATAGAGCCAGTGACCACATTTCTCCAGGAAACCTCTTTTTACTTTGAACTACACTTTTCAAAGTATGACTTCTACAGAAGGTGTTTGTTCCACGGTGTCGGATTTATTTTATTTATTATTATTTTACCCACAACGGAGCAGATTTTACGCACTCAGACTTTCCTGGGCAGGGAGTGCCAACCCAAATCTGGAGGAGCGAGAGGCACCGGGCACAGGCTGCATCATCCCTGGGATGTGCCCTCCATCCCTGGAGTTTTTGGCTCGGAGGCACGTGCCCAGCAGCCCTGGGGCAGGGCCACGAGGCGCTGCAGAGACAAATCCCGGTGCCCAGCCAGCTCCCCCAGTTAAAACCCCAGACTGGCAGTACATCAAGAACCAGAATTTGTTCCAGATTTAAGCAAATGCCGGATGGCAGGTGTACAATGGAATTTAGGTCAGGCAGGGGAGAGAGATCAAGAGCGCAGAGCCACGGGCTCGCGTTCTGACTAATCAAAGGCTGGCCAGGGGTTTAGTCCTGGTAGCCAAAGTGGCAAATTGAGGATAATTGCACATTTGGGGACAACATCCCCATGGGCAATCACAGCCAGCCCATATCGCTGGAAATGGTTGTGATAAAAAGCAGAATGGAATAACCAGGTTGGCTGGTAGCCACCAGGACATCTATTGCAATAATATAACCCCGGCTCTGCAAGGAGAATTTTGGGGGAAGACTATGGGATATGGCAAGAACTGGTGTGTAGGGACATGCAGCTGTGTAGCTGTTTGGGAAACCGGAATTTTTAAGATTCCTATATCAAAATAAGAACAATCTGACACATTAGATTTAGCAGAGAACTCAGAGCTAAATTTCTTAATTTCTATGACTGATGTAAAATATTAAAAAATATTGTTTGGAAAATTGCTCTTTATTTCAGGCAGGTGTTAAACTGTAGATTCCTGCTCCTGGAAAGGAATTGGAATGAAGGGATTCAAATAAATATGGGAAATGGAAATGTATGAGGGTAAAATAAATTTATTTTATGGTAATAAACAGAGCTGTAAAAAAAAAGCCAATTATTAAAAAAAGTATGATTGAACATACTTAGAGGAGTTATGTTATTTAACTAACACCTACTGGATTTTTGGAACTGCTTTGGTAAGAATTTTTTGAAATCTGAAATATGAAAACTAGAAAAATGCAATGAAACTAAAAGTCTTTATAAAAGAAATTAATACATTTTGTCAGGTGATGCTTCTCACGGCAGGAGTGTTGAAAGTAGATGATTTTTATCGTCCCTTCCAACCCAAATAATTTAATGATTCTATGATTATAATTCAAGCAAAGAATTTGTAACTTTTGGGGCCAAACTTTGGTAAAAAAAAATAACTTTGATAAAATGGGTTTAAAAGATCTTCAAAATTTTAATTTTAATATGAAAATGCACATTCATTTTAAAATATTATTAATAACATGTATAACAAGTGTAAGTTTATTTAAGCTGTTAATTTATTACAACAAATTGGTTTCATAGGCTCAAACTATGCAACAGATTTAGGGCAATGATAGGCAATAATTTCTTAAGGGATGGAGAGCTTCATTTGAATTTTCTCACAAAAAAAATAAATTGAATGAGGGTTGAAAGTTTGGTTCCTGGTGCTAGAATAATTTTTACAGCCCTCTGTATTTGTTACCTGCGACTTGTTATAGAGAAGAAAAGAAAATGTATACAAGGCTGAGAGCAACCACAATATAGAATGAAACTGCTAAAACAGGGCACATATATAGGTCAAGAAAGAGTTTCCATGGAGTGGGAAAAGCGAGCAAAGAAGATTTAGGAGACAGAAATAATTATTGAGAGAATTTTTGGCATGTGGACACTGTCAGGACAGAGTCAGTCAAACAACCATTTGAAGTGAAGTTGGCCAGGTTTTCTGTATGAGCAGCACAGCAGTGAGGATCATTTTTACAGGGCTGAGGGAGGAAATGAGAAGATTACATATAAATCAACAGAATTGGAAAAATGTAATAATATAGAATTCTGACAAATACTGGTTTAAAAGACATTCACTTGTATAAAAGCTCCTACCAAAGCTGCACATAAAGTCATAAGCTACCAAGAGTTCGAATAAGAGGCTCTGGGGTTTTACTCATAAAAATGTGCTGACATGGTCGGGTCAATTTTTTTTTTTTTCCATTAAGTTTAACAGTAGGATCAGAATGTACATCCATGCATGGCTTGAGAAGAAAAATGTCCAATTTGGGAAGTCTGGTACCAGCCAGTGAATGAGATTGAGAAAATTGAGATTTTAACAGAGGGAAAAGCTCCTGGTTTTCTCCCATATTAAAAAAAAAAAAAAAAAAAAAAAAAAAAGTAAACACACTGACAGCAGCAAAAATGATGCTGTTCTAGTGGATCCTGGAAATATCATATTGCATTTACTGTGGCAAAGCAAAGCTGACAGAGATTTACACATTTCCTTCCTCCTGACTATTTTCTTTATTGTGTTTACTTTTTAAACAGAAAATGTTGCTTGCAGATAGCAAAAAAACAAATTGAATGAGAGCAAAAGAATTAACAGTGATCAGGCACCTCAACTCAGCCATTTTCTGTTTTGTTTAATAAACAGGGATCTGATCACAAAATGATGATTTAATTTTAATTCCATATTTTAACCAGGGAGTAGAATTATCGTATCCAAAGTCCTCAGCAAGACTATAAAAATACCATTTAGATGTGTGAATAATGGTCATGTGAAATGTAAATGAGCACTTGGGCAATTGGATTCTCCACATCTCTACAGAATGGCATATGGTCAAGGAGAAAAAGCCATTTTCTCCTCCAACAAATCATTCTGTAATTAATTTATTTATTCCTGCATGCAGTTGTGCTGGTGGTACTCCTCACTACTTTTATCAGAACTATAGTAAAAATAATCTCTGGGAATGACTCCTTATTTGGTTCAGTGACCAGAAAGCCCTGAAAACGCTTGCATTGTAAAAAATAATTTTCCAGAACTATTCTCAATCCTGCAAACACTGTACATACCAAAATGCACCATTCCTCTGATGGCTGAGGCATTCATGTGATGGCAATTTAAAATCCAAAACTTATGGGCTAATCATTATATCATGAAGGAGCCAGGAAATGTGATAAGAAGTTTTTATTAATTGATGATATCCATGTAAGATGATCATATATCTCCCATTTCCAGCACTGAGTAATTCACATGGGGAAATTGCTGGCTGATCTGCTGTCATGGTCATCCGTGGCACATCTTATTTTTGAAATGGGCAGTGATTTGAAGAGTGACAGTGTCCCTCATTCAGCTCCCCCTGGGAAGCCACCAAACCCCAGGAGAGAGGCAGCTGACGAGGACAGAGACGAGGTCTGTAAAGCCATGAATGATGAGGTTGTAGGTGCTGGAGGTTTACAGTGGTTTGAGAGGAAATTGGACAAGTTCATGGGATGGAAATCCACCGAGGGCTGTTAAATCATGGAAACCACATCAGAAGCTGAGGGTGGTCAGGAGCTGGGAGAGCTTGAGTGGGAAAATCGTCTGTGCCTGCTCTGTTCCTGCTCTTTGCCTGTGGATGCCACCAAGGAGAGAGGACTGAGGTAGGCAGACCTTCAGTGGCATCACTCCCCTTGCATTTTTATTTAACTAATCCTTTGGAAACTGCCATCTGTTGAAGTCTGCATGATTGCTGTGACTCCTCTGGAAAGAAAGTGATATAAAAATCCCCCTCCTCTATTTGACACCTGAAGAGATATTTGAACAAAAAAGTAAATAGGCACAGGTTTTGTTTTTAATGCCTGAAGTTGCAATTGTATGTTTTTTGAGATTAAAAATATTTGAAAATATTTGATAGAAAATACAAGTTAGTCTGTTCAAAGAAAACAGGATTGAGCTTTGCATATTTTGCTGTCTGAGAGGTTTCATATTTCTCCTTCTTCAACCCCTGAGGAGGTTCAACCATTTGCCTTTTCAGAGGTGGGACAATTTTAAAAAAGCTGGGTTTGTTGTAATCCAGTCACTGGAACTGCATGCATGTTCATGTGATAAACCAGGTGAAACACCACACAGTGACCCCAAACCCAAAGTATTCCCTGTGTCATGGTGTGAAATGCAGGTTTGCTGCTGCTCCCACCTTCAGAGGTGCACAGCTCAGGTGAGGTGGCTGTGCAGCCACAGGCCGAGGAGCAGGGCTCATTTAACCTCTGAATTTTCCCATAAAGCTCACAAAGAGCCAGCAAATAAGGAATTGCATTGCAGAAGTTACTTTCACTATAGATAAGAGAAGATGAAAGTTAATTCTTCACTAAGGAGGGGAGCTAATAAATTAAAACACTAGATAACACCAAGAAAATATTGGCTCTAAAAAAATCCAATAGGTGGGCCAGCTGCTTAATGCCAAAATTAAATGCAAATATTTAAAAACAGTATCATCTGGAAATTACAGGAACAGAGACCATTTTTACCAGGACAGCATCAGAGGTGGGAAAGCCTTCAGTTTATTGATCAGAGCTGTAAAATGTGGATGTTGTGCACACACGTCTGCCATCTGCAGAGCCTGGCTGTGCAGGCAGCCACGTCTCCACATTATCAGTGATCAGAAAGGAACACAGTGGCAGCAGTGGCTCGGAGTGTGCTCCACCATGCAGGTGGTGTTTACACATAAACGCCTTTTCTGAACGAGCACTCGAGGTCAACATAATCCAGGGAGTTTTTTGAGCAGAGAAACAAACAACATTAAAATAAATATGTGTTCCTTGCCCTGCCTCAGCTGCTGTGTTTGTGGCTGGGTCCCAAAGGGAGCAGGTCCCTTTTGCGGTCCTGCAGTGCTCCTGCCACCTTTGCAGGGCAAACTCACAGCTCTGCTTTCACTCAGGTCATCTCTGCGTGCCCTCCTCAGGCTGTGCAGTCTGACAAAACATCCAGGTTCAACCATTATTTTCATGAATTGCATCATGGAGGAGTGAAAACCACACCTTGTATGAGTGAAAATTGTGTCAGTTAAAAAAGACAAAATAGTACCACGTTTTTGGCAGAGCCGCATACACTGTACAATTCGGAGCTGTACCACAAGGATAAAAAATAAGGTTCATGTCCAGCTTCAGCTTCCAGACACAGTTACACCCCAAAATGTGCCATTCACTGTGATTTAAATGAGACAGTCACCACAAAGATGAATTAGGACACACCAAGCCTGGTGAGATCAGCTCTGTAGTGTTAGAATTGTATTTAAATACGTGGACAATCTATAGAGTGGAAACAAATCACACCAACCCAGAGCTGCCTAAGTGAGAGGTGTCTGACTCTGAATGTGTGATTTAACATTGGTTTGGAAGAATAATTTGCCGTGGGATGAAAGGCTGGTCTCACATCCATTAATAACAATCAGGATCTCATCCTTCTAATAGCAAATTATTTTGGGAGAGTATTTTCTTCTGTCTGGTTCTGTGTCAGGCTGCAAGGAAAAACATGTGTTCCCAGTTTCAGTGTAGAGAGAAGGCATTCTTGGCTCTTACATCTTCTGAAATGCATCCATCTTTCCAATTAACTATTTAATTTTATTGTGGACTTGGAAGCCTTAAACTCAGCCCTGTGCTGCTTCACTCTTCAAGCCGTGTTTACAAAAGTCTCTGACCAAAGACGCCTTGTAGAAAAGACTTACTTGGGGTAAACTATTTCTTGTTTTGTGAATCTGGAGGAAAAACCAAAATTGAAAATGAAAAAATGCCAAACTTTCATCATTGCTTTTGAGTTGCGTGGAAATATTTGACTCAGCAGAATATAGACATCAGTAAGAGCTTATCTGCTCAAAATACTCTTCAAAATACAATGGCAAGACTATGCTGAGTATTTTAAGATACTTATAAAAAATAAGTGCATGGGAAAGATGTACAGTAAATGATAAGGCAGATGTTTATACAATCTTTTTACAGAGTCCAGAGCAGAATTCTGTGTCACTGATGGTTCCTTTTAGTAAACACATTCAATTGCTCAGTATTAGGGAGCCTTTACTAATTTTCTCTTTGCAGGCAGCAGAGATAAGGAAAGTGCAGTGCCAGCTCTTTTAGTGCTGCTAGAGCCTTGAAGCTGCTTTTTAACACAGATGGTACAGAGGTGGAACAGTCTCATATTTCTGTCTAATAATAGCTATCGCTCCTGGGGAATTATATTCCCAAGGCACTTATCTGCTTCTCATATACACACATTTACACATTGATACACATAAAAATAGATTAAAAAAAAAAGAATTTACGTGTGCAAAAAGAGAGCACTGAAGGCAGAGTGCTCAGTATCTCCTTTAGCAGACTTCCTGGGGGCTGCCTGCAGTGCTCCAGGACAGAGTGTGGAGCGCTGCCTGGGGGATTTATTTCAACTTCCACAGCAATCCACTGTGAAATTATGATTTTTCAGCGCTGAGTGGCTGTTGCTGGCAGGAAATGAGGTTTATGAATGCTAATGATATATGATTGGAGCCCACCACGCAGCTCTTTTCCCTCCACTGCAGAAGAAGGCTCAGAGCTATGTGCCAGCAGTGCTCATCTCCTTCCCCACTCAGCACCACAGGGTTCGGAGAAAGTTCAGGATTTGGTTGGGATTAACTTTGGAGGCTTTTGGGACAGGAATTGCCCCTTCCACCCCAAATACATCAAACAACAAATACAGGAAACCTTAGGAGAGGGGCTCAGCTCCAAATAAAGTTGAGTAAAGGGGACCTAATCATCTCTTCTTCCACTCCAGCCAGAAAACCTGCTCCAGTATACGGAGATCCCTGTCTGAAAAGGGATGGTTATCGGATCCAAGACACCAAATTTCTCTAGTTTTCTCCCCTTATCTGCAGCCAAATTGATGCCAACAGGTTACAAAAACACCCCAGGAGAAGTGGTTAGAAAATTGGCATTATTTAGGAAAACCTTAACCTTAGGTGGCAAGGATGACCAAGGAACTCTAATAGCTGGAATTTATATTCTTGAAAACAACAGGGCTTAATGGTTTTCTTTCTAGGCTTTGGTATGGCACTGGATTTTTGACAAATTTAACATTTACATGACAGCAGGATATGAAGGGCACATTTCTCTGGCCTTCAAGGTTAGAAGGCAGCCATCTCTGAGTTAGATGAGATAAAATTTGTGATTGCATTGCTCGTATTTTAAAAAATATCTCTGGTTCTGACTCAAAGTGTTCTGGATCACTGCGTGAAAACTCTATGTTTTCTTGTCTGATAGTGATTTTAATTGCAGCTAATTAGCATTAGGTGGTTTACATACCCCATTTGTCTGAGGATTGGAGATTGATGATATCTGTTAGATGATATATTTCCCAGCTCTTGAACACGTGCAGTGTTTGAAAGTTAATTAAAAAATAAGTGGAATGGAAGTAACAAAAGACTTCCTTTAAAATGCTGTTAAATGCCACAGTGGTTAAATCCATTGTGAAGCAACATAAACCATAATTTTATCATGTTCCTTTTCACCATTTGCACCCAAACCTTTGGACACAAATCTTATCCTTTTATTGTTAAATGACACTTTTTGAAGAACAGTCATTTAACTTTGAATTGCCATGCTTATTTGTGAAGTTAAGAGTACCAAGGGAAGCCTAAGCCCCATATAATTGAAAACATCAAATTATATACCCATGAAAATGGGATTTAGAATGGAAAGAGTAGCTGATGCTTAACTGAAATAGATATGTTGGAGTAACAGTTTTGTACCTGATTTCTAATTCTTCAGATGACTCGTTTAGGCAGCAGCCACCAGTCCTGTAATTTTGAAAAGAGGTAAAGGTCAAACATCTTATTTGCAAACTCCTGCTCCTTGGTTGTTGCGTATATATCTCAATCCAGATTTACATGTAAGTAATAAACCTGAAAATATTTTAAGCTGATTAAATTAAAGTAAATTTAATATTACAACACGCTAAAACACACCTACAGAATAAATAAAAAGCCCCTGAAGGAAATTTAAATAGAAAATGATTAATACCTTCAGCTGATGAATAATATGGTTTTATAAGAGGCATGCTAATGAATCAGGCACCTCTGCTTGCAGCCAGTCCATGTGGGTGGGCCCTGCAGCTGGAAAACACCGAGCTGGGCTCTTGAGTGGGTGGAAAGGTCCAAACACACCCACATGTGGATGCGAGAGCAGAACAGGGACTGACCCTCAGCACTCCGCAGTCGTTCACATCCTAGCTGGAAAATGCCAAAGAAGGCCAAATAGCATTGACCTCAGTGTTTGTGAAGAGTTTCTGCCAAGTTCCAGACAAATCTGTAAAGAATAAACATGATTTTACTCAAATTCTTAATCACTTCATTAGCAGAACCAAGTAGCAGCTACGACTTGCAACTATTTTCTTAATGTGAACACATTTTATCTGCCAACTGTTTGGGTTGTTACTTCTTTTAATTGCACATTTCAGAAAGGAGCGTTGGGAAAGATGAAAGGGTCAAAACGAGGATCTTGGAGGATAAACTGTTGTCTTTAAAAGCAATCCCTACTGGAAGAAAATATGATGATTGAGAGGCCAGCGGTGCTAGGGGTGAGCACAAGATAAGTCACGAGCTATTTGAAGTCATGTTCCCTTTGATCTGCCAGGCCTTTCCATACAGGAGGAAATTCGGGGGGGTGTTAAGGCTTTGCTAATCTTCCTAATGATATGCTGAGGATGCTTAAGGCTGAGGTTAAAGAGGCCTTTCAGTGCAGCTTGACTTGTGAACTTTTGAAATACAGAGCTAACCTCCCCTCTCAAAGATATTTGCAAAGCAGCTGCTCGCATTAGCAAATGTGTGGGCAACTGTGGGGATGAGCTCAGGCCAGAAAAGTCGTGTTAAAAAGAAGAGAACCTCTAGCTGAGTTTTGCCTTTAGCAATGCTGCCTTGGGCAGGGATATCGTGGCGTTCCCACAGGGATTTAGGATCAAAATGTGTGAAGAACAAGGGTGGTTTAAAATTCTTGAGGGAAATAGGCAATGAAAGGGTTGGGTTGGCCAAAATCTTCGACAATTTTTATCAGCCAGGTTGGTGGGCACAGCACGAAGGTGCTTGGGAAGACTCAAGCTCCCCATTCTAACACCTAATTTTTAGGTCAACCTTTTAACATTACCATGTAATTCAAAGTCAGGCATGAGAGCAGAATCAACGTTTGACTGAAGAGCCTGAAAGTAAACTGGGGAGCCTTTCATTTGTCAAGAAAGTTCAAGAATTATCCACAGGGGGAAAAAAAAAGGAATAGATAGGAGAGAAATGTAATCCATACTGGCACCACTGAGCTCTGGTGATTTGATTTTGCCCGGTTCACGCTCGCTGTGTTCCCTAAGGCCTGAACACAGCAAACAGAGCACATCTGTATCCATCAATCCACCTGAGGCTCAGAAAATGGGAACGGGACAGCCAATGCCCCTCTGAGGAAGATTAATATCCCTAAACCCAGGCTAGAGCCTGATTTTCAGATACTCTCAGTTTTCCAAGGGCTATTTAGTTGCTCCATGCAAAGTGAAATACCTTTACCATGAGAAATGTCCCACCACACATTTTGGTGGCTGGGGTTAGAGCACATCTGTGGGAGGGAAGGGTTGAGTCACCTCAGCCAAAGGAATAAAATCATTCCTTACACTACAGGTAAGAACTTTAATTGGTGGTCTGTGGGCAATGATTTAAATACAAGTTTTGTAGCACTTCTTTGGAATTCAGCTGTGCTGGGTTTGTTATTGTGATTATTTATTTGGCTTTGTCTTATCTGGGGACTTGAGTCACTGCATTCCTGAGGAAAATGCCAGCATTTTCACTCGGAAAGACAGAGTGACATTGAACTGCTTACAATTGGCCTATTTTTATATCTGATTGCACATGAAAGGAAACCTTTTTAATTCTGTAAAAATGGATAAGTTTTGAGCAAATCTACCTGGAACTGACAGGCAGGGAATCCTATGAAATCAAATAGGCTTAGGGCTGAGATAGGAACCAGTCCTAATGCTGTTAAGGCTCAGTTTCTGTGCAGAAGCAGGGATGGAGGTGCTTCAAAAACTTCACTGGTAGGAACCAAATCTCTAGAAAAATTAGACAACTGGAAATATTACTTTGATTTTGAGGGACCAGAGTTTAGATATGGAAATCAAATTTCTCTGCTGGTAAATGCACCTATGTGAAACTTGACAAATTCAGAAACATAGTTCATTCCACCAACATTTTGAGTATGGAATACTCCAAATATACACTTGGGATTTTTAGCAAAAATATTAAAAAGTATTAGTGCTTCTCATTCATTGCTTACAAAAGTTTTTCTAATGAATAAACCTCTGCCTATACTCAGTAAAGAGACATCTCTAAAAACCATGGACTGACCTGGTGAAGGGCAAATATCCTTCCCTTTTTAGGCATCATGGCTGGTGGCTTTACCTTCTACAGGTGCTGGATGACACAGAGGAGAGGAAGCCCAGTTAGAACTTCAAAAACATTTCAAAAAGACATGAAACACAGTTTTTATTCAGGGCACACACTTCTTGCCTCACACTGAGCAGGTTTCTAAGGGCTGGCTCCATGTAAACAGTCTCAGAGGCTGAACAGGGCAGCAAAGTCAAAAGTGAGATCATGGAAACCACCAACCATTTATTGCCTCACCTCAGAGACCTCTCAGCTCCGAGCGGCCACCACTTCCAGGCTTTAAAGTTTCCCCTGGTTTTGAGGCTTCCTGCAAACCCAGAATTGCCTCAGCCCTGACCCTGCCAAGCAGCCTGGCACAGCATCCCCTGCACTGAGTCCCCAAAGGTCCGCGCTCCCCACCTCCCCCAGGAAGGAAACGCTCACAGATGATGTCTGGAGCACTGCTAGACATTATAAAAAACCATGGGGGCTGCTGCTGTCTTTCAAAAATTAATCAGAGGAAAATAAAAAGTCAGGTAGAGATTTTTTTTAAATCATTAAAGCTTTTCTGTTCATGCTAGATGAGATCAGGACCGTATCCTCGTTCTAAATGGTGACCAACGTTGCCACACCCATCAAATCCCTTCACTCCAGATTGCTGTTCTCCTCAGCAGAGCTCCTGGTACCAAGTGTCTGATAGTCAATGCCACTGCTTTGCTGGCTCACAATTCCCCTGATGAGCATGTGGAGCTCCACACGCCGCTTTCTCAGAGACAGGAGTTCACCAGCACTCAGAAATATTTGGAAGTGTTTATTTGTGTGGATGTGTACGAGCACAGAGATAAGTGTGTGGGCGCGTGTTTATGTATTTAACTACGCAGAAATAAACGTTCTGGGTGGAAGCTGATAATGGTCAAATAAAAGCAAGCTCTGAAATGATTGCTAAAATAATCAAAAGTCCGCTTTTTTGCTCACAAAACAGCTCCTCACTGATACTGTTAAATGCTAATGTTCAAACCTGTAACTAGCGCATGGAAATATGGAAAATTATACTGAATCCCTAAGTTCTGGGTAAGACAAAGAATGTAAATTAGGCCAACTATTGATATTACTCATATCAAGAAAAAAATAGTTGAATTTAAAGAGGCACAGGTTTCAAGCAGAGAGAAAACAACAAAGAAAGGGGCAGAGCTGGAACAACATCCAGGGTATGTGCGCTGTCATAACATAAAGTGTAAGAGGTAACAACATGGCCTGCATCTGCCAAAAATCGAGTGAAGCAGAAAATTTCAGGGTTTTATACTGAAGAGGCTGTGTGGTGATGTGGTTAGATGGGAGGATGGAGTGCCAGGATGCTGCTGGCATCGAGCACCAGCTGAGGATCTGAATCACCCTGGCCAGTCCCGAGCTCCTTGTGTTTCATGGAAACCAAAACGAGCCGGGCACCGGAAACCAACCCTGCATCTTAGAGCTGTTTTCCAAGGCAGGTCATGAACATAAATATTCCTTTGGAAAGTACCTAATAGTGCATTTGGTATGAAAACATACTTTCAAAAACCTCCAAAGAACAGAGTTTGTGCAAAAGGAGTCCAGTGGTGCTGTGAGGAGTTTGAGGGCAGTCCCCTGAGCCTATCTCCAGTAATATTAAACTCCAAATTCCCACAAGACTGACCTTTTATTGATACTGAGGATAAAGGGGCTGTTTTCTGAGCCTCTCTGCATTTCATTAAGACCTGAACTGCAGAGGAGGCCAGAACAGGAAAGAAAATCCTGTGGGTGAACATTTAATTCTACGGAAGGCACTGGCCAATCTTGGATCAGGTTCTGTGGGGGGAGAGATTTCTTCCTGTGCTTTTACATATGTAATAACACATTACATGCATGAAATTAGAAATTACTCCACTGAGCTCCACAAAGGCTGGTGGTGCCAAAGGCATCATTTTTGTAGGAAGGGGACACAGATGGGGAGACTTCTTCCTGAGGCCGAAGGATGCACTGCCCAAGGACAAAGAGGAGTAGGCATTATGCACAGGCTGGATGCAGTCAGCATTGCCAAAAAAAGGGGGCTGCAGTTAGAAAGGGAAATGGCACTTCCCAAGGGAGAAGAAGAAGAAAATCTAAATATGAAAAAGCCTTGGAAATGATGAAAAGCTGTAATGGAAAGTGATGGTAGGTTGTATGCGCATGGCAGTTGACAGGTGAAAGCTGAGTTCCTTTCGGGTTTCTGTTTAGTTACAGGTCTGCCAGGAAGTTCCAGTGGAATAAAAAAAATCCCAGAAACCACCCCAGGAGCGTTGAGAGGTGTGGGCAGGATGGTGTCTGTCACAGGAACAAAGGCAGTGTTTGCTCACTTTGAAAGGGCAGCCCTTGATGCACATGACAGGAGATGCAAAAACAATCTTTGATTTGAGCCATGGTTTGGCAGCTCCCAAAGTGTAAGGGGCTGGATCGGTTCCTTTTTTTTATTTCCTTGCCCAAAACCCCTTTACCTGAGAGCAGGATGGCCAAAGGCAAGTAAAGAACTGGACTGGGAGTGCTGGTGGCTGGAAGCCACTGCATGGCCTGAATTTTGGGCTATGCCATGATCATTGCACAGTGCAGTGCTGCTTTAAAGACCACTGGTACAAACTGCAGGAGCTTCAGCAGCGTCTGGCAGTGAGGGGAAAGCAAGATGGGTTTAATTATTAATTTTAATTAATATGTTATTATAATGCAAATAATTTAGCATTACATTTGGTTATATTTAAATTTTTTGAATATTTGTATAATAAATATTTAAATATACCCAAGTAAATATAACTATACTTATATTTAAATTTAATACATATATATTTATATATTTCCCTATATAAACTATATTTTTATATTTATGTAATAAAAGGATGGGCTATAAAAAGATGATATAATAATAAGGGATGCTGGGTGGGTGTTTCTCACCACTGTTACACATCTACAGCCTCCAGCTTCAGGGCTGTAATCACCTAGTTTGTATTTCTGTTTGTCAGACATGAGCCTGAGCGTGTGTCCCAGCACTGGATGCTGGAGAGGGACAGGCATAAATACAGAGATGGAAATTTCCCAAACACATTTGTCATAAGGTCAGATAAGTGGAGAGAAGCTTGATCCAGTTAATAATTAAAAGCAGACTTTTAAAGTAGGAAAACTCATCTTGTTTGTTATAATTTATTGTTATAAAATGGGATTATGTTCTGCTGAATTTGTGAGGGAAATCCTCGAACCTCTGTTTATTTTTTAGTGCCAGATGAGTCAGGTTTGTTATC
Source organism: Pardalotus punctatus (assembly GCA_013400915.1). Classification (NCBI taxonomy): domain Eukaryota; kingdom Metazoa; phylum Chordata; class Aves; order Passeriformes; family Pardalotidae; genus Pardalotus; species Pardalotus punctatus. Next base: position 124,065 of record VZTX01020668.1, read on the forward strand.
CTTAGCAATAATTTGTGATATAATGAAAAATTTGGTATGATTTATACAAAGGAGTTTATGTCTTCATTGTAAATAAACACTGTTCATTTTGCACCATTAAGATGAATGAAGAAATATGTGGTTTAAGGATGCAGTTTACAAGCTAGTGAATATCAAAAATGATAAATAGCATGGCAATCTTTTTGGAAAGGATGTAAGTCTTCGTGCTTCCAGGACATAAGATAACCTCTAATTAATGGGGGCTAGCAAGAATTCTTTCCTGTCAGCAAGTTATTCCATAACTGCCTTCTGTGGGGCTTCCTGTCCTTTCTTCTGAGCAGCTGGTGTGCTTCTGCAGGAATAGGATGAGAAAATCAACAAACCCCTCACCCATTCCTACACCTCTGTGATGTCTGTTTTTAGGGGAACTTTTCATCCACCCAATACCCAGGTTCAGTTTGCTTTGTTTGTGAGGCACAAGAAAACAACTTGCTTGCTTCCTTTAGTGATGTCTTCATTTGTGACAGGAAAAACAAAGCCCAAATCCTTCCACTCATGTGTTGGCATGTAGGAAGGAAGGTAAAGTAATTTTTTTCAGTAACTTCACCTGGAGAAGCAGTCGGTTGTGTTGTTAATATGGACCCACAGTACAATTATCCTTCTAATAGGGAGAGAGAAAAGCTTAGTTCGTGGGAAGGTGTCTGGGTAAAAGAAATCTCACCCCAACCATCCTCTGAGCTTTGGTGCTGTGTTTGCCCTCAACTCTGTTGCTTATAATTCCCCCCTAATATTTCCATTTGTCTTTATCTAAACTAGTTTTGGACCAAAATATTAATTTTACTATGTAATAGGAAGGCCTCCAAAATGCCCTGATGGCTGCAGGGTCTGGGTTCTAAGATAAATGGAGGGAATGCCCCTCTGGAAGTGCCTTTGTCCTTTTGTGAGTTATAAAAAGCAGCTGAGGGATTCGCATAGGCTTAGACTGGCTTAGTTTGATGTTAATTTAATTGAAAGTTGGTGCAATGAATCACATCTAATGTGGCACTGGAAAGGAGGTTTTTTGATCTTTAGCTAATAATGCAGTCCAAGATAATAATATATGCCCACTTTTGAAAAAGTAGGAAGTAGGCTGGGAAAGGGAATATTTCTGACGAGTGATAAAACTGCAGATGCACACACCTGGTTTGGGAAGATGGTGTTCCTGTAGGACAGGATCTGAGCCCCTTAAAGGAAGTCCTAACTGCACATGAATGAGCTTTTTTTTGTTTGTACTCCAGGCAATCCAACCACAGGACACTTTCCTGAGGTATATTTGCAATTGCCTCCATCCCTTCCTTCTCCCATCAGTGTCAAAGCATGATTTATATGGTTTTGTTTTTTTTTCTTTATTGTTTGGACATGAACCAGGAAAAATGAATCTATTTATGTTTCACATCCCCATCACTTCTAGAGGTTGTACTGATTATCAGTTACTAGCTGTGAGTAAAGCCTTCAAACCCTATTTAAATATTACAGCACTAATTATGGTTTCCTTAAGTAAAATTCTCCTAAACTATAATTACCCATAAGATTATACATAGGCAGTTACGCAAGAAATTGTATTACAAGATTCTACCGAGGGGCTGAGCTCACCCCACTGTCTCAGTCAATCAAATCTGGTGAGAAGGACAAATGCAGCAGCCAGAGTTGGCAGGAAAAATCATCCCTGTGCTCCCCCAGCCCCAATATATGAACAAAACTCTTTTAATATTCAGAGTGCAATATTCCGTTTGCAGCGATGCTCCCAGTTCTCAGCTGATATAAACAGGTGTTGATCTGCTGAATATGGATTTCCATCAGTGAGGTTTCAGTTCACAGTGCAGAGCTCTCCTCCCTTTTGTGTTTAATGTGAGGTGCACTGTTAACCACTGTCAAAAAGGAAAACAATTCTAATGTATGTTTTGGGGTTTCTTCAGAGGAAACCAGATTTTGGAGGATAGTTCTGGTAAAACAGACACTATTGTCCTTATGGTTACTGCTGACTCCATCCATTTGTAGCATGAAATACACAAATTAAACAGGACTGGAAATTTGGAACAAGTTCAGACTTCAGAATAGATGGAGGGTTGGGGTTAGAATAGGCATTTGTTCTCATCCTCTGTAAATCCACACTCCCTGCCAGTGCATGGTCAGGTAGCTTCTTTTAATAAAAAATACACGAGCAACATAAAACCTCTTATTCCTTCTTGTTTGAATTGAATTTTGTTATTTGCCCCTACAATCTGTTGCTTTGGCTGCATGACATTGATTTCCACTGAAACAATTTACTGACCAATTACTTTCACAGACAAAAATTCCAAGCGATTAAGAGAATTAAGAATGCGTTTTCCTACTGTTAAAAAATACATCTGTGAATAACTTCTGAAAAATGCAGCATGAGATTCTAAAATTCCCTTTGCTTTTCCTTAGATATCAGCGGGGGAAATTATCAGAAAGTCCAGTAAATGTCTCATGTTCCCCCACCTACATATGTAAGAGCTACCAGAATTGCCAATGCATTTAAACTGGGGACTACCTGTTTTTTTCCACAAAACTGCTTTGTTTTTTATTTTTTTTCTGTTAAGTAACCCACTTTTGCCCCACTGTGTGGATGAAAAACATACATATCTATTCCATGCATGTTCCTGTTGGGATTGTTTTTAGCCCTGCCTGCACACAGCTCTGCAGAGCACATCCCCTTCTTCCTTTGGGCAGAATTCACAGCTAAAATGGCATTTTCTGAGGGTTGATTGGAATTAAAACAGGTCTTCCACATGCATAGAACGGGTTCTATGGAATTCTCTGGGAATGAGGCACACTGAGGCACTAGAGATGTAAGGATCAGAAATCAGCAGGCACTGCACAATTCTGGTGCAAGGGGTGCCTCAATTTAAGTGCAAATTTGTAAGTTTGAGGAGAGTGCCTTAAAACTTGTTAAAGCATTTCTTGAACATGAGGAGTATTTCAATTTAGGAGACAATTACTGGTATTCCCACACTCCCACCTGAAGGCATTCCCATTTTCTGTCTAGCTGTTCTCCCCTTCTCCTTTCTACTGAGTTCTGGGTTCCAAACATCACTGTTGGTTCTTGCTTTACAAAGTCTTTTTCCCTGTTTGTGGCTAAAAGAATTCTTGCTACTTCCTGATTTTCATGGATTATTTGAAAGGAATTAGAAAGAGCCACGAAAAACTCAGGCTTAGGATCTCATAGACATTGCCATGACCTCTCTTGCATACATTTAAAGCAAATATTTCACTTCCTTGGGATTCTGAAAATGTGTACATTTGGCTTCTAGACACACAATAGGTGCAGTTGAAACCAGTTTCACACAGGTGTGACTCCCTTGGTTTTGGTGGAGTTTCTACATCTTCAATGGCAGAGGAGGTGAACAAATATGCTGGAGCTTTGAAGACAGAGCTACAAACGGAATTAACAGAGGGCAAGTCTTCTCTCCTTTTTGGATGTGAAGCACAGGAATGAATTTAAAATGTGGTTTTATACATATACAGACAGATGGGGGGCGGGGGGGGGGAAATCATAGAAAGGAAGAGGGAATCTTTTGTTGTGAAGTCAAAATTCCCTTTACAGCCACAACAGCCATCACATTTGCTCTCACATTAGAATTAAACTGAGGATATTTTGGAGCTGTCTGTCTGGGTTTTTAGACCCAAATTCAATGCCTGAATTGCTGAGGGGTCACATCACCTGCAGGCTGAGGGGCCTGGCAAGAGCTGAAATCTCTGAGCACAGCCCCAGCTCTTGGGGAAGCTTTACAAATATCAGAGGGACAGGATGATGCTGAGAGCCAGATTTCCAAAAGGCATAAAAAATATCTGTAAATACTTTGGAAAGTCTAGACACCTGAGTGCATAAAATCTCAGAGATCAGGGAGGTGCATTCATTCTCCTCCCTGTGTTTCACGTCAATCCCTCTTCAGAGATTTTCACAAACATTGGAAAGATTAATGCCCAAATATGAAAAAAATGAGATCAAACTCATCTTTGAACAGGACTAAAAGAAAAGGAAATAGCTGATTTAATTAGGTTTTAAGTGATGATTCAGACCAACATAAATCTCAATGAAAGGACAAAAATAATTACAGGTAATTAATGCCAAAGTATCTAAAACTAAGGAATTTAGTTACCCTTGAGCACAGTACATACCACACCCAGTTCTTCCTTCTGTAGATAACATAGTGCATCCACTAATTTAGGTCACGGAGTTTCTTTTACACTTGTAATTATTTTTAATACTGACATTTCTTTTGCCATAAGGGAAACAGTGCTGATAGCACAGCGCAGCCAGCCTGTCTGAAACAGAGAAGGTTTTCTGTTTTGTTATTCCTGGAGCTAAAATGGCACGAGTCAAAAACAAATTACATCCATCATTCTGCCACTGGATAGATCAGTAGAAAATTAGTGAGATGCAAACAGAGCTAGATTCCATATTTTTTTCTGTCTCTGAGGTTCAGTAGTCTTTCTCAGACGTGGTTTTATTTTTAATGTGTCAAAAAAACAGCTCTTCTGTGGCAATTCCTTGTACCAGTGTTACAGCCAAATTGAGGCTCTGATTTCAAAGATTCAACTTTTATGAAGATTTATTTCATATACATACTCTCCAGAGTAGTTTAAAAGACAAATATTGGAAAGAGAAATAGAATATTGTGCCACTGATTAGAGCTGCAGGACCACCATCCAGATGGACTAGATTTAGAGTATGGATTTTGTTAATTGAGGCATTTTGGCAGTTCAGAAAGAACTGTTTCTCGGTCAGATCCTCCATATACTTCCCTTTCTTTGGATCATAGGAGATGTCAGCTAATGTCCGTAGACATGTTTCGCCCTCACCATGTAGGGGGTTTCATAAATCTTATTTTACAGGAAAGAAAATGATGGGAATACAGGAGTATGAATTAATAAGTTTCCATATCAGATAACCAACATTTATGCAGGTGGGAAGCAACAAATTTTCAGAATTTTAAACCACAACTGGAAAAAGGGAGTACAAATATGGGGCGTGTTCATTATGGAAATAAACTCATGATCAGAAATGATGCTTTCTTATGATTTTCTTTGTTCCCTTCTGTGGTATTTCACTTCTTGTCTATGGAAGCAGAATGAGCCCTGGCAGGGCACAGCTGAAAGGCCACCCCAAACCAGAATATTCACTGCACTGGGGCACAACAGGAAAAGCCTTCTGTGGTCAGGCTTTCACCAAGTTCCCACCTCTGCAATACGGCCAATATTCACCGAGTTTCTGGGAGAGGTGGTGGAGGTTCATTTCCAATTCCCAGCAAAGGGAAACTGAACATGAATGTCCTAACACGTCATTCTTTCAGACCAGAAGCTGTGTAATTAAGCGTATCCATTAAGGGGGCCACAAAATATGAAGTAACGAACTCCATCTCTCTGAAGACCAGTACTTCACACAGTAAAATTAATGGGATTGTGAAACCAGCCATGGCCTGAGAGGAGCAGCCATTTTATGGATCTGCTTCAGGCAGTTTGGAAAACAGGGACAAATCTTTCCCTTCAGTTTGTGGAATTCAACAGAGGGACTTCTATTCTGACCATCTAAAAGTCAATGCCTACTTTTAAAATTCAGTTTTCACTAAATGGAAGTTAGATAAAGATGTTCCTCTTGCTTTGTTATGAATATGATTTTTAAAGCCTTTCTGCATCAGAATTTAGGCATGAACTGAGCAAAATACAAAACCTCAGAACATGCAAATAAATCAATCATTCCTGTGTTATATATCTTCAGAATACGATCCAAAAATAATTCTGGGTGTAGTTTTCAAACTTCAGCATTTCATAAACTAAATACCCTGCGGCACAATTGGACTGACATGAATTACAAAGTAAAACAAATACACACTGGGATGTGTCTTTTGTTCCTGTTATTTTACTTTTCCTTTTGCCTTTCAAAAGTTGTATTAGAGCCCATAATAAAACTTGATAAGTGAAAATTTGAAATGTCATTTAGAAGAGGGGAGTAATTCCATTTTGTACTGTAGATTTCTAACATACATCTGTGGAAATGTTCTTGCCTATCCCAGTGACTTCCCTCCTCTCAAATATTTAAGCAAGGATTGGGCATGCCTGAAAGATGCCTGTAAGAGCTTTTCTAATAAAGAATTTAACCTCTGACTTTTACAAGCAGAGATTTGATTTCTAGATATGAGTTCTTTGCCTGCTTTTCAGTAAATTTTTCTTTATAGTCATTTGGAAAACTGTACCCAAGTCTTTATTGTGCACGACACTTGGAGTTCTTTTTTATTGACTTAGGCTGCTTCTTGCCAAAGTCAAAAGGTTGGAAGCAAGACCACTGGCATGGGAAGAAATGTGTAAAGAATAAAACTACTTTGGTTGGAAGTAAAAGAATAGAAAAAAAACAAAAGAACTGAAGCAGAATAAAAAGAACTTTTCCCTTTTTATGGTCATGTTTACTTCACAGGCAGTAATGGCAGACCCAAACTGAGCTCGCTGCCCTGGGAAGGTGCAGGTATTTCTGTGCATCCAGCACTTCTATCAGCCATCAGAGTCTTGTGATTCAGCCACATATCCTGGATGTGGACAATAGGGAGAGATTTATCTCATCACCCCTTATTCTCAAACCTTTTCTCTCCCTTTAATTCCTCACAGTTGTTTCCTTTCCCTTCAAAACCTTCCGCCTCGGTTTTCCCCTCTTTATTCTCCCCTTTTTCTCATTTCTGAAGTCATGTTGGCTGTCGAAGGTGGGAATTATTTGAGGACTTGACTTATTGTAGGATTATTTTTTGTGTTTCAGTACCTTTAGATGACTGCTGATGGATATGAAAATACAAGTTCATATCCCCTGAGTTTTATCCAAGCAGGAAAACACAAAACAACTTTTCAGGAGATTTCATTCTACCAGCTCTCATTCTTTCCTCATGTAAGAGATGAGAAGAGGGATCTGATGACTTCCCAGCAATGCAAAAAACCTCAGCCTGTGTTTGCTCAGTTTTTCCTTGCGTGGCCTCAGGTTTGCCCATGCACCAAACCACAAACCCACAGCTCAGTTTGCAAAGGCCAGAGCATGAGATTCAATATTTACACACAAAACCAAATATTTTATATATTCCTACTATATCATTACTTGGCTTCAGGGAAAAAGAAAAAAACCAAAGCACCATCAGCTTTCAAGGCAAAATTGAGACAAAGTCAACAAATCTCACCTGTGTCCTTATGGAAATCAAACCAGACTATGAGTTTCACATTGATTAAAAACCAAAAGAATCTGTAGTTGACTCATGGAAAGACATTGAATTGACACAAAGTCCTGCTGTCCCAGAGCTCACACACGGGATTCATCACTGTAGAATATGTTCAGGATGGCAAACCTGAAAAGAGACAACATAAGCAGAATGACACAGTTTTTATGTTCCTGTTATTACTACCTGTGTCTTGGAAATTTTTCCTGTTTATAAAAATGCCTCTACATTCTTACAAATAAGTGTACCTGGACCAGCTGCTCAAGGCAAAGCTGCATGGATAAGTTATTTTTGGGGTACAGGTTGGTAAGAAAGTTGTTCCCCAAATACCTTTGCACTAAACTATCCAGTCTAGCCATATCCTGAGAGAATAAATTTTAAGAGTATAAAATAAATATAATTTTTGACACTGACCACCTCTCTCCTGCAGAATGGAATTCCTTTGGGCCAGCAATTCAGGAGCAGCCTCTGTTCCCCCTCCCTCATACACACACTTCTTGCAGGGAGCAGGAAAAGCAGAAACAGTTGTTGCGAAGGTTGAGAGCATCTTGGTGTCACTCATAAAATTAAAATTATGTTATTCCCTTCACAGACTATGCAAGGTGCTATTCAACCTGGTGAACAGTTGAAGGCAAGGCCAATCATCTTTCCGTGCTGCATAAGGTAAGAAAATTAATAAGGCAGTTATATAGGACAAAAAAACCCAAACAAACAGTGGAAAAACAAAATCCAGTGGGACAACACCTAATGGCTCTTCTGTCCAACAGGAGCCATTTCCCTGCCGTTGTGAGGGATTTTATGCTTCAGCAATGTGGATCTGTCTGCACTGTCTTCTGCTGTGCTTTATTATGGGGTGATTGTGAGCGCTCATCCAGGAGTAAATCCTTGACTGGAGAGGTTTAAAAAGTAATACAAAAGTTTATGCAATAATAAATAAGACTGCAAGGTCTAAGCCTAAAGGGTTTATAGACAACAGAAATCAGAACTCCCCTCTATCAGTTGTTTTGGAATGGTAAAACTAAAAATAACACAAAGGGCTGCTGTGTTTTCCCTTTTTTCTTTTTTCTTCCCCCCCCTCTCCCGAATGAAAACATTCCATTTAAAATTAACTTGTTTTGACTGAGCAACACAAAGGTAAAACATGAAAACAAAATAGTCAGCGCTTGGCACTGGCGTTTCCAGCTGAAATTCCCATAAATATTGCCCGAGCTCACTCTTCCTGGATTTGGGAATTTGGGAAGCAGGCTTGGGGAGGTTTGTCCTGCAGCAGCGGTGGCTGCTGGTCCCGGGCCAGCCCTGGCCAGCTCCGCGCCCTGCGGGTCCTGCTGATGTTCCATGCAGCAAAGAGGGAGATGTTCACCCAAAACTGTGCAGCTTTCTTTGTGTTTTCTTCCTTTTCCTCCCCTCCTTCCCTTACCCCCTTTAAGTTCTTCCCTCCCTCTCTGCCTCTTTTTCTTTCCTCCCTCTATAGATCGGATTTGATTCCCTGAGACTTTCAGAGGTGGGGAATGGTTAATACCACCCTGCTGCAGGAATATCGGAGCAGTAATGTCATTATTTAAGTACAGTGAAGAGCTTCATCCCACAAGGTCCAGAGTGCCGTAAAATATGATTAATATTAATAGAATTAAGGACAATTCATGTCTTTCAAGACTAGAATTCATGCTCTTGCAACTGTAGCCTTAGGATTTTGATAGAAAAATGTAAGACTGAAGGTAGAATGACTTATGTGAAAATTCCTTTGTTCAAGTCAGTGACATCTAATAGCCCAAGGAAGAATGAAAACTACATTTTAATGAGAAATCACTTATCATGTAAGACAGAGGGAAAGAGAAAATAAACCTTTTTTTTTAAAAAAAAAAAGAAGACCCATGGAAATTAAACTACATCAATGGAAAGTATGTGATTTCCTGGGAGAAAAACAAACTGTGTTTGTTTTTTTGTTTGCTTGTATGTTATGATTTTTTAAATGAGGAGTAATTGTATCATTTTACCATTTAACACTGATTAGTGCTCTGTATCTCAAGCAAATTGTTGGAATCCTGCTCAGTTAACACAACTGAGATGGAAGGATTAATTCTTACAGAGATGTAGTTGTGTGCAGGGTGTTTTTTCCTCAAAGTGATAAAAAGCAAACTGAATATTCAATGAATAAATGAAAGTGAAGAAAGGTATTTTGCACTCTTGATTTATCTTTACATTAAATCTCTTTTCTCCAAGAAGCGGATGTAGCATCAGTTACAGCTCTATCTGAATATTCTCACATTTTTGTAGAGGAGCCAAAGAATATACAGTTTATAGAAATCTCCAGAAGTGCTTCAGGTGAGATGACAGATACAGCAACAACTTCCTACCCCGCGCTCCCCCTCTGCCTGACAGCCAAACCAAGCAATGCAAAATGGGAAACAAATCAAAACAAAACAAAGCAACAGATGGATTCACAGCTGCACTTTGTATTCAGGAAGGTAGGATGTCAAGAAATGCTGCCCAGTCTGTGCTGAAACTCTCACTGCATTAAATGGAAACTCAATTTCACTGTGTCGAGTGCAAGCTAGGCTTTCACACTGTAACAACAGAAATACTTATGATTAAAAAAAAAAAATTTAAAAAGATTATTTCTTTAGAATGGCTTCACACTAACAGAGGGAAGGGCCAGATGGGATATTGGGAAGAAATTCCTCCTTGTGAGAGTGGGCAGGCCCTGGCACAGGGTGTCCAGAGCAGCTGGGGCTGCCCCTGGATCCCTGGTAGTGTCCAGGGCCAGGCTGGACAGGGCTTGGAGCACCCTGGGACAGTGGAAAGTTCTTTAATCCCAACTCAGGCCATTCTGTGATTCTGTGGCTCTGGACCATAAAACACGATTTTTAGTGAACTGGGTTAAATTTTCTTAAACAAACATTTATTGAGAGATGGAATCCAAAGCTCTTCTCTCCCTGCTGAGTGGTTCATTGCCTGTAGCAAATTTTTTTTTCAGGCATGAATCTGGACTCTACAAACATCAGAGTTTGCATTGTATTCATGACAGGATTACCCAATTCAGGACACTCAGCACATAAAAATAAATCCTGTCTCCTCATTTTATGGAATTGTGGTGTAGGTTTGAACCCCACCTAAAGAGTCCCAAAATTTCTTGCAAGCAGCCAGGACATGGACCTACAAAACAGCTCTACAATGATTGATGAATTTGATGGGAACTTTTTAATTTCTCTTATTTCCAAATAAACCTGCTCTTTGAGGCCCAGCTGCTGCACAGAAGTTGAAGTCTGTGGTTAAACCAGAGCAGCCCAGCTCAGTTTTGACCTGGCTCCAATGAGGAGCGAGCTCCAGGAACCGGAACTTTCAAACTTAACAACATGAATGCTTTCTCACAGAAAAAAATAGGAGTTTATGTCTAAATGTGATGGTGTAAGGGAGTGGGAATAATGATTTTTTTTTTAGTAGAAAGAATGGCACTGTAAATAGATGCAGGGGGCTTAGAAACATGGAATTTTAGCTTCTTCCCAGCTGTTCTCTAACACATCCAGGAGGCACCATTTGTCTTGTCTCTGCCACATGTTACAAGATTTTCCTCTGGACAGCTTTAATTAGGTTGTCGTTGGGATTTAGGCACTGAAGCACTGGGCAGGGATCAACATTCAATAGCAAGTTATGGAATTTCCTTGTTTTCCTGGCACAGCTTCCTTCTGCAGGGGTGTCAGTCTCACACAAGTAAACAACAGATGACTCTTCCAGGAGGTTTCAGGTCTATCTTTGATTTTGGATCTTTTTTTCTTTCTTTTTTTTAAAAAATATACAAAATTTGCTAGTTGCACAGGAGCAAGGAGTGCATGGCAAGATTTCTTTTCACTGGAAATTTGCAATTTGTGTGGGGTGGGTATTTCAGTAGTGGGAGCAGCTTGCCAATGGGATGGCAGTGAGGAATAAGCCTACAGAATCCTTGACCCGCAGCACATACAGGTTGAAGGGTTTTGCTAAAAAAATAACCATTTTAATTTAATCTCCACTAGAAAAATAGGAAAAATTAAATGCTTGCCATATGGTGAAAATATGTTAAGCTTCAAAGAAGTAGGAATCATTAAATACCACTGTGAAAAGGGGGTTTTAGGTTTGAATGGTATGCCAGTTTCAATATAATAAAGCATACATATATAATCCTATTAAAGCCTCATTTGAAAAAAATGAAAGGATTCCTTTGAATAATGCAAAATCTTAGGTCACATTTTTTCACTTGTATATTTATTTTCATTTTAGTCAAGACTGCTATAGGGAGAAGACTTGGTAAGGTTTTCAGTGCACATCCACCATTTCAATTTTTTCAAGAGGTAACATCAACTTGAACGAGGCTTTGAAGATAAAGGAATGAAAACTGAGAACCAGGTAAATATACTCATAAATAGTGGGTCACTCCATAACCAAAAGAAATATTAAAACCAAAGCTACACCAAGGACTCGCCTGTCTTTTCCATAACTGCACTGTGTAGAAATTGAGGCAATAAAGAGAGAAAACCTGAGCCTCTCACTGCCTTTCCCATCCTACTTGTCTCGCAAAGAATACTGAGAATCCAGATGAAGGAGCTTTAGGAATAATTCTGGTATAAACACTGTAAAGGGCTCACCAAAATACAGTCACCCACACTAAATACCCACATTCCAACACTCACAGTCCCCTCCCTAAAATCTCCCTGTAATAAAGAGCAGTCAGGCTCATGAATTCTCATGGAAAACCCAACCTAAAGGTCGAGGAAAATGGCAGAGAGAAGGGTCAGAGCTGTGGCTAGAAACACTACTGAACTGGTGCAGCACTTTGAGTGCATTCTTACAAGGTCCCTTTGAGTGCAGGGCCTTTTTAGAATTATTTGGGGTTTTGAGGTTTTTTTCCCCAGCAGCAACCACCAGCAAAGCCTTTACCATTTCTTCTTGATTATTCCTGTTATTTATTCTCATGGGGTGATGCAGGGTGAGCTCAAACAGAACCCATTGCCCTAACACAGCTGACCAAGATACAAAAACATCAGCTCTCTCCCAAGCATTTTACAGGCTAATTTCTCATTTTCATTGGTGGATCCACCTTTACTTCAACCTTTGGGACTGAAGAGCATGGCAATTTCCCAAACTGCTAGAAACACTACTGAACTGCAAAGCCTTCCTGCTCCTTCTGGACCTTTATCCCGTAATAAATAAGAGAAATAGACTTCAGAGGTAAAGCTGTGTTTCTTTTTTCATTTTTATCGGCTCTGTCAGTAATTCCATCCCCAAGGCCACTTTTCTGATGCTGCTTTTGCTCCGGGTTTGGGTCTGTGATGATTTCAGGGGTTTGCACAGCAGCACATCCTCTCTGCTGAGGGCAACAGGCTTAGCCCTGCCTGCCCTGCTTGGGGAAAACCTGCCCCTTGCAGTTGTACCCACAGTTTCTGGAAGATTCTTTTTGAGCACATTTGGTGCTCTTTAGAATCAAGTGACTGCAGAAGTGCAAAATGTTATCATTTATTATCGCCACTGAATAACAACATTGACAGAAAATCCTCCAGGAAAGAGCATCTGTGCATGTGCCCTCAGCAGGCACCAAACAAAGAGCTGTGTTGTTTGTCCCAGCAGCACTAAAAGTCAAGTTCTTAAAAGTTCAGTCAAAATTTTGGCTTTACAAAAGGAATTTTTTCAGAAGTGCCTCTCGAATATTCATTTGGGTGGTTTACTTCCCACAGGATGTGCAGTTTATTTATCAGAGTAAGTGCACTCAGAGAGGTTGTGTACATGCTGTTGTTTTGGGGGTGGCTTTTGCTTGTTTTTTTAAATGGGGAGAATGAACTCTAACTGAGAATCTCTTCTCTTGTGGAAAAAGATCAATTCATTATTTAAAAAAAAATAAAAAGTCATAATGCTGAAGTATTCAGTCCATTTCCACCAGTAAGGAAAATAGTCATTTATTTTTCTATAGGATGAGGAGCAATGGCTTTAAACGGACAGAGAGCAGGTTTAGAATAGATGTCAGGAAAAAATATTTACAATTAAGGCAGTGAGGCCCCTGGCACAGGTAGCCCAGAGAAGATGTGGATCCCTGGAAATGTCCAAGGCCAGGCTGGACAGGGCTTGGAATAACCTGGGATAGTGGAAGGTGTCCCTGCCCATGGCAGGGGTGGAATGGGTGATCTTTGAAGGTCCCTTCCATTCATTCTGTGTTTCCATGGATATCAGACACACACATTTACGTGATCAACAACACCAATTTCAGCAGGAAAAATTCAAACTAACATGGAAGAGAGCATAAGCTTGTAAGACTGAATGAAACAACGTCTTTTGCTAGTACTGCTCACAGCTAAACACCAGCAGCCAAACGTTCCATCGGTGTTGCAGTGAGTCTTAAATATGGAGAGCTGGAGCCTGAGAGGCTTTGCAGTTTCTGTCACTACTGACAGCAAACAGGAGGGCATTTCCCACTCGTTTGCACACCAGCAGCCTGGACAGCTTAAAGATTACAAAACAAAGCCTGTGCTTTAGCATTTTTCTAGAAAACTTGCATCCTTCCACAGTTTTGCATCAATATCACTGTTACAGATGTTTGCTGGCACCTGCTTTTGTGAACAACGATTTTCTTTGATCCATTTGGAGCTGAGCATTTTGCAAGGGGAAAAATGCTTTTGGCTATGTTTGGTATAGTACATGCCATTTTAAAAAAAGAGGGGAAAGACTGAATATCCACAGGTGACGGAGGTATCTAAAAGATAAACTTATTCAGGAGCTATCAGATAAATTGAAATGTTAGCTGGGTATCGCAACCAAACTCCCACATGATTCATAGCATTTGGTTCTCTTATTCAAAGAAATCCTATAAATCCTCCATAGACAATGTACAGGTTCATGTTTTACAGAGTGGTGAAAAAAGTTACCTTTTTTTATACTGTCCTTTGTGATTAATAACATTAAACTGTATTCATCCAGGAGCACTTAACCTCCAATAGCCATAATTGGAAAATCCCTGGAAAAAATGTCACCATTGTCCTGCATATAGAAATGTCAGCCAGCAGCCACAATTGCCTTGAACAACAGCTTCCCACAAGGGTTAAAGGAGCTATAAAAAGCCCTGGTTAGGCCTTATGACACCCTATTAATTAGCTCCTTCTGTGGATGGGTCATATGAACTTTGTAAGGTCATACAATAAATAAGAATAAAAACTCAAGAGTTGCAGTTTGCCAGCTCACTCTGATTTACCCCCTAGCAAAGCAGAATATCAGTGGAGCCTGTTTTTTTGGGGAAGTTCATGGGGGCTGCTCAGTTCCCATTTTGCTTCACTAGCTGTTTAGAATAGGAAAAGAACACCATGAGTTTCTAGATAAAGTATGTAAACTACTGATCCAACCATATAAAACAATCTCTCAGGAAATTAACAGATTAGAGGGGGGAAAAAACAGCAACAATTAACATTAGCAGCCAAAAAATGAATGTCAATTAGTGGTAAAGACTAAATAAAGCTAAGAAGAAGGGAATGTGCTGACACTCTGGAGTACTCCTGATATTTCCCACACACTCCACTGCTGGTGGGAAACTCCTGCATTTGCTTATAACTGCACCCTCTATAACCTAAATAATACAGAGAATAAACACTGAAATCAATTGTTTCTATGAGGATTACAGCATATTAGAAAAGGCCCCAAATGTGGCTCATTTTTTAATTCCTTTTACAAACGCTGCAAATTATTTAACTCAATTTTCTGGAGAGGGAAAAATAAAAAAAAAAGGTTTAAAAATTTTTTCTGAAGTGAAAGGTCAATCTCAGAGCTGGTCTCTAAACAGAGTCCTGATAGCATCCTGAGTTTCACATGCTGTTGGGAAGATAATCGCCACAGCTGGAAGGATGAGCTGCAGCTCCAACAAGTAACAAGACCTGTAACCCTCCTGCAGCTGTGCTGCACTGAGACAACCAGAAATTGTCAGCAAATACAGATTGTATCTCTTTTTTAATGGAAAACAGGCACAGAGATAAACTGGAAGCCAAGATGGACAACTTCAGGTTAGAGGCTGAGTTAGGACTGAGTCTCGCTCTTGATGGAGGAAAGAAAAGTATTTTCATTCTCAAGAGCAGCTCCAATTAATGGTAAGGGACACTGGAAACTGGGCATGAAGCTGCTCAAGAATGAGATTTGGGCATCAGAACAGAAAGTTCTGTGAAAGTATCTCAGTACTCAGCAGCTAATGAAAAAAGAAAACTGAATGTTGGGATGGTGGGAAAGAAATTGAGAAGAAAACAAGAAAGAATATTTTTATGTCAACTTATTCATCTGTGTTATGTTAGATTCCCTCCAGTCCTGTAACAACCACCTCCATTGCTTGCATGAAGAGGTAACACTAGAATAATTTGACATAGCAGATATTTTTAAACTGAAGTTTAGCAGCTGTAAACATGGGGGCAACATGAAATGGTACCCTGGGATTGACTGTCTGGTGTTCTTCATGCAGCAACGATCACAGAATTATCTGCAAAAATGTGGTGTGAGAGAAACATCCCAACACAGGAACAGAGTTTGAAAAATGAGACACACAGATCCTCGATTTCAAGTCCTCTAATATTCTAAGGACTATGTCATATAATCCCTTTTATAAACTGTTCAGGCTTCATTATGATTAAATTTATTGGCCTTCATTTCTCCTGGAAAGCTGTTCCAGAGCCTCACCACTCTGCTGATTAGAAACCTTTTAATTTCCAAGTGAAATTTAATATGACAAGTTTATACTGTTCTGGAGAAGTGTTACAGTTGCTCTCCACACATACATCACAGCAAATACCAACAAGGGAAAAGAGCAGTTCAAGTTAAAAACAATAATAGCACCAAAGCGTTGCTGGCCAAGAAGTTTCCTCCAATTTTAGATGCAGATCCCACTGCAACCTTTAATTCTTTGGTAATAAGCTCCTACTAAGGGAACTCAATCTGTTCTGCTCAGCTCTGGTTTCTATCTGCAAATGCACATTAACCTCTCTCCCACTAATGAATCACTGGGGCTGTCATAACTCTAATGAACAGATTTCTTTCCGAGGGTGTTGATAATCTAAAAGTGCTCACTTGTTTTTCCTGCCTTGGATGGCGTGGTAAGTGTAAGCATATCTCCAGAGAGTTTATCTGTGCAGGCTGAACCAGAGAGAGACCCCTGGATCGGGAGAGCAGGAGAGTTTCCGTTCACAGCCCCTGGAGCAGCTGTGTCAGCTCCAGGGAAAGCACTCACACGCTCCTGGGGTGTGACCCACGGGCAGATTTGGTACGAGGGCTGCCCCAGGACAGGAGGGAACAGCTTCCCAGAGAAGTGGTGGAGTCACGATCCCTGGGGGGTTTAAAAGACGTGAAGCTCTGGCTCTTAGAGACCTGGTTTAGTGCCTGGCAGTGCTGGTTAAAGGCTGGACCTGATGATTTCGAGGTCTTTTCCAACCAAACTGATTCTGTGGTTCCAAGATTTGGCTGCTCAGCCACAGACCTGCAGCTTCTATTCTGTCCCCGATTCAGGTCAGCCGCATTTCCTGGGACAAGGACTGTTCCCTCCACACCAGCAGGGTGTTGGACTTGGCCAAAACCTTCTATCTGTACAAAAGCATGAATGTAAAGTGGTGCTGGCAGCTCATTTGCTTGGATCTGAAAGCCATGCCTTTGTTGTAGACACTTTGGTGCTCCTCCCAACACAGTCACGAGAGGTGGGCGACCCAGCGCTCCCCCCAAGGAGAGGACAGTGCAGAACAAGCTATGGTCAGCCACCTCCCAGAAATAACCAGGAGTAAATTACTTTTAATTTATAGTTCCTGAAATTTAAAAAAGCATTTGCCAGACTTTTTACCACGTTCTATTTCAAATAACCCCCAGTACCAAACAACAACTTCAGACTAATGGAGAAAAAATAAATCCCCTTTTCTCACCGTGAGGTTCAACAATAAGTTGTTTTCAATGCCATTTCTAATAATAACTGGAGGCAGATACTTTTGGAAGTAATTAACATTTCATTAATACTTTGTGACAGAATTACTGGATAGGACAACAGCGATCTAGAGAAACCAAGAAAACACCATTGTTATTTGAGTCCTATCTCATAGAAATTGCATTTTTTCCCTCACCTGCTTTCAAATCTCACTTTCTACCATTTGTATTTAATTTTGTCCTGCAGCTCTATCAGCCCTCCAGACCTGTTCCCCTTTGGTTTATCTCTTTCCAATGGTGTCCAGACTCAGTCCCACAGGACATTTGGCCAGGCAATGAGATTTTCCCCTAAAGGCAGGCTTTTGGATGGTGATGAACTGAATTTCACTGCCTAAGTCATCCCTCTCCTGGCTGGGTGCATGGGCAGAGCATGGCCAGGGCTGATGATCAACCTCTCCCTCCTCAGCTGTGTTGAAAACTGTTCTGCCACCTCCGAAGATCTGTGGTGGCACAGGCAAGGTGGCCAGGTATGTTGGACATTTCGCCACTCTGACCGGTCACAATTCCCTTTTCCATAGGGGAATCATTCCTTTATTGGTGTTAAGAACACCACATCACTTTACACCCTCACCCAAAAAGGGGAGGCAACAAACACCCTCGTTTCCTATTTTGCCCCAAAAAGGAATGGTACCAGCAGCAATGGCAGCTGCAGATGCCTCTCCAGCTCCTTCCAGGGATTTTCCAGGCTCAAACCCCGATCCTAAGAGGAGCAGATTATGGCAGTGTCTTTCATTAGCTAAGCTGAGGGAATAAGAATAGGCAAGTGCTACCAATTATATTTCAACACAAAGCAGTACCCACTTAAGAATAAGCTAAAGGCCACAGCTCCGTTGTTAACAGGGGTGTTCTCGCAAAAAAAAAAAAAGCTTTGAACACACTGGGAGCATTAAAGAGAAGATGTCTCGCATGTGCAATTACTCAACACATCTTTAAAACTGCGAACACTTGTTCACATGTGGTGAAAATTAGAGCTGTGAGCACTTGGGGAAAAAAAATCCCACCTGGCAGGCACACTCTTTTTCACTTTAGAGTTTTATAGGAGCTCTCAGAGCTTGTTGGTCCAGTGAGAGCTGAACCAAAGTCAATGGAGGGAACTGTGAGGGAAGGAAAAGAAAATGCAGAGAAATGTGCCATTTTTCCATTTTTGTTCTAAGCTCGATAAGTTTTTGACTTGATATTTCCAGTCTGGTCCACCCTCAAAAAAAAAAAAAAAAGGCATCTCTAAGTCTAAATACAAATATTGACAGTACCTTGGCTTCTTTTTTGCCTGGCCTGAAATGCCGAGGATTTTGCAAGATTTTCCACCCTATCCCACAGGTGGGTTTGCTCAGCAGCGTTCAGCAGGTCTGAGCTGCTCTAGGAAAAATGGTGCAGGATCCAGTAATTGCCTGAGAATTCATTTTTTGTGTGTCACGTAATGTTGGCCGTGAACTCCAATAATCACAAAGAGCTGATTCCCACCTTGGACAGGCACCAGAGTTGGTGGGTACCAAGTAGCTCCTGTAACTCACAGCTCAGAATATTATTTCCAGGGGACAAAAAAATGTAACTAATTATCCAAGAAACATAGTCAGGACCACAGCTTTATAACAGATCCTCCAGATCTGTAAACACACGAAGAACTGGGTTTATATAGGAAATTTTCTGAATTTCATCACAGTGTTCCCTACCATACGTCTCCTACCATCACCTCAGGGAATACTTTTTAACTGCTTTGGTGTTGCAATTAAATATTCAACATTTTGATGTTCCTCATACTGTCTTGTCTCTCTGTGTCTTGATTTAAGAGTTTAAGAGATTATGCTGAGAGTAACATAAGGACACCAAACCACACTGGAAAACAGCCGGACATTTGGCTGTTGCAACTCCCCATTTTCCAAGTCAGGTCTAGAAATTTGATTTTAGGTGCCCTAGCAGGTACCTGGGAGAAGAACATGGGAAGCCATTTTTATTCCATCTAAGGGAGAGATCTTTATTTCACCGACTCTTTGAACTGGAAAAAAAATTTGGGACTGGAGGCAGAGTTATTTACATAGCCATGAAAATTAAGAGCTTTAATTCTCCTAAAGCAAAATAAGAAGTAAAATTGTCCATGATGAAATCATCGACTTAATCCCTTTTTCCAGTTTAATATTCACTGATCCAAACAGAGGGCCCATTTCTAGGGGGAGCAGCCAGGTAGAGACACCACGCTCCGGGTTTTGGCAGATATTCCCAGGTTGGAGATGCATGGACTACAGGGAGAACATTCCCCCCACACCTCTTCCATGGAAATGCTCTGACAAATCCATCAGTGCATCCAGTTCAACTGGATTTACTACCACATACAAAACGACACATTAAGAAGCCACTTAAGCTTTTTGAAAACTGTGCAAGGAAATAAAAATCTGTGTGGAGCTTAGCTGAGATGGAGACAGGCATTTTGAGCCAAAATGCACGGAAAGTGTTGACAGTTTAAAGAAAGAAGGAAGTTGGAGAACAGATGAGATTTGACTAATATTTTTTTGGTCCATCCAGAGGCTTGTTACAATTACCCCTTAATTTTCCCTCAGGGACTCATTACAGTCCAGATAGCGATATCTGCCTACCACTGGTCTTCCTTTCTCCCTTCTAATGACAACATGCTGATAGCCAGACATCATTCCAAACACTTTTAGCTGTAAAATAATAATGTTGGAATAGCATCTGTGGCAGAGAGAGGCAATTTGATGGGCTACACTAGCCAGAGAAACCCGAAGTGCTATCCCCATTTGCCATTTCCAGTCTGGAGCAGCCTGGGCAATGACCACAGGGATAGGAGAGCTCTAACATCAAAATACATAACTTTTGTGCTGGGACTAGTTGGGCGATAAAAAAGTTCGTTTCTGTACTCTGTCACTTCTCTGCACTCCACCACTATTTAATTCACAGCAGAGCACAGTCAGCTGCAGGAAAGGCAGATAGGGAGGTGTTTTTGCAAGGCAACACGACACAAATGCTTGTCCCACCTGAAAGGGCCCTTGTAGTTTTAAACCAAGTCTCTACCAAATTCTTGGGAAATGGAAGCCCCAGCTACAAACTGCCTTATCTGAGTTGTCAGCACAGAAAGAAGAGCTTTGAGCGCTGATTCCTGACTGTGGAAATTTCAAAAGTGATGACATACAGAGGGAGTCGTGTTTCTTCCCCTGAGACTTGTTTGTAATGCCAATTTAGCAGATGATGTGGCAATTACACTGAGTTTGGTCACACAGAAACGTGTTCTTGGATGTGGGTATATTGCTAACATCTGTTGTTAGTATTAAGAAAAATTTGCATTGCTGAAAACTAAATCCGAGTTAAAATTGAACACTTAGAGTCATAAAAAAATTAAATAAGAAAATCAGGGCAATGCAGAAACTCTGCAAACAGACAAGGGCCCTCTGTGCTGGTTCATTCATTAGTTTTCCTGGTTTTAAATGTAAATAGATCACAAGATTTGATATTATGCTCTGCCAGAGGAAATCCCATGCCTAACCAGCAGTAAATTTATTTTCCATGTGACATTTGAAGATTGTGGCTCAGAACCTATCATCAGACATGCTGAAAGATTTTGGAAATATATAACTGCAAAACAAATTGCACCAAAAAAACCAAAATATTTTGCTCCTCTCTCTTTTTTAGAACCTTAGAAATGGATCTTTTGAAGTGAAAAACATGGAAATTTCTGCATCAGCAATGGTCACATTTTATTGCCTTATTTCCCTTCTGGTTTTTTCCCATGTCCCACTCTGTTTTTCTGCATCATTCCAAGCAAACAGCATCCCTTTAATGGAGGATTTTGCAATGGTTCTAGGTAATTTCTGGTATAATGTATTCCCAGGATGTGAGCTGCTCCTCACACCCCCTACAAGAGGCAGGATGGGCTGAGGCTGGGCTGAGGCTTGACACAGGGTTTTATCCTTGATTTTATCCCTGCCTTGGTCATGTATATCAAGAATCTCAGGATGGTTTGGGTTGGAAGGAACCTTAGAGATCATCCCATCCCACCCCTGCCATGGCAGGGACACCTCCCACTGTCCCAGGCTGCTCCAAGCCCTGTCCAGCCTGGCCTTGGGCACTGCCAGGGATCCAGGGGCAGCCCCAGCTGCTCTGGGCTCCTGTGCCAGGGCCTGCCCGCCCTCTCTGTAAATAATTTTTTCCTGATATCCAATGTAAACCAACTTTCAGTTGAAAGCCATTCCTCTTGTCCTGTCACTCCAGGCTCTGGTAAATTCCCTCCATCTTCCTTGTCAGCTCCTCCAGGCACTGGGGGCCACAATGAGGTCACCCCGAAGCCTTCTCTTTTCCAGGATGAACAACCCCTGTTCTCCGAACCTTTCCTCCCAGCAGAGCTGCTCCATCCCTCTGATCACCCTGGAGCCTCCTCTGGACTCTCTCCAGCAGCTCCAGCTGCTCCCTGAGCTGGGCCCCAGGGCTGGGGCAGCTCTGCAGGTGGGGTCTCACCTGAGCACAGGGGCACAGGGGCAGAATCCCCCTCTCTGTCCCCCCTGCTGCCCACGCTGGGAGCTCAGCCCAGGCCAGGGGCATTTCTGGGCTGGGAGTGCCCAAGGCTGGCTCTTGTCCAGCCTCTCAAGTCCTGGTCACCAGGGCTGCCCTCCATCTGTTTGATTCCCTGCTTGGATTGACCCCAGGGTTTGCCCCGACCCAGGAGAAGTACCAGCTCTTGGGCTGTTAAACCTCATGAGATTCCAGGGTTAAACCTCATGAGATTCCAGGGTTAAACCTCACGAGATTCCAGGGTTAAACCTCATGAGATTCCAAGGTGAAACCTCATGAGATTCCAAGGCTAAACCTCATGAGATTCCAGGCTAAACCTCATGAGACTCCAAGGTGAAACCTCATGAGATTCCAAGGTTAAACCTCATGAGATTCCAAGGTTAAACCTCATGCAATTCCAAGCTCCCACTTGGCCTGTCCAGGTCCCTCTGGCTGCAATCCCATCTCTCAGGTGTGCCAGCAGCACACTCGGCTCGGAGCCATTGCTGGTTTGCTGAGGGTGCACTTGATCCCTTTGTCTGTGCCATAAATGAAGATATTAAATAACACTGTCCCTCTTGGCACACTATACGTTTTCTGCTTCTGAATACTACAAGATCCCTGGCATTATAATCCCAAATTAGAGGGTTATCCATAATTTACTGCCAAAACACAGGCTTAGGTATTTCATGTTGGTTCAGGACAATTACATATATTATGGGATAGCTGTTTTCCTAGCGCTGATGGCAGCCTACCCAGCGGGTTTGGGAGCTCACATCGCTGCTGCTATTGCAAAACTGTTGTTGTGTAAACCTGTAGAACACCTGTGACAAAATATTTAACCATTTAAAAATAAATATCTCATGAAGAGATTTTGAAATTATGAACTTTTTTTTCTTTTTATTTTCACTTCTCCTCTCCATCCAATATTTATTCAAACCCCACTGGCATAGCTCAGTACTTGAGCACAGAATTGCTGCCAGCATCCAGGCTGTCCATCCTGGCAAAATGACACTTTTAACCACATCCCTGCAAAGGTGCAGCTCCCAGTTTGAAATGCACACTACTGGGAGGCAGCCACAAGGGTTATGGGGCTAGAACCCAGGGAATTCTGGAGCAGGGAGAGACACACTGGGGGCAGGAAAAAGTCCCACTGCGCAAATTTGGCTTGAAGTCAAAGAGAAATGAATCATTCTCAAACAGTAGACAGCTAAAGGCTGGATGGAACAATTTCTAAATATTAGTCAGACCAAAAACAACACACTGCTGAAATAATGAGGGTATATAAGAAACCAACAAAAGCCAGGAAATTCAAAATTGAGCTAAAATTCCACTCTTAATTTAGGACTGTTTTCTTTTTTAAAGAACAGTGTTCATCTTGGTTGGGGCCATGTAAGGCTGTTTTCTTACAGTTTTGCAAAATACACACAAGAAAAAATTTTTGCTCTTTTTTTTTTTTTTGACATTCCTCTGCAAATGCAAAAAGAATGAATTATTAGGGTTTTGAATTTTAGATGTGTTACTCACCTAACTCTAATTTCCAGCCACAGCACAGATTAAAGCCTCCTGCCCCTGAAGTTTATAATCAGAGGGAGAAAAGGCAGCAGATGAGAGCAGAACAGGGAGAACCAGAGCTGAGGGTGCTGCTGACTGATGATGCTCTGGGAGCACTGGGGACTGAAATGCCAGCAGAGATCCCCTAGAGCAGCAGGAAGAAATGCAGGTTACAGCAGCAGGAGTGCAATCTTCCTTTGAAGGAAGAGAAGGTCTTTCTTGTGAGCACAGACTCAGGGTTTAGCGGAAATAGCTACCAATAATACACTGCAAACTTCACCAGAGCAGGGAAAAACCCTGTTCAACCCTTAGCCATTTCTCCTCTTCCTCCTGAGCTGAAGGAATTTTGTTTGTATTTACCTTACGGCCTCCAGGCTGATTTGTATTTACACGAGGCCAGACAGGGGCGTTTGCTCGCACTGAGCTGTGTTTTAGTTTGCAAACAGTCCCTGGGATTCGGCAGGGCTGCTCCTGAACAGCAGGAATTGCACCAGCACAGCCTGGCCCCAGCAGGACATCTCAGGCAGCTGACAAGGGAAAGGGCTTTCTCTTTCTTTTTCTGACCCCTTTTCCTTTCTCTTTTCCCTTCTCTTTTTCCTTTTTTTTTTTTTTTTTTCTGCTGAGAAGTAGAACCCCATGCTCCTTACACATCCCTTCCAGCTCGAGATACTCCACGACTTGACAATTCTGCCGGTGCCGGAAGCTGGATTTTTTGAAAAATAAGGATGCTTTTCACCCCAGCACCAGGGTTAAACCCCTGAATGCCAGAAATTGGTGGGGAACCCTTGGGCAGAGCAGCAGGCTGTGAGCCCCACCTTTATCCCCATTGGAGAGCATCTCATCCCCGTGCTTGGAAGGGCTGAAATCCCTGCAGGAAGGGATCCCTCAGCCCCTTCTCTTCTCCCCCAGCTTTGCTCTGCTGCTGCCGGAGGCTGCTGGATTTCCCCGAGCACAGAGGGCGGTGCTGGAGAGCTGTGCCTGCCTGGGAAAGGTCTGGGAAAAGGTTTGGGAAAAGGTTTGGGAAAAGGTTTGGGAAAAGGTGAACAGTTCGTCATGCAGAGCTGTGTTTTTGCAGTGGGACACCGGGAAAGCCACGATGAAAGCCTTTAACACAGTCAGGCTCACACGTCAGATATTGACATCTCTAATATTGCTCTTTTTCTTTTTTTCCTTTTCCAAGCAGAAAGCTGTCGAAGCATAAATTTGGTTAAGAAAACAAATCTTGCGTCACCGCTCCAGGAATGACTTTGTTACTGTACTGACATTGAAAAACATCAGCTCTTTGACATTTTAGAGGATGAATGGGGAGTTTGTAATTAGGTTTCACATTTAATCAGAGAAAGTTTTCAGAATAAAAGAATATACAATGTGTCCCGAGGCTACCTGCATATTTTACTATCGAATTACCTCTAATTTAGCCATTGAAATGCAAGGAGAGAGGACTTGCATATAACAACACGAAATGTCTGTCTTAGTCCATCATTCATTTGGCTCTGCTCCACGGAACAAGAAGTACTTTTCATTCAGGTGTGTTTATGATGAGTAAACTTGACCAGATGTTAAGTCTCCTTTGTATTTTAAAGTGTTTTATGGCCCACATTAGTCGGCTGGAAAAGAGCAGATCATTTACATTCCCCTGGACTTCCTTTCAGGTTCAAGCTTCCCCAGAGGAACACGGGACTATATGAAAATATATAGAAGGAAGAAATGAACTATTGCAAATGTAACAATGTATAGCACATAACTGAATAAATTACTTTGATTTACAGGATGGTTTCTGTAAATATTGAATATTACGACACTACAGGTCCACTCCCCTACCCACAAGGGAGATTAGAACAATAATTGAAAGCATATTTTTTTCCTTGTAGAAACAGTCCTGATGATGCAAACAGGTGAGAAAAGAGCTGCTGGCTTTTCACACACCCTAACGCACCAAAGTTCCCATGTTTGAAAGCTCACCCCTCTAGATGTCATTATTAAAGGATATTAAAACACGCATCTCGAAGGGGTTCAGTTCTTTTCCCCTACAGAATAAATCGTTGATATTACAAAAGGTGTTCTGGGATTTCTGCGCAGTACAAAATAAATTGAGCTACAATTTCTAGAGGAGTTTGACATCCAGCTGCTCTAAAAATGATTGACAGCCCCAAAATTTTATTTTTGCTGCTGAGCTTGATGGTTTTCCATCAATGGTCAGCACAACTGAGCTCAGAATGTGCCCAAGCACACGGAGGGGAAATGCAAAACCTTCACCTCAACCCACTTTAACCTGCTGGGGGATGGATGTCCCAGGGCTGCCCCTCAGCTCATGAGTTCCAGGCAAATTTGGGGATATCTACATTGCAAAGCACATTTCCATCACTCAGAGGTCAGGAACGAGGTGTTTTATTATATTGCTGTGAAAATTATGCTAAAAATTCAATGTTTCAATTATTTCTCTCATTGAAGTTGCTGGGACCTGTGATCAATTCAGATCCCTTTGTACCTCAGTGCCTGAGAAATCACACAATTTATGTGATTAATATTTAATTACTGCTGCTGGAATTTCTGCAGTACTGTGGCTGGAGAGGTACTTTTGAGCCTCCAAATAATTTGCATTTTAGGCACTTCATTTTTACAAACAGAGGCAGAGTGTAAAAAGGCTCCCTTTGAAGTGAAAGAACCCAGCAATCTCAATTTTGCTTTATGTATGCAAACTACTGACAAAGTAGTCTTTAAAAGCACCCGACTGGTAAGAGGCAAATCCTTCCTCCACTTTATTTTAGAGTGCTTTGTTTTCCCAGAGTCTTTTCTAGAAACACAAATCAGTGTTCCTCTCCCCTCAGCTGGGACCAGGAGCGCCACAGGAAAAGAAGGTGTCCACAATAATTCGTTGAAAAAGAACTTTACCTCCATCCCAACAACGTGGATCAATCAATAAAGAAAGAAAAATGTAATACAAATAAGGCAGGATGGTTTATAAATTAATTTACAAAGATTAAATAGCTACTGAGAGGGAAATCAAATGAATGGAATACTAATCTCTAACTTAGGCAATAACAGCAGGTGTTCAATCTCTTAGGGGAAAATCTTATTTAACTCAGGTAAATTGCAGAAACGAAGTTATTTGTAAGCATCTCTGAGCATCTCCAGTGCAGCATGACTTTGTTGAGGTAAGACATGGATGCTCTGGTGTGTATGATATCCTAAGTGCTATACCAACTAAATTATCATTATTGTTGTTGTTGTTTTTGTTTTATTGTTATTATTGTTATATTGTTGTTCTTATGGTTATTGTTTCTATTATTATTATTGTTATTATTATCATCATTATTATTATTATTATTTAGCACCGAAAACGCTGAACATCACAGGACTGATTCACCTCCAAGGGCACAGTTTTCAGATTCACTCTAGTTTTTTACCTTTTTATATTCCCAACATTGTTTTATCACTGGTAAAATAATAGTAAGAGATAAACTTGAAGGGAAGAAGCCATCAGATTTCTGCCAATTGTATTCATGTTAACAGATGACCTTTGAGCATATTTTATCCAGCAAATAAATAAAAACAGCTCTGTTTCCACAATCCAAACACTTTCAGAAAACTTCTACCCTGGCAGTAGTGCAGGTGATGATATGGAGAAAGATGAAAAAAGATTGTTTTCATTTGACCTACGGCAATAGCCACCACTTCTGCAGGAACACTTGGGCAATTTGACTCTCAAATTAGGGCCTTATTGTTGGGGGTTTTTCTGTCTGCTATTCAATAAAAGCTATGCAAATCAAAGAGCCTTTAAAGCTTGGTAGAATCCAGGTAATTACTGGACAAAAAGAAAAAAGTAGCATCTTTAGTTGCTCACATAGACATCAAGAACTTTTGAACCTGAGGAGAGTGAGAACAAAGAATTAAGAAACGAGGAGCTAAACCCCTCAAATACAGAATAAAATGCAGTTATCTCAGAATCTCATATTTCTCTGTGGGTTTTGAGATGGTTTAAAGGTTTTATTGTTTTCTTATGCAGAAGAATCCTTTCTGGAAGGGTCTCACCACCAGTAACGAGTGTCCCTCACCCTTTCTGGTTCTCCAGGGCTGCCTGTGCCGACAGAAGTCTCAAATCCATCAGAAAGCAGCAGCAAAGATCAAGGACTAAAGGAACAGCAGTTTCTCCCCTAATTCAGGCATCTCAGAAGCCTTTCCCACTGAGCAGAGGTTTATCTTCACGGCATCACCTGCATTAACTCTGCAGACTCTGTGAGCTCCTGTCACTGCTGTCATCCACCACATCCATGGCGCCCCACCTTGTTCAGAAAATTCAGGAATATATAGGGCATTAGATAAGAAAAATAGCCTTATTTCTCAGACTACCACCTTTGAATCCCAAACTCCGGCCTCTTAACTTTGGAAAACATGTGACAGCATTCTTCTTATCTGGTTTTATTTTTCTCTTTATCCCAAGAGGGAGTAAATTCTCTTCAAAGAAAATTAAAAATTAAAAAAATAAATCTCCTGGTCTTATGGCCCTTAATTTTCTCCAGTTTGCATGAGGTTTTGAGATTTATGGTTGCTATTAAATGTAACAAAGGCGACCTGGCAAAAGGTCCACCAAGCTTCACGATGGAGCTGTAACACTGAGAACACCGTATTATTATTTGCTTTTTAATATTATAATTTTATTAACTTAGAGAACATGCTTTGAAATCGTGCCAGGAATCCACATTTAAATCCCTAAAATGAATAAAATGAGTGAGACAGAGACGTAGTTCTGTTGTAGCCTCAAGATGAAAGCACTGAAACCTTGGACCCTTTTGAGACTTCTTGCCTGCAGCCTGTGAGTGAGGGATTATGGGGAAAAGAGCTTTGTTTATTCCCACTGGTCTAGAAGTTGTTGGAAGGGGAGGATATCTCGAGATGGCTGCAGGTCGTTTTTAGGTCGTGACTTGCTGAGGTGGTTTCACATTCATTAGAAGGATAACTCAGAGATAATATAAGAACAGAAGGAAGTTTATCTATGGCATTTATTAGGGGCATCTTCAAAAAAGAAATGCCAAGGGAAGCTACCAGATCCAGCAATTTCAGATGTTAACAAGATCGATATGGCCTGCTAGAAATATAAAACCCAGGTGTGACTGACTGAGTTTCCACACGAGGTAAAATAAAAATAAAATAAAAGTACCACAGTGTAGCTGCGAAGGATTCTGAGGGTGCACTAAAATACCCCGTATCAAAGATGCTTCCCAGGGATTTTTTTGTTGGTCAGGAAGGTGGGGACCATCTGCTGCATTAAAGCCATTCTGCTCAAAGGGAGCTGAACAGTGCAAGTTTCCCACATCTCCCCCTCGCTGTGGCTGCTTTAGCAGAGCTTCGTGCTCAGAGCTGCTTTCGGATGTGTTACAGGTATTGCTGCCTGGTTTGTGCTGAGCCCCGAGGGTGCTCTGCCACCTTCTCTGCAGAGAAATTTGTTCTCCGGTCGGTCAGACTGGGAGCTTGGCCAGAGCACACCGTGGGTCACTGTAAGATGCTTTTTCCATGGAACTCAGCCTGTTGTAAAAAATCCTGCTCAGCACCCAGGTTTCCCCCTGGCATGAAGTCAGGACACACCAGGGCAGTGTGAATCTACTGATCTCAGCAGCCAGAAGAATCCTCTTGTTTAAGAAGAGCTCAGATTGGCAGGAAACTAAATTAGGTATTAAATTCCAAAATCAACCAAATTAGCAAATGAGAGGCCAAACTAATTTCTTAGCCTGGAATGTGCACACCAACACGTAGATACTGGCTCACTGACTTTTCCACAGGGTTCAGTACTCCAGCTCCACAAAACCTGAAACTATCCAATTCTGCACTGCTCCTTTCAATTATCATCTGACAAGCCTAAAACTAAATCACTTCATACTCATTTGCAGAGTAACACAGACGCTGTGACATCTGTCCTGAAAGCAAAATAACCAAATACATCATTTGCTCCTGTTAGATATTTCTAACATGTACGGGGCTGATACTTTGTGAACAAGGGTGATAATTTGTGATGTAAACTGAAATGTTAACATATGTGGAAAACCCCAAATCCTTAACAGTACTGCATTTGTGAATGGATCAAAACAGAAAAGGAAAAAAGATATTCAGCCTGCCTCTCCTGAAATGCGGTTGGCACAGAATTATTGACTCTCAGGGGGCTGTTCTGGGACACCACTGTCTCACAGGAGGAATAGCACAGCCCTGAATAATGAGGGTGTGTGTTCTCCCAGCAGTGTCTTCTGGGAAATGTTTACAGAAATAGAAAATATAAATTATTTGCAGATTATTTATAAACCACTACTTATTTCCCTCCTAGACTGGTGTAGGGATTTTCCCCTGTTTTGCACACACACCGTGCATTGGTCTGAGCAGACACCACCAGTGTGATTCTTATTACACGTATTTTCCAAGCACTCAGCAGTAGTAAGTCCTAAATTTTTGGTCATACTTTCCAGGAAAATGAGGTCCTAAATATTTGATCATACTTTCTAAGAAAACCAGGGACAAAGTGGGAGTTTGTCAGTAGCTACACTGACTTCAGTGTTTTATTCCAGCAGAACTGTAGTTTGAGTTTCTTCTTTCTACAAAAGTGAAAAGCACAGCTGACTTTTTAATGGAAGTCACCTTTGGGGTCGGTCTACAATATTATTTCAAAAGTTGCATTATGGAAAGACAAACTTTTAATAATTGTCTATAAAAGTGAATTGTGCAAATCTACTACAACTCAGGAGAAAATCTGTGAATGCTCAGACCTGGCACTGCAGGGTTAATGGTTGGTCTTGACGGTCTTAAAGGTCTTTTCCAACCTTAATGATCCCATAATTCTGACACCAATTTTAACCACTGTCAGTGTGCCATTCATTTGGAGTATAAATAAACCCACATCCTAAAGAGCCTATTTGTACTCTATCCTTTTACAGCAGACTTTTAATTTGTGTGTGATCATTAATTTTTAAGTGTTCGTTAATGAAATACATCCTTGTCCAAAGTTAATACATGGATTAATAGCTGGGATAATGAGAATTCTGGCAAGACAAGAAAATATCAGGAGGGGGAAAGATGAAGGGGGAACCTGACAAGTTAATGATCCATTAAAGTAAATCCTGGGTCAGTTTGGATCCTGCATGGTTCATTACTGTATAATAAATTAAATTAATAGCCATGAAAACCTAGGCTGAGGCAAGAGTGCTTTTGGTTAAACTCTGGGTAGACATTTAAGATGTTTCTTAAAGGTTTTCAGTTGTATCTTATTGAAAGGAAACTTTCTAGTATTTAATGACTTTAAGTACACAAATGAAAGCCAACCACTGTATTTTAAAGCAGTGGTTGGCTGGGTGTGCCACACACCAGCCATCTTTACATGTTCAAGGACCATCCAAAAAAAAAGAAGTTGATAAATAGGAAGTGAGAGTCCCATTATGGCATTGATTGTCTTTAAAACAATAGCATAATAGGGTTTGATACAAAAAATAGAATTATACTTTGGAAAAGCAAGTGATGTTGCTTGGGATGGAGAGAAAAGGTGGCTCCTCACCGATGAAGGGCACAGCTGAGATGCACAATAAATGTTAAATCAAATTAATGCTTGTCTAACCTGACAGGAACAGAGATACAACTGCATTGAGATCCCTTGTCCTTGCATGCATCTTCAAATTCTCCTCTTTTCTCCAAAGCTCCAAGTTCTGGAAATGTTTTCAGGACTCTGGTGGGTCCTGAGCTGCCATCAGCAAATATGCACTGCAGGGGTACTGCTGACACAGAAAAGTTTCATCAGCAGCTAGTTAAACAACACCTTTTTTTTTTTTTTTTTTTTACAGCTACAGGTTGTTCTCATGGACATTTAGGTAGCATTATTAAAGCCATAGCTGGTTAAACTATTTTTCTTCCCACGACAGCATTAAATTATTTTATATAGTCAGCATGCTTAACAGTGCTAAGAATGATAATAAGTTTTACATTTTGATGAATGAACAAAATTATTACCAGTGACACAGAACATTCAACAGTTTTGTGTGTTGTCTCATGTTGTTTCTCCGTGAAAAGAAATGGCCAAAGCTATTTTTAGCCTAATTATTAAAACAAAATATTGTTTTTATACATATAGATATATGTATATAATAACTCTGCGTTCAAACATTGCCTACTAAAAATAAATAAATCATTAATTAGAAAGGCACATTTTAAGATATATATAAATACTTAAAGATAATGATAGGTTTAATATCACTTTCATTATTTTCCATTAATTTCTCCTCAACATGTATAATTATTTTAACTTTTACACTGTCCTGCTCTTAAGAAAATCCAAGCCCCTTCCCAAGCCAAAGTATTTCTAGAAAAGATGCTACAGCAACAGGAACAATAACAGAACTTTTATTAACATCTCTACATGTGCAAGAATTCACATGGGAGTTTCATACGCATGAAGGAAGTTGATAAAGATGAATTTATGAAAAAAACACACTTTTTTTAATGAAGTGTGTGTTGAAAGTACACAATAGTGGCATTGATATGATCCCGTGTGTGCACGCAGTGTTTGCACCGCGGAAGTGTTGGAAATGTCTCCAGAGCGTAAGATTGCTGCTCATTATGTAGCCAAGCTGGGCTGCCAAAATTCTGCCTCACAACAACTCAACAAATTCTGGGGGCCTAAGAGACAAAATCAAGAGCAAATTCAGATTTTCTCCAAACTGAAACTCGCTTTAAACGAAGTGGGGTTGTAAGTACTGGCAGGCATCATCAAGCAATGCAAAGCCTAAGCAAATGAGGAGATTGCATTATGATAAAATGCCTGGTCATATCTGCTGAATCTTATCCCAGAGGCTGTTTCCAGGACAAAATCTGCAACATCTCCTCAGGGTTTCAGTATAATTGTCCTTAATGTGCAGTGTAGTCTATTCCCACTATGTTAAAAAAAATTTTGGTTGACTCTGGTTCTTTGTCAAAAGAAAGTCTCATTCCTTTCCCTCTGCAGCAGAATGTGTTTGAGCACAGGGAGAACGAGCGGAACTGCAGAAATTTCCCGTTAGTTCTGGTGCTGGGGGTTCAGCGCCCTGCTCTCCCCTGGGCACCCTCGTCCACCCACAGCATCCCAATGCTCCAGGGAGCTGCGGAAGGGCACGGAAAGTCCTTCCCCCATAAAACACCCAGCTGTTGTCCCCTGGCAGCAGGAAAATCACCTCGGCCCTGAGAGCCACTCTGTGTCCCCTGAGGTCAATGAAATAAGAAGGCTCGTTGTATAAAATAGTGTTAAACGCCATTTCTTTCCAACTGCAGTTACAAGGGAGATGAAAAGAAGGACTGCCAGCTCTTAGATAACTGCCCGTTATGAGCCTTCTGCCCCTTTTTAAACAGGAATTTAGCCATTAGCAAAGGTCAGCTTTCAGGCTTTCCACGGAGAAGTTTATAAAATGCCAATAAAGCCAAATTCTAGCTTGTGCTAAGTCTGTGTTAGGCAAATTTTATAAGAAACACTTTGAACAGTCCTGTACGGCAGGGGCCCAGATGATTTTCTTCTGGGACTAATGCAAAAAAAAAATTATTGCCTCTTAAAAATCCTTTTAGGATGGGTCATTCCTGCTGGTATTTAGGCCTTTTATTGAGAGAAGATTAATATAAATAATTGATTAAATGTGCAGCATGACTATTTTCATCGTATCACTGTTCTTTTATTAGAAAAACCCCTCAGTAACCTATAAGAAGGTGTGTAAGTTTGCTGCTGGATGACGTGGAGAGGAAAACCTCCAAACAAAAGATTATTACACCATCAGAAACATCATCAGAGTGGAACCGTGGGGCCAAAAGACCCAGAATGAGTATTCATTTTAATGATATTTGGGTGTCTAAACTCCCACGCTGGCTCTAAAAACCTGAGGCCAGAAAGCTGCAGAGAGATCAGACAAGTAAAAGGCTTCTAACAAGGAGAGGTTGAGCAGCCTGCTCTGGTCTGAACTTCTCTGGAATCTCTTGTTCAAATTCATTTCCAATATTTTCTTTTAGTCCATTTATAGGGGAGTTTGTTGGGTTTTTTTTTCATTTAGTTACCCTCATTGTCAATATATTGCAATTTGCACATTTTGCAGCTCTCTGGTACATACAAGCCCTGTGTATGTTGTCGTGTTGTTGTGGGTGTTGCTATGATGCAACAACAATTTTTAAATTATTTTTTCTTAAAACATCCACTCAGCGCAACACAACACGGATTGAAATTATTCTGAAATATGGCAATACCGGCAGTAGCCAGAGGGATAAATAATAGCTGTTTCCTAGAAACTGGATAACCCTGTCTCTGCTGAAGCAGCCGTGTAAACATCCTAAACTGGGAATTAATGAGAGGGTATGGATCCAGAGCAGTCCATGTGACAATAATCAGGAGTAACAGGGCTCACAGGAGCGCTGCAAAGGGCAGAACAAAGTGCTGGAAGAACACCCAGCTGCAGTGCCAAAGCCTGGGAGCACAGCAGGCACAGCCACGGCCGCGAGGGGAGGAGAAACAGGAAAATCCATGGAATGGCCTGTGGATACGCAGTGTGCTGAGAAAGCATTTTGAACATACTTTCCATGCTAGGAGTATTTATTGAAAATATTCTGCGTTCTTGCAGAGGTGGAGCGAGCAGGTCTGGAAAGTTTCCAGGACCTCTAACCATGGAGAGCCCATAAACGCAGAGGTCTCTGGAGAGCCTGGATGTGGCTGCTGCTCTGCTGACTGTGCCCTTCCTCAGCACCTTGTTTTAAAAGCCCGCTCTGTAATTATCCCCCCGTCCTCTTTCCTCCAAACAGAGTAAATTCTGGCTGTATGGTTGGGAAACAATATTATTTCACGTTTTTATACAACATTTCACACGTCCCAGGCGCTGAGAGGGCATTGATTCAGCTTGAAAGGGCTGCTGTGAAGAACGTGGGTAATTATTGCCCTCATCCCTTTGCAAAATGCTGGGAAACTGAAGAGTGCTGTCCCCAGAGAGGATCCAAGCCAGAATGAGGGCTCAGGGCTGCAGGTGACATCCTGTGCTCATCCAGGCAAAGCAGCTCTTGGGCTGGGCAGGAGACAGGGAAGGAGAGGGCCTGTGGAAAGCAAAAGGGCTGGAATATTTTTCTAGATACAGCAATTTAAGGATAATGCCTCAAAGCTCTGATTTCTTTTTTCCCCTCATTATGACTCACACGAAGTAAATTACACGGTGAATTGTGCTACTATGCAGTTATGGGACTGTTTAGTGTGTCTGTTTAAAGAAAATAAATCATAAATGTGTGTGGAACCTGGAAAACCCTGTGAGCTATTGAGTTCACAAAGCTACTCCTTTATGTGAGTGGGGTCTGCCCATAACTTGATGAATGTATTGCCAGATTGAAAAGGAAAAAAATCTTTAGTGTGGCAAAAGCTATGAAGGTTCATATGATTTGAATTAAATTCAGATAATAACAATACTTGGCTCGGTGGTGTTGGGAAAGAGAGTTTGAAATGCTCCTCAGAGACATTTCTTAGCTTAACTTTAAATAAGAGCTATGACTGACTCCTTTCAGAGGAAGAAAAAGAGTTTAAATCCTTCACTACAGCCTCTTGTCCCTTTCAAAATCTATTTCCTTAAAAAATTCTATTTAGAGATAACAGGAGGGGTGAGAGCCAGCAAGATCTCCATCTGCACAGAAATGCTCATCTCTCTGTGTATCACACTCTATAAATACACACATTTTGCACAAAGATGTGTTACTCAGGGTGTCTGTGGACAAGACACTTCATGTTCACAGAATCACAGGATGTTCTGAGCTGGAAGGGACCCACCAGGATCCCCTCAGAGAGAATTGTCTGTATTTACACAGATCAAGCAAGCTCCTGAGCACAGGTAAAGGCACTGGAGTATCAGAACTGGGCATCTGCTCTTGGCCAGGTAAGAAAAATCTTTAGAAATCCACAGCAAACACTGAAATCTGATGTGGAACAGCATCACTTAGCCAATTCACTCGAACACATTTCATTGCAGTGGTAGCAACACAAATATTTTTCCATAATTAAGGCCTGGCAGCTGAGGAAGGCACAGTGGGAAGGAAGAGCCAAACCAATGTGATGCTATAAACACACTCCCACCACTCCAGTGTAACTCAGAACAGCCCCCAGAAAGCTGTAATTTGTGTTGGCAACGACATCTTCAGCAAGAGCAGAGATCAGAGATGTGCCGTGTGCTTGATCAGCCCCTCCCACCACTGATATTCCCTCTTTTCTTCAAGTTCAAAGTCAATCCAAGGATTTCCAGGTAAGGGAAACCTTCAGCTCTGCTCTTTGACAGCCTCAAAGCTGTTTTGTGGTAGAGGCAAGTTATTAAAATGCACCACTGGCACCAAACTGCTCTCAGATCACAATGCCCATTGTAGTTACGAGGGTTTAGTAACTGTGAGGAAAACAAATAACTTACAATGGGAGACATTGTTTGTCCACAATCACATGGTTTTCCTGGTTTACAAATGTGGAAATGCATAGTTTCCCTCACTACGCTACACCAGGCACTGCCAAAAATAATTTACAAGGAAGTAAAGTCAAACAAACCATGAATAAGAAAATAATTCCTTTCAAAACAAAGGCAATTGTGTTACAATTTATAAATATGAGGGGGGGTGGTATTTCTTATGCCATACATCCAGTGTTAAACAAACAACTCCCACCGCTGGCAACTTGAATTGCTAAGTTCAAAACACAGAATCATCCCCTCAAACTGGTGCATATTTTTACCCAATAACCCGTTCCTCAAACCCCAAATGTGTTTTAGCAGCTGTCTTTGCCTTCTCTGTAGTGCAAGCGCAATGGATGAGGATGTGTATGAGTGCCCTATCATCAGCTCATTATTGATCACCTTCCAGGTTACTGAAATGTGCTTTAAAACCGTGTTCTGCCCTGAATACCTGGGTGCAGTGCCACTCAGAGAGTGTTTCCTTTCCAGAGGATGTTTGCTGATGTGTTACCAAATATTTTGTGACACTGCTGATCAGATTACCTGTTAGAAAGAAACCGGTTCCATATCGGCCTTGTCAGGAGGCAGAATCTGTTCTCTTTATCCAATGACTTTGAGTTTGCTTCTCATATTCTCTCCTAAAACACCATTTTGTTGGTGATCCATCTTGCCCCGCTCAGCCTAAGCTTGGGGGAAGGAAGGGAGAAACAAAGGACATGTGCCAACGTGAAGGAGGTAATGAGGGACACATGGAAGCAAAACGTGTTTGAGTGCTGCCGAAACCAAACTCCCGGTGGATATGGGACCAATTCTTCCTCCAGATGCATTCAGGCTTCCGTCAGAATGACCCAAAACCAACACAAGGGAAGTGGCAACAGGGCATGCTGGTGGTTTCCCAAAATACCTGAAGGTGCCTAATTTCTCCTAAAAATAAAACCTTTGTCCCAGGTATTGCACAAATGGTCTGATTCAATTGAAGTTCTCATGGCAGACTCTTTGTGCTTTGTCTGCTGCTCTGCAGAGCCTGGGACAAAAGTGGTGTGTGAGCAACCCTGCTGCCTCTCTGAGGAGCTCACTCACACCCCTAATATTGCCTTTTTTTTCTGCTGATTTCCTTCTGGCTCTAATTAAATGCCCTCTTTGCATAAATAAGCTCATATTTATAATCCTTATTAGAGCAAGGAGATTAACTTTAGTTCCACCAAGGTTTAAACATGAGTGATGCTCAACAGGAATAGGTTCAAGCACCTGCTTCAGTCTGTTCTGCTGAAGTGCAGCTTCCAGTGGTGAAAGGACTCAAGGGAGAAAAGGCACTTTTTGCCTCACTTGTTGTTTTTTTGTTATTCTCCAGAAAACCTTTTTCTTGGGACACACATCACCAGTCACTGACTGAATGTATTTTGTTGCTCCAGAAGGACTGAAAATACAACACATTATAGATAATGGCATTTGAGATGAAGAGAAGGTAGCTTAAGGATTACTTATTAAACATTTTAAAAACCAACAAAAAAAATGAACAAAACTAAACACTAAAATCAATTTTTCAAAAATAATATATTAGCCTAAAATTTATCCTGCTCTGTGGATGGGATTCTACATTTCCTGTCTTTGCTAAGAGAGCTGTGCAAGGTGTCTGGAGTCTGCAGTGAGAAAAACTTCCTGGTTTTGTAAACCAGGACAGCATGGCAAGAGATCAGACCAGAGCAAAAGATAAAAAGGGAAAGAAAGTGTATTTGTTCATGACAGAATCACAGAATATTCTCAGTTAGATGATTCTTCCAGTTGAAATAATTTTTCCTGCTGGGATTATCCTACCATGACCCCAGCTTCCAACAATAATATCCATAATTTTGCACCGAAAAGTTAATTTTACAAAGTTAAAATGGCAAATATTTCACCTATTATTGCAATATTCTTTCTTTTGTATATTTTAACATTTCTTATAAATGAACGTAACATTTCTTTGTGTATGAAATATATCACCAGGCTGTGTTTAAAGATTTCTCCAGCCATTTGTGAAATTCATCACTTAAAATATTACAATAGGCTGATACTGATAAACAGTATTACTTGTTTAGTTTTGCCTCCAATGAGGATTTGCCATTTTGGAACATTTTATTTTTAGTTAAACAGCCATTGAAAACTTACATAACTCGTCCAATAAGCTCTTGTTTATCCAACAAATGTGACTTGTTACAGGGTCTTTCTGTAACTTTATATTACTGCCTAGGAGCTGAAATGACAAAAAAAAAAAAGTTCATTTGGATATCTGAAAAGATAGAAAACATATTGAGAAATGGGCCATGTTTGCTATGGTCAGGTTCTCCTCTAATACAACATCTTTCAAGAAAATCATAAAAAATTCAACTCGGAATATTTTAACTTATACAAAACCCAATTTATCATTTTAGTAAGTGTATTATTAATACTATAGATTACATCAGAAGAGATTTGGCAGCTTCTTCATATTCAAAATCAGTTTATTTTCCCTGGAATGAGATTTTTTTCCCCCTTCCTATTTATAATTACACATACAGAAGGTTCCCTTGTTTCGATAATAGGAGCGATTTCCAGTAGTACTGATGGTGTGTACGTGTGCATAATGAGGGGGAAAAGGCAAATTATGGCAGAGTTTAAAGGTTTTATTGTCTTTCATCTGCACATGCTGCTCCTATTGAGGATCTACCGGAGGCTTTGCAGGAATATCTGCACCACAACAGACCCTGCAGCTGTGAACCTGGAGACTGGTCTCATTTATCATTCAGAGAAAGGAAAAAGAGGTCTATTTGAATATCTCATGGCAAAAATACTACTTTTTTTTTACAATAAAAATGTAAGCAATCATTAGCTGTTCCCACCTACCACTGCTCTTGCTGAGAACATTTTAATTTCTCCAGATCTTTCCAGCTCTGGTGTGGGCACTGGAGAGGATGAGTTTGATCTGGTTTGGAGAGTGGATCACAAAGCACCATCCTGGGGCTCCAAAGGCAGAACTGCCTCCCCAAGAGATTTCTGCTGCCCCTCAGTCCGTTTCAGGGAATTTTGGTGACTGCATCTATCACAGAAAGAAAAACAGGAATCAGTGATTCCCCTTATGAGTTCAAAAGCAATACATGGGTTTGTTTTTTTTAAATCTGGGCCCTGGCTCTTAGTGATACAGAGGGGTGACAAGACTGTTGTGAAGAAGCAAGAAGTGCCTCAGATGTTTTCTCTATTCTTTGTCATCCCCCTTAAAATGAGCTCTTTTGAGAGCTTTAGTGAGGTAAGTACTACCAGTGCAGCCTTAGGACATAAAAACAACTAACTAAAGAAGAAATGTCCTAGTGACTGATTTGGTTGTCCTAAGATGTGCTTTAATATAGATTTATTCAGCAAATATTTATTAATCCCTGCATGCTGGGCAACCTTGCAGAGTGGGCAGTGGGATGGGAGGCAGATCCTGGCTGGAAGCACCTGCCAGGTGGGAATGACCAACTCCCTCAGCAGGAGGAGTCCATCAGAGCCATTCATTCCCAACTCCATCAGATGGGTGTGAAGGGCATGAGAGGGGATACAGGAATGCCAGCCCACGCATCCGAGCCGCCCCTCCAGTGTTTGCCAGAGATCCCAACTGATGTGTTCTTCCCGTGACACCTGTCCCCACTGATGAATCCTTTCCCATGGTGTGGGCAAAATGGGCAGGGAACTCTTCAAACCATGTGAAAACATGGGCTTGGGCTCCGCTTCTGATATAGAGCTTTGAAAGTACATTCTTTGGTACAAAAGAATTTGTTTTATAAACCTACCCGCCCACACCCAGAGCAAATGCAGGACCTGCATGAAAATTCCTGTCTTGTGTTTGCAATCAGACACTATTTTATTCTGCATAAACCACAAGCAAGTGTTGACTGGAGAGCCTTAATGAAGCCCAGTTTTCTGCTTGAGGGGCAGGGCAGCAGCCCCAGCACGGTTCCAGTGCTTGTTTGGGGTTTTTCCACTTTTATCCTCTTCTCTTGCATTTCTCCCAGCAGTAAAAAGATGCCCTGCTGCCTCTTGAGAGGGTGAGTGAGTGAAATCCCTGCTCTGTGCAGAGTTCCTGGTGCTGACAACTCTTCCCCTTGGCACAAATGCTGCTGGAAGCAGCCTGTGGCTGGGGCTTGCACACGGTTGTAGAACTGGAGAGTCAGAGAGAAAACCGTTTTTTTGACTGCCTGTAAGTGGTGGTACCACACTTCAGCAATAAAACATTTTTTGTTGGTGTATCTGTTTCAGAATGCCAATCTCATTTTAAAAAATACTACAATTTTAAGTGACTTAAAAATTGTTTTAAAGAGAAACATTAAAACTTGTTTTAAAAATAGAGAGTTAATAATACTTTTTTAATAAATAAACATGTTTTCTAGAGATGATGGAGTGGAAATCAAAGAATAGAATTATTTTTGCAGCACTAAGAAAAGGCAGGTTTGGGAAAGTTATGTTCTGTATTGCATTTAGTTTGACTCTAAATAATAATCAAGGCAAGGTTACGGATAGCTGCCTTCTTTAACCCAGATATATCTCACTTCAAGCTCTGAAGAATGTTAAAAACACATTAAGTAGAAAATTACTAAAACGGCTAATTAAGTTTTATCGAAGAACACATCTGCATGTATACATGCACTGGCAGCTCTTCCATCAGGAATTGGTCTCATTACAAAAAGTAGAAACCAGTCCTTATGGGGAAAATCAGGCAGTTACTTCAAGAAGGAAATATTTATACATTATTAAAGGACTGATTTTTCAAAAACCTGACGTTAATTTAATGAAGATGGAAATCGTGCCTGTATTCACCCATCTGTTTGATGAAGGCTTTGCTGAATATTTCAGGATGGAGAAATTGGCTTCTTTCAACACCATTAGAGAGACTTAGTCAAAAGCAGGTGCTACAGAAAATTATTTTAGTGGATTACTATCCCCCATTTGCCACTTAGATTAAAATAATTTAGGATGGAAGAAATGCATCTCGCAGTTCACCTCGAGAAATGGCTGTGCCACTGAAAGGGTTCATTTGTCCATTGGGAGGTTGAGATCCAGGTTCCTCTCTTTCCCTGCGCTTCTCAGTGAGATTTAACGAGTCAGTTCTGTCTGTACCAACAAAACCACGGGGTCAGTGGATTTTCCAGACCTGTCATGGTCTGGGAAGGGTTGTGTCACAGGGTTAATAACAGATTACAATTCTCTGCTGTCATTCTTATTATCGCTGTTATTATCTGCACCTTTTCCATGGTGTTCCATGGGATGGGGCTCGGGCTCAGCCCGTGCAGCTGCAACCAGTGCTGTTCACTCTGCTCATCCTCAGCCCTGCAGCCAAACCCCTGCAGCCACCCCAAGGTCCTCTCCTCACCCTTCCCACTGGGCTGAGACCTGTAGGATCAGCTCGCGCCCTTTCCTACAGCCCATCCCTCCAAACCATCCAGCCAGGGTTTGCAAAGCCTTTCAAGGAGTGTTTGAAAGGGGAATTATCTGCATTTAGCTCGCTGGAAAATACCAGCTGCTGGAACACCTCCAAGAATTCTTTTTTACGAAGTAAAATATTTGGAAAGTACATTTGCAATCAATTTAAAGGAAAGGCAGATTTTATATTAAAACCCTCATACTCTGGTTAAAACACCACTTTGACTATTATTTTCTAAAATGGAGTGTTACAAGATCCAAGCACAATATACTGTGACTCGCAGAGCAGAGTTAATAAACAGGATAAAGTTTCACCAATGCAAGTTGAGATTCTGCTTCTCTTTGATTATTTCCCTTTTTATCCTGACCCATGTTGCTATGAAGCAAAAAGGGTATGAATTACAGTAAATTTTGAAGATTGTAGTTAGGGTCACAGTTAAGAAAAACAGAATCTGAGACTGATTTTTCCCAAAGCAGGTCTAGAATCCTAAAAAAGAAGGGGAGATGTTTCCCAAAACTGCTTATCAGACTAGTGTTGGAGAACTACTGGGCTTGTAGCCTTTCAGAAATTTCTGACATTTTAGGGGTTTCATGCCTATGAAACCACACCAATCATTTAGGAGGACATATCCTGCAGAAAAACTATTGGAAAACTCCTCCCCTAAATCACATAATTACTTTTAAAATGTGTCACTCTTTAGACTTCTTGGCCTAGATCAAAATTCAAAGGCAGGTTCCAGTGAACAAGCACAGACTAATGGCAATGCCTGACTCATGTATCTCTTGCAATGATGTTTCTTGTGCCGTTTCAAACGAAACCATAACTTTCCCCCTCATGACATAAGGCAGAAACTGTTACTGCCACAGTTATAAATCCACAAAAGTCTTTAAATATTTTTAAAAGCGAGTAAAATAAATCTGATTGTTTATTCGAGCCTTTCTTGTTCTACATGTTCTGCATTGGTTCTGTCTGAAATCTAAGAGAGGAAAATAAACCATGCCAGGCTATGGCTGCACTAAGCCTGGTGTTTTATGGCTTTCTAAAATAAAGTGTGCTCCATTAAAGGTGCTAAGCGAAGGGAAGATGTAGCATTGTTATTGCAGTGGGCATTCTGAACCTTTGAAACGGCAGAGAGTGGATGAAAACTCTGAGAGCTCCTTACATTACACCTCTGTGACATCTTGCACTTGAGAGGATGAGCTCACCCAGCGCTGGTACGTGTTGATCCAGCGGGTGCTCACACAGCCCTCATGAACTGCAGCGCAGTGTTTGTAAAGAGCAGAACAGAAAATAACATATCCAGCTGAAAATGCAGCACTGACTTAGGCCAAGGCACTTGGGATTCCAATGAGAGTCAATGCATTTTTAAAAACAGCTTTCCAAAGTGAAATACTAAAAGGTATGAAAAGCTCAATTTGTCTTGGCAGCACTGGGCACCATCTTGCAGTCCCACAAAGCCTGCAGGGTCCTGGTCCAGCATGTTTGGTCCCTCACGTTCGTTCCTGCTTTGCTCTTTTATTGGCTCTACCACAGCATTCACACAGAAATCCAGGCAGAGGGGTGCAAAATCATGGGTGATGTGTGAGAGACAAACACTTGGGTCTGCTCAGTCCTCTCTCAATGCCTCCAATAATCTTCTTTGGAAAGAAACCCCTGTTCTTGGCAAAGTCTGCAGAAGAGTGGGTACAGACCTTCCCTGGAACAAGTGCAATCACTCCTGGAACGACTTAGAAAAAGTAGCAGCTACTTGTCCTTTTCCAGTATATCTTGCTCAATTCTTTTTAAAAATAGCCAGCATGAGTTGTTTTATCATGAGAATTACCCCTAAGGGGTGTGGTCCCATTTAGGGATAAGGAATAGGAGTAACTTGAGTGGAGATGTGGAAGAAAAATGGGGTTACCTGTCCCACAGAACTAAAGAATCAAACCTGGGTTTGTCTCAGAGAGAAATGGGGATTTGGGGAGCAAGAAAGCTTGGCAGAAAGACCTCAGATATGGAGGACACACAGAGAGGACGCAATTCCATTATTTTGAAGTATGTGGAGCTCTGAGCACTGGGACATCTCAAAAGAGCAGATTGCCTGTTGTCCAGAGGCTGAACCTCTTCTTTCCACATCACAATTCCCTGACAGAGAGCTTTCCCTTGGGAGACTGGGGGGAAGATGAATCCATTTTGCTGCTGGTTTCAGCTAGACCATCAGCTTAGATTCCTGCAATCAAAAGACCCCAAAATTTCATCTCTACAGTAGGGCTGGGAGCCAAATCCAGCTGAAGGCGAAGACCCAGATGGAAATGCCCCTTGAATTCCCTCAGCCACTGCTTCCAGCAGCATCGTGGTGGTGCTGGGCCATGGCCTGGTTGGCATTTATTCCAACAGGCGCTGAAAACCTTCCTGGTGCAGCCAGACCGCCAAGCACAGGCAGGCAGACCCCAGCCAGCCACAGAAACCCCAAATACCAGAAATTCATAGCTCCCCAAGGCAAAGCAGAAGGCAGCTTTTGGCGTGTGTAATGTGATCCAGACCCCACCTTGTCTGGGACAAGGAGCAAGCAGAGGCAGAGCCCCAAAGAACCAAGATAACTTCAAGCCTGTAGAGATGAAAGTGCCTGCCAGGAACCCAGTAAATCCTGCGCTCCCTAAACATCTACCACACTCCCCAGGCCTAGATTCCCATAATGAGAATAAATGCAGCAATGCATATTCAAACAGCCTGCAGATGAGAGTGAGATAAAATTTACATGAACTCTGCACTGTTGGTGTTACCAGGTAAAGGTTTGAGGAGATGTGGAGAACTTGAGAGCAAACTCAAATAACTTCAGCACTGGCAGATGCAGTAGATGATATCAGGAATTTTATAGCAATATTTAAATCACCTTGATTATTAAAACCAATGGAGCTGCACTAAATATCAGCCAGGACAGTTTTGCTTCTAAAACAAACTGTCTTCCAGGCAAGAGTAACCAGAGAAATGAAAATCTGAGTTCATCTGGTCTTAAACACTTTGTCTTTTTTGGCCTCTCACTCACCATATTTCTTGCACTTCATGTGACGCTCCAGAAACCACTGTAGTTAGATGATTGTGCAAATGAAAATAGAATATATGCCTGTTGTAGGTGTGTGTATATTCCCACATATCTGCCTCTGGAGCTCTTCATCAATGAGGAAATTGTTAAGGATACCTTCTTTCCAGAACCTTGGATTCAGTTTTAAAATCTGCAGATCTCCAAGAAAAGCAATTTTTTTCTCTTTGCAAGCTCTGTGTCAAAGATGGAGCTAACAATTATCAAGGTTTGAAATTATTTTATTTCCTTTAAGCATAGAATTAGAATTAGAATTAGAATTAGAATTAGAATTAGAATTAGAATTAATTAGAATTAATTTGAATTAGAATTATAGATGGAGAGTCAAACGCCTGAAGAGCACAGCAGTTAAAAACAGCAGATATGAAACAGTCATGGAATTTACATCAACAGCTAAAAATGCCAGGTTTGTAACATGTTGCCTCTTTCTAAAACCAGAATATTCAGTATATCTTGATGCTTTAAGCTTTGGAAACATTTTGTCTTCCTTTTACAAATACCCCCAGCCAGCAGAAACGTATGACTGTTTACTTTCTAATGTTTTTTTGGCTCCTTCCTTTTTTTTTTTTCCCCCCCAAACTGTCAAAACAATTACCTCATTGGAAGCCACGTCTTGGCATAGAGACAGTG
This sequence comes from Pardalotus punctatus, assembly GCA_013400915.1. NCBI lineage: Eukaryota > Metazoa > Chordata > Aves > Passeriformes > Pardalotidae > Pardalotus > Pardalotus punctatus. The sequence continues at coordinate 168,858 of VZTX01020668.1, forward strand.
GAATGAAGAGTGATTCTCTTTTGTGGACAACAACGTGAGCCGTTCAAGCTGGCTACCCTTGGAGAACAGCTTGCTGCAAGATAATGTGGGAGATAACTGATAGCACTGACTCCTTTTCATGTTACAAAACAGGTCGATGCTTGTGAAGGGATCAACCTGTTATTTTGAATTAGACACAACAGAAGGAAGGGTGACTGCTGGGAATAACAGCAAAGCAGGAAAACACATTTCTGCGAGGTTTTGATTTCCTCCCACTGCTGTCCTTGAGAGAAGAGAGAATTATAACACCCTTGACAAAACAGATGATTTTATAAGAAGCACACATCAGCTCGGAGTGCGCAAGTCCAAGCTCGTTTCAGTGTGAAAAAGGCAACAGGCTGGTTTGATGAAGAGTGTCCTTGACCATATTCCCCCTTTTTACACCATTACTGTGGCATTTTTTCCCCCAATCTTGTGAAAAGTGCTGTGAATTACCCTTTGCTGAATTTCAGATGGTTGCAACCTCTCTCTTGCTCTCCTCGCAGGAGGAAGGGAAGCTCTGCCATAGCTGGCTGCTCCCAAAGTACCAGGCTGGTAAAATGTCAAGGTTGCCCAAGGATGAGACGCAGGGCCTGACCCTGCAGGCAGGAGCACAGCAAGGTCCCAGCTCCATCCAGAGGGTGTGATCCAAGCGCTGGCTCGTGCCCAGTGCAGCCTCCCCGCTCCCTGCAGCCTGCCCAAATTCGGATGCAGGCAGATGTGTGTCTCAGCTGGGAGACAGCAAATGCTGCTGCCACATCTGGTTTAATTGATAGATCTCTGACAGGCCAGAGCCCTGACAGCTGCTGAAGGCTTCTCCTAAATCCCCCTCTGCTCTGTCGTGGAGCCGGCAGGTGTAAAGGCACGCACAGTCTAAGCCAACCTGTTTCCCACGGAGCTGGGATGGAGAGGTGCCCAAAACACCAGCGCCAGCGTCGGCCTGGCCATCTCCGACGGCACAGCGGCAAACAGGCTCTGCCTGTGCCAGCCCTGGTCACCCCTCTTTGTCCCTGCTGGGATTAAGCTGCTCCATCTGCCCTCCTGCTGGGAAGTGCAGCAGGAGTGGAGCAGGTGCTGGTCTCAAAAACACCTTCACCAGTCACTAACACACGCCAGGACAGCAGAAGGGACGCGGGGTTACCACACAGGACACACGGCTTTACCGAAACACTTTGTCTCTGCTTGGATTACACTCAGCTGTCACTAAATACCTACATCAAACAGAAAACATCTCTGAAAAGCCCTTTTTTTAAGTGGGCTTCGGTATTTGGCTTGAGGAAAGTGGCTCTTGAGGGTGTTTACACGAGGCCAGATCCCGTCACAGAGCCGCTCACCTCCTGGCACCGAAGTCACCGAGGTTGTGCCTTGAGGAAGTGCGATGGCACTGAGGAAAGCCTGAGCAGTGTGACTCATGCACATCAAAGCAGCCCTTTAAAGAGGAGCTTGCAGACCGCAATTAACGGACTGGAAATTATTTTGAAAAAACATCAGATGAAGCTGAGTAGTTTTAGATGTATTTTAGGTGTTCACACGGTGGGTAGCAGGAGAGTGCCCACAAAGGTCAGCAAAAACATCTCAACTGACCTGCAACAGGCAGAGCCAGCTGGCAGAGACCAAGAGCCCCAAAGAGGTGAAAACTGGAAACAAAAATTCATGCATGTGTTTTTAAACTTCCCAGCCACTGTTGTTCATAATCCGTGTTCAGCAGTGTTTAAAAGTGTTTCCAAAGATTAAAAGTGTTTAATCTTTGGCAATGCCAGGCCCTGAGCAGAGCACTCAGCCCATACTGAGCTGCATTCCTGGCACCCTAAACTGAAGATGTTGGTCTTAATTGTTTAAATACAAACACAAATAGCCTCCAGCAGAGTGAATGTCTGCTCATCTGTACACAAATACAGGGGATTTGGGCAAACTATGGAAAGATATCATGTAACAGGAAGGTGAGCAGTCATTTTCTCCAGTGGTTAAATGGTCTCAATTCTGCCCATCCTTAGTAAATCAAAATTTTCCTTTTTTTTTTTTTTTAGCAAGTTTCCAGAAAAAGTTATACCAATGTTTCTTCTTTAGTATTCTATTTACATAATGAAATTATGTGGATTTTGCCTTAGAAAACTTCGTCACTGGTACCATTTACCAATAAACTTTATTATTGAAGTGTCTTCAGGAATGAGAAGATGCCAGGTAGGTTCACCCATTCCTGTTAATATCTGTCTTGCATTTCTTATATCCTAAACCCAAGAATTCTGGGATGCTGGAAGCTAATACTTATCAAAGTGAACACCTATAAATCCAAGAGCTGAGTTCAGCTCATTAAAAGGTAAATCATTGCTATACTTTCTGAAATACTCAGAAAAAAAAACCAAAAAAACCCCAATTTTAGAAGATGATTCTCCCACTAAGTGCTGCATCCCCTCATGACCAGGGCCTGCTCTGGGAAAGTTTTCAAAGTTCTTTCCAAGTCTGGAAAACCTGGGCAGACTCAGGCTTGAGGTTCCTTATGAATTGTTTTGTCCTGTTTTCCCTCCTACTATCAGCCCCCAGGATTTTGGTCACCCCCTTGTCCACAGGACACAAAAAATCTCATGGCTCAGCACAGGTCACTGTGTTCAAACACCAGAGCTCAGCAGCAGGCAGAAAGAATTTTGCCAACCTTGGCTGAGTTCTAAAATTCTGAGGTTTTTAAAGTTTTCCTGCACTTGGATATGTGCAGTAGGTGGTGAACAAAGAGCTGTTCTTATGGTAGATGTTAAGACACTCTTAAAATATAAATATAGACAGGGAAGAGAGACATCTGAATAAGTCTCTTCCAGATATTAAATATTAAATTTCTAACTTTTCCTTTCCAAGTCATTCAAAGAGCAGCAGTAAAACCACTCTGAATTACTGAAGATAAAATAGAAAATTTCTCTGCAAGCCAAAAATGCTATAAATGTATAAAAATTAGCCTTTATCTACAAAAAAAGCTACATTTGCACAGTTCTCACAGTACTTTTGTCTAGTTCAAATGCAAAGCACGTGTTTGTAAATAGGGTGTTTCTGGTTTTTGTGGTGCTGGAAGGTAAATCAGCCTGAAGAGCTGACACTGAAACAGCTGCCAGCCCTGCCAGGAAATGCAGTGACCAAAATGTCCTATGACTGGAACAAATGCAAGACACAATAGATAATTCTTAACCTAAAGTACAGAACTTGTCCAATTAGGAACATCCCTTAAATCAGGCCCTGGCAATTATTCTGAATGTTATAGAGCCTCAGCCTCTCTGGGTAGAAATGTAAATACTGCCCTCTAATTGGAAAGAAAAAAATAAAATAGCATTGTTAAAGCTATCTTAATTAAATGCAGCATCTGGCAAGGATGTTATTTACACAGACTGAATTTCACAGCAAAATCTTTCTGTCAATAATTCCTTGTGTCTTCTTCAGCTACAGAACTCTCCTTTCCTATCAGGCCCCATATCATCAGTTCTCTCCTTCCTGTCTCTGCACACTGTACTCTGATATCTTTGGCTCTGTAATTAGAGGCTTGTATGATTTCACTTTGACTTTTTTTCTTTATATACGGATGCTAATTGGATTCAGAACACAGCGAAGACTGTCAAAAACCTAGAGTAATTTGGTTTTAAAAAATCACTCTGCAATTTCAACTCTTTCTTGTATCCTCTTTATTATCCAAATTTCCTTCATATTTTAAATAGCAAATTACTATAGATTAGCGAAATTGCTGTTGTATATTAAACTTATCCTGTCAGCGAAGTTAAACTTTCCCAAGAGATTTCCTGAAGACGGGTTCAAGTGCTCTCAATAAAAACCCAGGCTCTCAGACCCTCAGATCATGATGTGGATGGTCAGGACAGCCGGTCAGATTTGAGATGGGAAGGAAATGGGGTTGGTGATTCAGTAGGAGGCACTCCGAAGCAGCCCTGGAAATGTATTGCTGTTGGAAAGCCTGACTGTTGGCTGGGGTGGAAAACCTCATGACCACTTCTGGTGATTAATGGAAATGGAACGGAAAAATTAAAGATCTTATTCCGCTTTTGACAAGAGCAGGGCTGTTAAGCCGAGTCTTGTGGCCGAATTCCAGGTAGCTGCATTCAGCCTACCTAAATACTCCTAAAAGTTATATTTGAATATACTGGATTATTCTTAACTTCCTACCCTCCTCTGGCATTTCTGAACAACAGCTCCATTGTGGCCCTGAGCAGCACTGTGACTGCATGGGGTGAAGAGTTTTTGCTGTGTTTCAAGTGCTCTGGGATTCTGGAGGGTTAAGGGCTGAATACACACAGGGTATTTTATTCTTAGTTTGAACTGACGTGGCGAAGCTTGCCCACACTTAGCTAAAATTAAACACACAGAATTATTTGCACATAGTTTTCTACCCTTTCCTGAATGTAGCAGGGAAAAGAAATATTTTCCCCCTAGCCTACTTTTATAATTTTCATCTCTAATGAAAGAATAGAGGTTTTTTTTTTAAAAAAAACTTGCCCTGCAATTAATCTGTTGAAAATGTAGCTGTAATATCCAACCTAAGGATGTATTTCTGAACTCTACATATCTGCTTTGAGGTTTTAAATCTCTAAGATGAAGAATGGCATTCTTGGACATATGTTTTCAGTCTCTCATTCACTAAAGGTAGTGCTTCCTTTGTGTAAATTCCACATAACTTGAGGAGAGTACCTTGAACGATCCCCCAAAGAGATGAGGAGACAGCTAAAGATGCCCAGGAGTCATTATAAACTGCTGGTCTTTAAATTAAGGTTGTGCCAAAGAAATCTGTATTGTGACCCAATTCTAAGTGTTGCCCCACCTCCCCTGTTCCATGTTATATTCCAACATGAGGGAAACACGATGTACACACAGTTCCTGTTTCTCAGGCTGCTCCAGAGCTCTGAGTACTCTTGGAATCAGAGTTGTGTTTCTGAGATAACTTCATTTCAAAACACGCAGAAACTGAGCAGTGTTTGGAAAGGCTCAAAAATAGAACTAAATGCATTTATTAATAGCTGGGAATTCACAATTGGTCAGTCTGAGCTTTTCACAGTTTTCAGCCTCCCCCTTCCTCTTGTCCCACAAATTTTGTCCCACCTCACCTTTTGGGAATCCACCTCTGCCTACACATCCCACATATTTATGTCCTACACCTTTTTGGTCCCAAGCACCCTCTCAGTGCCCATCTCCCTCTGGGTCTCCCATCTCTTTTAGCCTCCACCCCTGCCCCAGCCTCCCACACCTCTTGGGCTTCCCACCTCTCTGGGGGCCTCCCTGTTAATTCCTTTCATCAGAGACATTGGAATGCCTTTGTAACTCTCAGCTCCAAGCTCAGATGGTTCCTATCAGCTCCCGAGAGCCTCCTGAAATGTGTAATGATGCTACACTGCAGAGAATTAGCAGATCTGGCCCAAGGCTAGGCCGTGCTAATTCTCCTTTTGTGTTTTTAAAAAACAATAAGATTTTAACTCAGCTACTGCCGCTTCTCTTTATTGGCTTTGGCAAAATCTTCTATCGAACCCCGGCTTGTTCCTCATTTGGAAAGAACCACACGGGCATTGCTTCTTTGGAGGAGGTGGGGGAACAAAGAGAATCAAAAAAGGGTGATTAGAGGATAAAAAGAATGTTTGGAATGAGTCCACTGCTGGCTCGTGTGATGCTCGTCTCCATCTCCTGCTTTGTGAGGTGCTGTTTGCAGAGTCCCTTGTCTGTCCCCAGGGCCCTTTGCTGGGTGACAGTGACAGCACTGGGACCAGGCATCGCTTTCACTGCTCATTTATTCTCAGAGCTGCTGGGAATGGTCCAGCTGCTCCCAAAGAAGAGCAGGTGAGCCGCCTTCAAGAAGCCAGGGATGCCAGGACAGGTTGTACCTGGCAGCCCTCCTCTTTTGGAATAAACACACCCCAACAGAACAGAGGGGTGCAGGGTGTGGGCCAAGGAAACCAACACCAAACCTCTTGGGATTTCTGCAAGCTGCCCTCCTATGCTCTGCACTGACACCCAAAACTCTGTCTGGGTACTGTAAATAAGGGGGTTTGTTTTGTTTTTTAATTTGTACTTAACGGTATTAATGTTTCATTACATTTCTAATAGGTACACGACACCAAAATTGTGTTTACTCTCCTGATCACGTCTCTTTTCATGCCCAAAATATTAAGATCTGGCAAGCATTTGTAAATACTCCATTTTAACAGAGTCTAATTGTTTTGGTAAAGAGTATTTGTTCATGCCAAGTACTTTACATGTCGTAGTAACCCAGTGCCATTTAAACAGTGGATGTCCAAACCTGCAGCTACTATTTTTTCCAGTCAAATATTGGAATTTTCACTTGGATGCTGCATTTGAACTTGCTAGCTCCTTATGCTAACTTCAACTTTGCCAATCAAAGCAGCTGTAGGGACAATGAGTGTTTCCTACAGCTCTCAGTATATCCAGTGCACAGTATATCAATCGTGGGTTCCAGCTGCACAGAAATGCTTTCATTTGTTTTAATTGTTTCATTGTGTTCACATTTAGCATGTATTTTTCTTTCTTTTTTAAATTTTTTTTACACCCACAGCAGCTCATGATCCCTGGTTTTCATGAAACTTTTATCAGCACCCCTGGAAAATGGAAGGATAAAATCACTCTAAAACTTGGTAATATAATTAATGTTTTATCCTTGCTCTTTCATGCTTTCTACATCAATGAGGTTTAGAACTGTCCTTAAAATAATGCAAACCAAAAATCAGGCAGGTTCAAAAGAAAGGTATCCCCAAGATTTCTGTGCTATGACATTTTTAGTCAAATTCTTCACATTTTAATTAAAGTTGCTCGATCTGATAGAAAGGAATGAAAAGGGTTCTTTTTGTCACAGGAAATTTTAAAAAGCTAACAAAGGGATTTTCAGTGGCAGGCAGCCAGCAAGGAAACCTGATCTCAGCCAGTTTTATTAAAGTAGCTTTACACTTTTGACATTTGCCTTTTCCCAATAAAATTCCTTGAGCACTTGCAAGGATAAGGAAGTCAATACACACTAGCACACGCGCAGATGGGCACAAGGCTGGCTCGTTAGTCAAATATCCATGATTCAAATAGAGAAAACCTGCATTAGCTGCACCAAACAAGCCATAAATTACAGCACACTTGAAGTTCACAGGCAAAGACGGGGCCTGAAGTCCAAACTTCTGTGCCACAGCCGGATAAATCAGGGTTCCCTTTACAATACGGAAACCTGACCTGCTACAGAATATTAGGATCGCTCTGATGGCTCAGCCTGCTCCAAGATTACCTCCCAGAGCTTTATAAATTATTTAGATGTACTAGAAGTGACAGGCTGCGCATGAAAACGGTCCCACAAAAGCGGCAGAAGCGGGGAGAGCCGTGGATGCGGTGACTGCAATCCAAACCTCCTCCAGCCTTTTCTGAGATTCCTGGAAATCCCTTTGCGTGTTGCTGCACGCTGTGCTGCTCCATTTCTGAAAACATATGTCACGCAGTGGAACTAATTCTGGAATCCTCCATGGCTTGTGCCTAATTCTGCCCAGCTTAGCAGCAGAGCACTTTGTGTGCAGCGCATAAAAGAGACAATCCACGGGACCTTTTCAAGCAAAGCACTTCAGATGGGCAGAATTTGATTCCACGAAACATTTGGAGCCATGTGGGCAAAAACCTGTGCAGTTTAACAGGCAATTAAAAGGGCGTTAAGCAGTTTTTGATTTAAGGCTGGCTCCTGCTGTTTCAGATGACAAACAAGTGTTAAGATGTAAAATAATGTCAGTTGCTGGTTAGAAACTTTTAGGAATCTCACTGGCCTTTTTTTTACCTTTGGCCTCTGTGTTGCCCTTCAAAGCAACTGCTGCTTACAGTATTATTCTTCAATAATAAAAGTTGGGTTTTCTCATAAGGTTTTTATAATAAAGGGATTATAACTGAGACTCTTTGATACTATTACGTATATAGTGATTAAACACTGCTATCATAATAAATAATGTAATAACATTGCCAGTAGCACTTGGGAGCATAGCAGTAAATCCTGTTGTACCTTCTGGAAATGAAATGTGAAGCCATGAAAACAAAGTATAAATAGACTTAAAGGGAGTTAATTGTTTTTCTTATGAATTTTTCTAATAGCTGCCTGAAGCCCTAACATTACAAAGAAGCTGAGATTGAAAATATTTTTGTGCCACAGTAAGAAGTAAGAAGAAAAATCAAGGCATGGGGACTTCTCAGGAAGAGAAAGACCACGTTATTATGCTTGTGGCTGCCAACTGAAAGGAGAGTTTCTTGAATAAATTATGCCTCTCATTATTTGTGGATGTCCACTGAAATTTTCTGCTTTTACATATGGACCTTCAAACAGCCAAATGCGTTCTCTTTCCAGTTAACCGCAGCCCTGCTTTCCCTCCATCAGTTTTCACTTAACTCTCCCTGTTAGGATCATCATAATTCAAAACAAGGTCAGTCCTGGTAGCCTTCATCCATTGCACATCCAGCCCAAGTTCAAAGTGTTCCTCTATCTCCTGTCTGATGGGATTTATCCCCCAAAAAGCTCTGCTTCCCCATCACTGCCCTCTTTTTAAGCAACTCAGTTTCGCTGCAAATTGTCCCATCTTGAACCTCGTGATTGGCTTTTTTCTGCTGTCCCAACATTATTTTCGCAGCTTCATTCATCCCTTGGCAGCAGGATCCAATCCTCTTGGAAAACAGGGCTGCCAACACATCAATGGGTTTGAAATCACCTCTCCTTTCCCACCCAAAAGGGAACACGCCACTGACAACTTGCATCAGAGACAGACAGACAGAGGATATTTTAGCTGGCTGTCCTGTGAGGCTGAAGACCAATAAAATCTGATCAAAACTTGGAAAAGAACTTGTGTTCAACAATTTGGAAGTGGTTTTCCCTGTGCAGGGGTCTAGAAATATTCATCTTGCTTTTGGAGAGCAGAAAAGAAGGAAGAGAAGAGAGAAATAATGCCAATTTATTTAGCATTTTCTTTTTTTTTTTAAATTTATTTCCCTTTTACCTCTATCTGTAAAGAATTAAAATCTCAGTTTTAAAATAACTAAATATTAGTAAAGCAGGTGAATATCTGATGTACATTTTTGTTTTGAAAAGAAGGAGGCACTTGCCATGAAAAAGGATCTTAGTTGAAAATGTTGAGAAAATAAAAAAGTTGATTTTAATATGTTTGCAGGATTAAAAGAATGATGCACATGGATTTCTTCCCAGAAAGAATATTAGAATACAGGGTGGGCTTTTTTAGAGAGGTGTGAAACTGAGGGTAATGACAAAATATGATGAATTTTTCCTATATTGGCCTCTTATTGCTGCACTGAGAATTGTGTATTTGAAATTGAGGGAAGAACTGGATTTGGTGTTAATAGAATTAGTCAAATAATATCTCCTATTATTGGATTTTTAGCATCTGTTACTTCTTTTTGTGTGTAGTGTGTGAGTTATGTAATCCCTACTATAATGAATGTTCAGCCAATAAATGTGCAATGAGTTACTCAATAGTGCTCCTTTTTCTTCCATGCCTGAATTTGTAACTTTCCACAATAAAAGAGTGAAAAGTTGAGGCATTTGTATTTACACAAAGCTCAAAAATGCAGAGTTGGGAAAAAAAACAAACCACCATGGTTTTTTTCTTTTCTAAATGCTGATAGCTATGCATAGTCAAAAAAAAAAAGGAAAAAGAAGAAATAACGTTTGCAGCAGAATGTAGCAGTCGGGGAAGAAGTTATGCAAAATTCCATCACCACCAATTTCCCTCCAATCCCCAACAACATTCCTAGTTCAACTCCTTCTGAAGGGTGTGAGGTTTATTTGCACAAACGAGGGTTCAGACCCTGCTGGGCTGGCTGGGCTGGAGCAGAGAGGTTTCCTGGAGCTCTTGGGGTGGTTCTTGAATTAAGGCACAGAGCTCTGTCAGCGTTAAAATTAGAACAGTGACAGCCTCCGAGAGAGCCATATATCAGCAGGGCAGTGCAGCTCTGCAGCAGACAGCCTTTGAACTCCGAGGGGGAAAAAAATCTACACGGAATGAGAGCAGATGGAAATTTGTCAAAGGCTCGTAAATCACCACTCCTAATTTCTGAAGCTTCGGTGTAGGAGAAACTTATATGAACCCGGATTTGACTCCGTCCCAACTCCAGAATGGATTCCCCTCGCCTCTGCTGTCCCTGCCCGTATGCCAGGGAATAGAATTGAGCTCATGTGGAATAGTGAGAAGGATTTTTCTGCACAGATATTGGTATCTGACACAAGGAGGAGAAAAAGTGTCCCAGGAACAAACCAACCGTCCATACCATTAATCAAGGGCATTCAAGGCCCTACTTTAGTCATTAGAGAAACCTATTTTTAAAATATATGACAGCATTGAGTTTGCAGTCTCACAAATATTGAGTAGTAAGAGGTCAGGTCACTACATAAAGAACACCAAAAATCTGTAGACAAATGCCCTTGAAACTTCACAGACAGGCACAGACACCCCAAAGGTATCCTTTGATGCTGCCCTTGCATCCTGTGGCTGCTTCCATGAAAAAAGAAAATAAATAAATATTCAGTGCATGAATACCTCTGAAGCATCATTCTGTAAAGGCAAGAGCTGTCTAGAACACAGCCTTGGGTTCAGTATTAGGCTAAAGAAATTCCTGGACACCTCTCTATTTTGGGGGAGTAACCTCTAGACATACCTGTAGAGGTTCCTATCAGTCAGGAAGTAGAGGAATGTGAATTTTCCTGATCAGATTTCCCTGGGAAATTTTGAACTTTCTGAGGCACCATGGTTTTGTAAGATCTTTTGGTCTGACAGCCAGAAGAATGAGAAAAGAGTAAATCCATAAAGTGCCTGCCAGCACTCCTTTGCATTCCCCTTTCCTTCTCTGCCTCTCCCTTACCACAGGAAGGAAATGTTCTGTCCCCAGAACGTTTTTCTGTCCCCAGAACGTTTTTCTGTCCCCAGAACTGGCCCACACTGGTGCCATTCTGCACATCCCTTGTGCTTACAGAGCTCCACTTCCATTCCTGGATGGCATCTGGAATTCTTCTCACCCCTGTACCTCAATATTTCAATTATTCACCGTCATTCCGAGGCTCTGATTGTGTTTCTCCCGCACCCAGTACCAAAACAAGTCCAAGATATGGTTCATTACCATTGTTAGCAGCAAGAAGCTCTCAAAGTGTTAACTGCAGCCGCTTCCTCTCCTGATGGCTGGCAGACTAGCAGGTCATTAACTGCTGCAAGTGGCCGGACTTTTAGGGATTAGATTTTAATGTTTTGAACTCACACAGTGCACACAGAACTCGTTCTGATGAGCATTTTCCTTTCCTCCCTGGTGTCACTCTTGGGCCTCTATCACAAGTGCTGTTTTTTTGTATATCACGGTGAGGGTTTTTCTTTTTGTTCCGTTTTGGTGAAGACTTATTTGGTGAGTGGGATGGGAGGGTGGGCAGCACAGACCAAAGGGAATCCTGTATGTGGATGTTCAATTAACTCTTCTCATCCTTGTGTTGCCCTGTGGACACTCCTAAGGTGGATGCCAAACTTCTGGAGATGGATTTGTTCATGAATTGTAGTGGGAATTAGCTTTATTTGTCTGTTTTTAGAAAAAGAGATATAATCAGGACTTTGGAGAGGTATCATTGTTGGAAATGATACCAAGTTTAAAAGATTAAAGTTATATAAAAATAATTTAAACCTGGTATCATTTCCAACATACTCAGGACATTGTTTCGGCCACTGTTGAAAGTGGAAGTCACATTTCTGACCCCAATTTGGAGCAAGGCTCCCCAGAAGTGACAAATTGTCCCCTCTGGTGACAAGCTGGCTTCTGTCCAGGGAGGAGAAACATCCCCACTGCCTGCAAGATTTTCCCCAGCAGAGAGAGGTGGGGAAAAAGGATCTTCCTCCTGACCAGCCAGAGAGAAAGGGAATAAAAGGGAGACTGAGGATTCCTGAGCCTTCTCCTCCCCTTTCTTGCATATCTGCAAGGAACAGCCCCAGCTCTGCTGCTCTCTCCAACACAATCCTTTGTGAACTGGGAGAAAACAGGACACAAAAATGCTGAGTCCAGAGAGGTATTTTCTGCTGCTGATGCCTTCATTCAGCAGGTACCATCCATTATCAACCTCTGCCCACCTGGTGATGCTCTCACCTCTCTGTGATCAAGAGATTGCCTCAAGAATAACTCAGGCAATTTCCATTTTTAACCTTCATTGTAAAAGTAAGCTTTGACACTGGTCACTGGCAGGAAACTCAGCAGTGTGAAACACATGCAATAAGTTCAGGAAATGAGGCAAACTAAGAGAACCCAACACACAGATTTTTCTAAAAATCTCAAAAGTATTAAATCACTCGTGATTTTTTTCCCCACCTACTTCAAGATTTTTTAATATTTGTGGGTGACAAGACTGGGATTTTGTAACACTACTGGATTGTCACATTGTACATAATGTATTATAATTGCATTTGATGACCTTTCCATGAAATTTGCTTTCTGCTTATCACTTACAGCAATAGTGTTTAGTAGCCTGCAACAGAGAGACATCACTAAATTCATAAGCATCCATTATTAGTGAGATAATATCAGCTTAACACATTTTAAATGGTTTTAGTTAAATACGAGCTAAAATGGGAAATGTTAGGCAGAGAGATTGTGAATCTCTTGAAGAGAAGTTGTGTGGTCTGAACAGTACCAAAAATTTGGGATTGAGTTTTACTCTTCAGCATCAATCACATCAGCTGGGAATGCTGGAGAGTTGGGCTTTGGACAACTCCAAAATGGGAATCACAAAATCTAAATTTACACAGAATTTACACAGAACACAGGCTCTTAAATCCAAATCTATAACCTTGTAATCAATTGATTTGGGGAGGATACAGCCTCCAGAAATGCCTTCCTTTTACAATGCAGCATTTTCTATGTACCAGCAGGTGTTTCTGGGCATGTCCTGTGCTGTGTTTTACATCAAATTGAGACTGAACAGAATACAGAAACATTTTTTTCATCTATACAAGCTCAAAACTGGGCATAGTTTCATTTAGAACTGCAGTGAATTTCAGGAGTTTTCCAATAAATTTGTGATGATATCAATATTCATGAGGCCCCCTGGGACATTCCCATGCCTTTCTGCTCAGTGGTGTTGGGGATAACTCGCAGTGATCCCAGAGGATGCTGCACAAAACTGGGACTCCAACAAAGGAACAGAAAACCAGATACAAATCTCAACCCAGACAGAGAGCTGACAACACCCACGGCCACACCAGAGCCAGGTCACTTTGGACAACTCCCAGAATCACAGATTAGATTTGTGTCTGCAAAGTTTGTTGCCCTCCCAATGCGGCTGGAGGAACCTGCAGCCAGGACCTGCCCGAAATTCCCAGTGAGGACTCAGGGTTGGATCACACTCCTGGCTTTCAGTGGACACCCGGCTCCCATCCTTGGAAAGGATCCCTTGCCACATTCTGCCCCAGGTGCACCACAGGAACCCTGCCCAGGCCAGGGGAAAGGCAGTGCTAGGTCATGGAAACTCCCATCCAAGCCTCTCACCTGACCTAAAAGAGCCTTTTTAATAAGGGACAGGGAAAAAGGGTTGTGTGGTATAATTATCCCCACCTAAAAGTAATAACAGAGGGAATAGAGGAGAAAGAAAGACATGAGCTGGTTGTCTGTGGCCACACAATAAATCAATAGAAAATGCTCAACCAGGAATCCAGAGGCTGACTCAATCACTCACTGAGTCACAATTCATTGCTTCAGCTACCAGATAGGCTTCCACCCAGAACGGCATTTGTTTGTGTACAATATGCCAAAAATGCATTCTTGATCCATGAAAAAAAAAAAAGGAAATGATACAAAGCAGGTTGCCTAGTAAAATGAGATTTAACCCAATGCCCTTCATCTGCGCTCTAAGGACTCCCTTGAGAGCCACAAATCGGAGCAGTGAGGTTTTGTGAAGGAGAACAGCATCACAAGTATAACTCTGATGCATCATAAAAATAATAGAAAAGCCCCTTGGGACTGGAAACTTTTGCCTGAATCCAATCGAACCCTTTCAAACCAGGAGCTGCTGTAGCTGTGTGGCCAAGCTACCGCACACTGCCCTGTCAGCATCCTTGTGGGGACTTGAGAGGACTGCAAAACATGCACTTCTCAAATATCTGAACAGGGGAGGAAGAAAACCTGGAGGTGAAATTCACATTTTTACCCTTTTAAATTCATTCCTTCAGCTTCTCTCTGCAGGGATGGTTGTGTATTGGTCCTGTTGGACTCAGATTGGGACAATAGGTGGCTCAAGCATCTGCTCTTCTGTTGAATTCTGCATGTTGCAGCATGAATTCATCTGCCAGCTTTCCCTGTGCTGTTTGCCTGCTTCATCCACCTGTTTGACTTTACCTGACACCTCCATTATGAGCTTTCAGAGAGCTGCTGAGCATTTCTATTTTAAGCACCTCTACCACGCCTTAGGATTTCACTGAGATTTCTCAGTGCTTCTGTAAAATCATATTATCATGGCTATCAAGCTCTGTGCTTTCTCAGCCTCTAGCTGCACACACATTCTGGCCCCAGAGACGTGAAAAGCTCTGTTGGCCAGATCCTGCTTTCTTTTATACAACTTTATATAACACTGAAACATTTAAACTCCATTTTATGGTTTTATTTATTTTGTTATTGATGTTCCTGTATAAGAAAATAAATAATCACACTGCTGCCACTCTAATAAAATACCTGGCTCTTTTTGATATGGAAGAAAAGAAAGACAACCCAGTATATTGCTGCCTCTAGCTGAATTCAGCAAAAAATGTTCTTCTCCATCTAGAGACTTGGATAATAAAATAGGTTATTTATTGGCAGTGGGTGATGTGTGGATGATTACAGTCTGGTAGGTATTTAGGGGTAAAGTCCAAAATTGCAGAACAAAAGCTGTTTTCTATTCACATTTGGCTCAAAATGCCTCAGATGAAATGGACCACCCACAATCTGACACTTGAGGCTGCAGAGCACTGAATCTGCAGAGAGCCAGGAATGAAAAGTGATACAGTAAGATCATGCTAAACACAAAAGGAAAAAATGACCCAAGGAGTCTATTAAAAGAATAAGTACATTGAACTAACAAGCATGTGTGCACATTAGAACTGGACCTTTTGGCTGACCTGATCCATGATGAAAGGACAAAAAAAAAAAGGCCTTTGCCATTTCAGGGATAAAATCTACTCCAGGCAGGAGGAGCACCATGAAGAAGCTTGTTTTATGATAGATCGAGGCTGGTGATAAAGCAAGCACCCCTCCCACTGCCTTAGTTATTAACCTGAGTGTTAAATTTGGATTCTACTGGATTGCACTTACAACAGAACAGCAATTCCCTCCAGGTCCAGATCACTATTTAGCATGCATTGCTATTTCCCTTCTTCCAGAAAAGATTGCGAAACAAAAACTGCATGTGACAAATATGGAGGTAAAGGAATATGCCTTCCATCATAACATAAAGTTGTTTTGAAAAGTTGGGAATGCAGCTGGAAAGTGCTATTAAAAAAACAACCCAAGAAACAGAGCAAAAATTCATCAGTTATAACCAGCCCAAAAAAGCTGGAGTGTATTTCTCAGGGAGCAATTAATAGCATATCTTCCTTTCCCAGATTTTTTTTTTTTTCCACGTTCCTGTGTGTACAGATGTGATTAGTGTTATTAGCTTAATCCTGCCTGCTGCTGGATGCCCTGATGAGTGTTTACCTCTGGCAGGAACTCCACGTGTGAGCCTGAAGCTGAGCCTGGGGTGAGCTGTACCTTTAGATGAGGACTCACAGTCAGAATTTCTACACATGCAGCTCTAGTTTGCCTTTCCAACCTCCTCCAGCTGTAATTGCCCAGATCTAGAAATTATTTGATTAAATAACTCTCCTGCAAATTGCACTTGTCTTACGCACAAGCCAAATGAGTTCCTCGCCCCCCAGCTGCAGTGAAATAACTTCCATTTTCTCCTGTTTTTCCAGGAGATTTCCTGGAAGTTGCCAGGAATCTGCTGGTGTGGGAGCAGGTGTTGGGCACGTGCACAGCTCAGCACACGGAACTGAGGAGGAGCTTCCTGGATGTTCCAGATTTCCCCTGCGTGAACCGTGGAGCACGGAGATGCTGAAGCACTTGGCACACACAGATTTCCAGATGTCCATCAGCCCTGTCAGGCAGGGCTTCTCCATGTCCGAATATCCTTGATGGATGCACAAAACCCACGTTGAACGAGAAATGTCTGAGCAGAAAGGAGAGCTGGCTTAGATAATTGTGGCTCTGTGGTTGCTCTGTCTGTTTAACACAAAAATCCCCTGCAGTACAGAGTATATTTCCTCATTCTGGAGCGGAGTCACCTACTGGCTTTTCACGGCCATTAAAATCATTCATTCATCTCAACAAGATGAAGAAAAAAGGGTAGGAAAAAGCATGTGTTAGAACCTCCTGGCTGGATACACCAAAATCATTCACCATTCACTCTCTGTAGACGTGTTCACATTCGCCTCTTTTCTTGCTACAGACCCTTTTCCAATGCTTTCAAAGGCTTTTGCTGTTTTTTTAAAAGTATTGCACCACTGCCATGTCTGAATTTCCCCCTAATATCCGTCTTTATAAACAGAAACGTAGAATTAAGTCATCAGTTGCGCGTAACCATCACCCTCAGTCTCATGAAACCTGTCCTAAAAATTCAGCCATCTGGACAATTTCCACCAACTATTGGTTTCATCATCTTGAAGCAGTTGGATTCCTCTTAAAGACCTACCCAGTCATTGTTCTTCATAACAATTCCTATTGTACAACAGAGTTAAAGGTGTCCCTGCTCTGCTGGACACTTCACAAACCTTGTCTGCAGCTGGAGCATCCCACAAACCTTAGGCAAGCCCAGGCTTTGCACATTTTTAACAACTGCTTCCAGATATGCAGCAGAAGGAATAAATTACAACAGACAGATTCCCTAAACAGCAGCCCCATTGCCCGTGCATTATTCTTACTCTGTCAGGAGCTTAAGACACTCCCTTACTCACACACTGCTGATATGCAGAGAAAACCTGCTGAATGCGGAATGGATGTGAAAACCATTTCCTCAGGCAAGTGATTACGGTCTCTGTTGCTTCTCCTGAGTGGTAATGGAGTCCCTAATTGCTCTCCTGACTGATTACGCTGTTCCTGGTGTTTCATTTTCAAAGTACTTAAAGTTCAGGTAAATCACACTTACCACATGACCTCTCCTATTTTATGGCTCTTTTTGCCACGGGAAGGCAAAGTCATATATGTTTCCTTTGTGTTATTTATTTTAACATTAGCTATTAGCAGATTTCCAAGTGGAAGTGCACGAGACATTGTTGTGGAGCTATTATATTATTGTGAAGTTAATCTTTTGTGCAAGGGCTTTGCTGGTCAGTGGCATTCATAAGCATGTGTTTATAATTAAGCCCTGTGCTTAAAAGCTTTGGGAAAATGAAGTCCTAATGCTTGTCAGGCTCCGAACATCCATTCAACTTGTTAAAATTACAGTATTCTGCTGAAATCTGGATTTCCATCTGGGTTTCTTCTTCCTGCTCTGGGAAATGTGTATCTGTTTACAGCTATAATCTCTTGGTAAACAACCTGGCAAAGCGTTTGTTCACACACAGAGCCCTGGTGCTCTCTCTCAAAAGCAGAGCTCTACTTTCTCAGACGACAGATACAAATCCTAGCAAGAGTTTGCTGCTTCAGAAAAGATTTTGACGGATGTACAGAAAGGCGACTCTTCTTCCTGTCCAGAAAAATTCTCAGGCATTTCATGATAAATACCAACATTTTAATAATTTTGCATGGCCCTGCAAGAGAAAAGGTTATTTTAGTGAATGTAAAGATTTACGAGATCATCAGGTCAAACCAGTGATCACCCAGTTCCAACTCCCTGCCTCAATCAGTGACACCTTCCAAGTGTCATCCAAGCCCCATCCAGACTGGACTTGGACATTTCCAGGGATCCAGGGGCAGCCACAGCTTCTCTGGGCAAGCAGTAGATGATGCATCCTGACCCCATTTACACGTGAGAAACCCAAAGTAGTGATTATCAAATAAGGTAAGATAATAGTTTCCCTGCTCAATCTTTACAGTTGGTCTTAAAATTTCTTATATATTTATTCATTTTTCAAAAAATTTTTTTTTCTGGTCCAAAGACCATCTGAAATCTCTTGTTTGATAATAATTCACATTTTAAATAATCTATTAATCAAAATCTAAAATTTACATTAAATTTCTTGTTCATGTTATTAACTGTAATTGATTATACCCATCTTCTGTGCCAGCAACATTTGAGAAAAAAAATAGAACTGTATTTTACACTCTAACATAAACTCAAAAAAAAAATAGAACTGTATTTTACACTCTAACATAAACTCAAAAAAAAGCTATGCGTCACATCAACATGGAATCATGGGGAAATAAAGGATTTGCTGAAGAATTATTGTGATTTCTTACAGAAATCTAATGTTACTTAGCAAAAAATTTCCCTTGAATTACGTACAAGAAATGGAAAGGATAATTCTCTGTTTTATCCTTTCAAGCACATCCAAGCTGTTTTGGGCCAAACAGAAATATCAGAGCTTGGACATTTCTTACTGACCCATGCCCTTATTTTTCCCTAAGAAAACAAGATCCGTGCACACCCAGCATAGGTTCTGTCACTAAGGCATCAGCAAGTTTTGATTCAGCAGAAATGTTTTTAGTACCATTTACACAGAAGCTGCTGGCTAATACGAAGAAATATGGAGAAATTATCTGAACTTTTCAAAGTGGGTTTGTAGTGGGGTTGGAGTCATGCACAGCACAATAGCTGACATTTTCATGTACATTTGGTACACATGGCATTAGTTTATTCGGAGACAATCCGTTTCCTTATCATTACAACAAACAATAAAAAGAGCAGCCGAAGACAAAACGACAGGAACTTGGTGCTCTCAAATGAACAGGCACCATATGTGCATCACACACACCAAACCAAATTTGGGTCTGAAACACAACTCTTTTTGTTTTCCATAAACCCACATTCCAGCCATATTTACATTTCTATTCCTGACTGGCACTGCTGAAATTAAAGGGTAAAAGCACAGTAGGAGCCTGTTTTTCGATGGGGTTATCAAATTTCTCTGATTTACCCTGTGTGCAGCACCAGCCCATCTGCTCTCACCCCGACCCAAAGGTCTGGCCCTGTTCCTCTTCATTCATATTCAGCTCTGTATTTCTGAGTGCAACAAGAAGTTAACTCTGCATCAACATTTTATCTAATAAGCCCAGTGTTTTTAAAAGAACAGGTTCTTGATATGTAGGCAGTCTGCAGATGCACTGAAGCATGAAGCCTTTCCTTGGACGAGCTCCAAAATTGAACTTTTGGAGATCCCAGAAGGGTTCAGACCCAGCACGGGACATTTTTTAACTTGTGCTGTTGTGAACATGTTATAAGAGAAAATACTTCCAGGAAAAAGGAAAGTTTTCCAGTCCAGAATGGGACTGTCAGCATGTCATGTCAGGTTAGCTACAGCACAAATACCTCAGGGGACAGGCACCAGCGAAGTTTGTTTTTCCTCTGGCTCCGTTCTGATGACACTCTCTGTAACCTGTGGATATCACCCCCATCTGTCCTGTTTAAACTTGACTACAATGTCACTCTTTCTCTTAGTCAGAGTGAAAGGTAAACCAGCAAATGTTTCCTGCTTATTATTTGGAAGGAAAGGAAAAATATTTTTGCAGAGAGTAATAAAAATATCAATAAAAGTCAGGGTGATGCTTCTGCAGCAACAAGCTTTCCATGCTGGTGAGGAGTCACACGCTTGCATTTCTTTCAATGCAAAGCTGCCCAATGTCAGCAGCAGAGCTCAAAATTAATGTCTAAAGTGACCCATGAGATTTCCCGAGATTTCCCTTGCAGCACCCTCACAGAGCAATGTTTTCCCTACCAAAACTACCAAGCTGAACAGAAGTAGGACCCATAGGACGTAAAAAGGTGGGAATTAAAAAGCCTTGGGTGTCCAGGGGTAAACCAGAGCAATGTCTGGAAATCACCACTCATGTCCAAGCACCTCTTCCTCCACCAGTGATGCTCCCCCTACCCTGCCTGCTCAGTCCTGGTATTTTTGACCCAAAGGGCTATGACAACTCATCACTAGTTTAAGCGAATTTAAGTCAAAATGGCACCATGGATTACCCGGGCAAATAAGTCAAATTACCATGGTTTGCGGTTGATTTTTTTTAGGAGAATCTGCAAGGTTTCTGAATTGACAGCAGAGTAAGACCAGGCCAAAAAAACTGAAGGGAAAGAAGTTTCAATTAAATAACTTTTAATGAGGTGCTGTGGTGGTTCAGCTGTATGTAAAGACCATACAGTTTAGCAAGGACTTTGCACAGCTGGACAGCAAAGCCACAGGGAAATGCAGGGGCTCCACCACACAACCCAGCAGACACTTGCTGTCTAGAGACACTATTTTGATCACAAAACTGTGCTTTTATATATGTATATCTGACGTAAAATCTTTGTTTTCATAATGAAGTGTTTTCATTTGAGGATATTTTCTGCCAAACTGAAATAAAAAAAGAAGATGAAATATGAAAATATAAAAGTTCTATTTTGTATATTTTGTATTTGCCCCAAACGGTGCTCAGTACTGTTGAAAAGCTTTCCAATTCCTTAAGTGTTGGCCTAATACCTAATATCAGATCATCATTAAGAAACAAGAATAGTACAGTCCTAGGTCCAACTAAGGCAAACCCATGCTTTAATTACCAATTAACTGCCTACTGAATTATATCACAATCAGAGTCATGGTTTTCCCCTTTAATTTCTGCCCTATTTAATGGCCTCTTTTTAGGATGCAAGAAACAAAAGTGTCACGCAGACAAAGGCAGAACTTCTATTTAAATGTTTATACAAACCATGCACACTCAAACAAACATGTAGCACATCTATAATACGTCCATTGTTCCTAAACACAGGATTTGCCATTGCACTCTGACAGATCAGATTGTTCTCTTTTTTAATGCTCCACTTCATCTGTTCACACTTTCCGTCCCCAAATAATTCCAGTGTCAGGTTTTGTGGTGCCGTAATTTACAGGCCACGTTGTAATCGCTCCAACGAGGCCACGCTGAAAAGAGAAAGAGGTCGATGCAGAGGAAATCCCTGGGCACTGCTGGGGGAGAGGAAGTCAGGACGGGACAGTCCCCATCCCGCAGAGTTGGGGACAGCATCCCGCAGCTGCTGGGGCTGAGGGGTCCTGGGGAAAGGACTGGGAGCCTGGCCAAGCCAGGCTTTGCCATCCAACAGAGCTTGCTCCCATCTGATTTTCTCTCCTAGTGACTTGCTGGACTCTGATTTGTTTTTCTGTTCCAATAAGGGAGCTGTGAGTGGAGCATCTTCTGTCCTTCAAATAAATTGATTGGTGAATTGTGGCAGACCAAAAAAATCCCATTTATCTTTATCCTGAAAGAAATATGAGATTTTAATGAACTGCAATTTTCTCGCGTTTTCTGATTTCTGCTTGGCAGATTCTGTCATGAAATAAGCACATTTGTAGGCCTTGCTTGTTTGTTTTTTTAACTCACATCTCAACTTAAAGCCAAACATCTTTTTTTTTTTTTCTTTTTCTTTTCTTTCCTAATAGCATTATTTCACTGAAGTTTTGACTATTCATTCTTCCTCTTTTGTACATGTTTCATTTAGGGTAAGTGAAATCATTTTTTTTCCTCAACTCTCTCTTTGAAACTTTAAATGCAAACACTAGAAATCCAATGTGACAGCAGGACTGTACCACTGCAACCCTGAGGTGGCAGGAGAAATTCTAGAGGAAAATCTCCATTATCCCCCCCCCCCATTCATCTGGTGTTTATTTGCTGTAACAGCAAATGTTTAAATTAGATTGGGAGGGGGAAAAAAGGAAAAAAAAAAAAGAAAAGAAAGATTACTTATATTCAAAAAACCAACACAGACGCAGAACATCTAAAGCAACACTGAGAATCTCCATAAGCCGCATTTGTTCGTCTTTATATGGACAGGACAAGAAGAGCTTCAGCCCCAGCAGTTCCTCAGGTGTTTTGGATCTTTCTGTGCAGACCAAGTAGCCCTGCAAGAATTTCCTGCGGGGCTGTAAATCTGCTTTCCTGCAGCCACATTTGTCCTTTTGTTCCAGGGACCGTCTTGGCACCAAGCGCTGGCTGCTCTGCCCATCTGATTAGATCGAATTACATGCTTTTACTACTCCTACAAGCTAAAGCAGCAGACCTACAATTAAGCGTGGGATGGTTTAGGGTCTGAATGGGACTAATGTCTGGCCCTAGCAAATGCCCCAAGTTCTGCGTTTTGGGTTTTTTTTTTCTAATTGATATTTTTTTAGGCTGTTTTCCAAAATGTAAGCCCCTGTAACAAGGCAGAACAGTGAACCCACTCACTCTATTCAAAATTATTGCAGCTCCCTAGCAGTTTTCAGTATCTCTGACAAATTACTCGCCCTGCAATCTTGCCCATGTGAGGGAAGAATGAACTGGAAGCAGCAATGTGATGTCATTCAACCTTGTATAATATTGGCAATTTTGGGTACATTCATTTGTTAGCATGGCCAGGGGTATAGGCAAAACACTGCAGCTTTATGTGTCTCCACCTTGAGAACGGACTACAAGAAAATATTACATGACATGAAAAAAAGAAATAATAAAATAAAATAAAATACAATACAATAAAATAAAATAAAATAAAATTTAAATAAATAAATAAATAAAAAATAAATAAAGAACCAGCCAATCCTAGAAGCCCCTCCTTCCCTGGCAGGAAGGCGAGAAATACCAAAGGTGTTAGAAACCCTCTGGCAAGGCAATTCCTGAAATTATGACAGAGCCTTCGAATTTGTTCTGGCTAGTTAGTCTGAAAACTTCCTAGAGGGAAACAGATAACTGGATAACAACATGATTCTTGCCCACAGGCCCCATATGGAAAAGGAGTGTAATTTCAGTGCACTGATATGATTACATTTAATTTGCTTGCTATAGGCTGCAGCACGCCGTGTGCTGAGGAGGACAATCAGATAACCCTCAGAACGGTGCTCATGGAATTCAGAGCTCCTGGCACCAGCCCTGAAATAAGATTAATAGCAGTGTGCTTCACTTTGCCCTGAAGCAGGTTTGCATCTAGTTTCACTAGATATTGCTGTTCCCAGCATCGTTATTAAAAAAAAAATCACAGTAATTTGGGATCCAGAAACCTGGCACTGTGAGGAGCTGAGGTCTCACTGGCATGCATCTTCGTCTCTGATACAGGGATTTTATCAACTGAGCACTTCATGTGTCATCTTTGGTTCAGCTTTTAATGGAGCTAGAGAAAAATCTTCTATAACCTGTACTGAAACCCTCAAATATAAAAATAATTCAGCCCATAGGAAACAAACAGCTGAATTTTCTCATTTAGAATAAGTTCACAAATGACCTGGTTCACACTGTGCTCACCTGCCTTTCTCTTGTTCCCTCTGCTCAAATTTTTATACAGCACACTTGATAATTAGCTTTAAAGATCTACCCAGATCCAGATAGCTTTTAAAATTCATAGCACAGTGAAGCTTGTTTTTTTCCCCAAAACCTGATGTTTTAATTCCTTGTGTTATCCATTAAACCCCTCTATCTGTATAATAATGAATTAAACAGGATCCCAGAGTGGTTGGGTTTGGAAGGCACCTTCGAGATCATCTTGTTCCACTCCCCGCCCTGGGAAGGAGCACCTTCCACTAGAGCAGGCTGCTCCAAGCCCCATCCCGCCTGGCCTTGGAAAGTTCTAGGAATTGGGAATCCATAACCCCTCTGGACAGCCTGTGCCAGGGCCTCACCACCCACAGGGAGGAATTTTCCCCTGATATCTCACCTAAACCTGCCCAGTCTGAAGCCATTCCGCAGGGAAATATTATGGTTTGGTATCACAGAATCTCAGAATAGGCTGAGCTGGATGGGACCCTTCAGGATCATCGAGTCCAGCTCCTGGCCCTACACAGAACACCCCAAAACCCTCACTCTGTGCCTGAGAGCGTTGTCCAAACTTCTGTCGGAACAAGCATCATTCTTGTACACAGTATCAAAGTGTCTACACACACTGTTCAATTAAACAACGACTGACTGATTGCTGAAACCACAAAGAGTTAATAAAGCTCTTGTTTCCCTCTCTCTCTCTCTCTCTCTTTGCCCTGGAGACCTGTCAGTGTGTAATTATTTTCCACACTGATGCGTTTGAATTGTCGGATCCTTTCCAGCTGCGTTCAGCCTTCGGATCGCATTCTCCTGCTGGCTCACTGGTGACAGGGAGAGCCCCTTGGGTGAGCAGCCAGCTCGCTCCTCTCCAGCCTTGCTCCTTGGGAACCCCACCCTGGGCAGGACCTGTACCCCTGAGCCATTCCACTCAGCAGGAAAACATTTTTTATTGTGTAATCCACCTCTGTGCACGTTGCGAAGGACTCGAAGCTTTCTTGAGGTGTGATCTCGTCCCACCTCTCTGTCACAGCACACACAAACCAACAGCAGACCTTCCCTCAACTTCCAGTGCATCATATTGAGACATGAAGGCCTGGGGGTTTTGGGGTTTTGTTATGGTTATTTGGTTTTTTTTTGTTGTTGTTGTTTGTTTGTTTTTTTTTTTGGTTGGGTTTTTTTGTTTGTTGGTTTTTTGGTTTTTTGGGGTTTGGGTTTGTGTTTTCTTGCAAAGTTCTATAGTGAAATAAACTCAAGTACTCTCAAGGAATTGAGGTTGTTTTTATTAAATGTGTAATTTCTCTGGGCTTCTAGGATACTCTTAGAGTAAGGGCAAATGGATGCAGTCTGATATAAATGGGTTTTCTTTTAAGCTAAAAATGGGATGTTAGTCTTTCTTTACTTTTCATTCATTCTGTCATTCATTCATGGCATACATGACATTTCACTTCTGTTTCCAGACCATACACAGAATCACAGAATCAATTAGGTTGGAAAATATCTCTGAGATCATCAAGTCCAACAACAACATACAACTTTAGGTACAAAAATGTGGTGGTCTGATGGATGACTGGAAATTCAATGTGGTTGGATTTTTCAGAAAAAAGAATTCCATTGTCATTCCCCACTAATTGTGGTTGGGTGCAAGGCAGGCTGGGATCTCTGAGAGACTTTCACTACATCAGTGTAGAATTCTTTGTTCTCTTTTCTTTGAAGTATTATTATTTTTTAACCATGTTTTATTGGAGACATGCACGACATAAGTCATTCAGCATCAATTCACAATACTCTTTCCTTTTGCATTGCATCTTGCTAGTAAAATTTGGATGCCTACAAGTTTATTCCTGCATATTTTTTGTTGTGCTAAACTCTTTAGGCCTCTCCTACAAGCCATTGTCAGCAAGAGGGAAATGAAAAGTGGACAAGCCTCTGGTCTGACTCTATTTGACCATTTTGACGGTTTTTTAGAGATTTTCTGAATCATCTTTTCACAGAATACATCACGCAGAACAAGTTTACCTTTGAATTTTCTACAAACTCTCTACAGCTTTTCACAAAATTCATAGAATACGCAGTTCTGTGCACGTCAAAACTAACATTAGGTGGCCAAAATTATTCAGTCTTCTCCTTCACCCCACAGAGCATATCACTCATTCTTTGGGGAGAGCAATGCTGTTATCCCTGTCCAAATAAATGAGCACTAGGAAAATAAACCTGAACTGTAAACAGATTGTTGGACAGAGGCGCACATGAGGGACCCAAAAGCCATCTGTTGAAGTCTGGTCTTTTTTTGTTGCAATAGCAAAATAATTCCAAAAATCTTGAGAGATTGGCTCTTTATCTAAAGAAATCATCTTGCCTAGAGGCTACTGAAGCAGCTAATTTGAGTTCTTCTTTTTGAATTTTTTTTCTTTTAACACTCTAATTATGATGTATGAGTGTTTTAAGATATTTTCTATATTGCTAGGTCACCATGTAATGGAGTGTTAGTTCACCATCAAAATAACAGACTGTAAAGTACAAATTGTCCAAAATAATAGATAAAACCTTAATTAGAAAAATATTAAGATTTGATGTGTGGGAACCATTGCAGAAAACAAAACAGGAGGAACAAGGACAATGTCATCCATATTTCCTCCTAGGGAAACAGTCATTTTAGGAATAAGTTCCACCATTTATTTGAGCAACAGTATTCTGGCTGGTGAGAAGCTTCCTAGGAAATGTGTGTACATATATGGATTTTTGCCAAATTAACATTTTATCTCTTGAAATGTGGAATTTTTTTCCCCCTGATTTCACGTAACTGGATTCTTTCTTTCTGAGTAAGTTGAACCAAATTCAAATATTTCACTCTGTGAACTGCGCATAGCAGAGTTTCACTCAACCCTTAATTGAAGGGAAATCTGGTATGTGGGAGCTGTGTGGGAGCTGTGGCAGCATTCATCACAGAGTTTGTGATCTATTGTCCAAGATTAACAAAATTAACACCAAAATTAATAAATAAATATCTATCCCTGAGAAGGGAAAAGTAGTTTCAATGTCTCTGAATTTTGGAAAGGAATGGGGGTAGTGAAAGGTGTTGTTAGGTAAAGAGTATGGATGGAACATTCACAAACATGGGAAATAACATGAAAAAAGAGATTGACCTTATATAAGGCTGACTTCATTGGATAGCACCACTGGGATTTTCCTTTCTGCTTTATTCTTCCCTGATTGCCACTTAGGATCATTTACTTTGAGAGAGAACAATGCCTTGAAAGAGATAATGCTTCCATCCCTGAAATATTTTTGCGCCAGTATCTTCACGTGGAATTCTGTATAACCCATACCCTACATTTCACTGCTATCCATGAAATCTTGGGCATTCTGGGGAGGGGCTGATGAAGGTTTTTAGTCCAGTTGTGCAGCTCAGGCTGTAGGTGCTTACCCTGGAGGAGCCCAGACTGCAGGAATAACCACACAAGATTGAGCTGTACTTACACAAACACTCACACAAGTCCTGCCTGCTCACTTCCCTTCCCCCTTTGGAACAGCTGGGGATTTCCTCGTGCCGTCCCTTTAAAAGCAATTTGGTGCCAAACATCAGCGAAAGGATGCTGGCAACACCTTTTAATAAAAGGCAAATCCCACTTACCACTTTTGATTTCGTTTTAGTAACATTAATCATGATGAATTCGTTCGGCATGTCGCATGACTGCCGTGTGTAATTTCTCAGGAATTCCATTTTCATTTAACATTAATTAAAGAACACTTATTACAGCATTACCAAAATTAATTCCCGGTCTGCGGCCCCGTCTGCCAAGTTTCAACCTTCAGCAAATTATTATGGGTGAGTTATAGACCCTGGGAAAGCGAGGTCTGCCATGGAATGTTAACCATAGTGATGCATTCATCACCTCAGGGTGATGTTGTGCAATTCAGGGAGGGGGTGATCCCCCAAAATAATGCGCCCCGTGGTCTGTCTGGCCCTTTAAGAGAGATATTGGAGCCCACAGATCCTTAGCAAGTTTGTTTAATCCAATAG
Organism: Pardalotus punctatus; assembly: GCA_013400915.1. NCBI lineage: Eukaryota > Metazoa > Chordata > Aves > Passeriformes > Pardalotidae > Pardalotus > Pardalotus punctatus. Next base: position 196,354 of record VZTX01020668.1, read on the forward strand.
GGCTTGTGAGACACTCCATCCTTCTTGCTTAGAGTCTGTTTGATTGTGACACACTGATCAGAGCAGGACGCTCCTTGGCAATTCAGCTTCCTGCTGCTGAAGCTGCACAGACACCGTGGCAATATTTTTGATACAGCCCAGCAGAGCTAAGTGTCATTCATTAAAAGAAGATTTATTCACATGCATCTGTCTTGAATCTGTCATATTCTCCCTAAAGAGACTCAGGCATTTAATACATCTCTTTTTTTTTTTTTTTTCCCATCTATGACATTCACCATGGAGTATATAATCTCAGTTTTCCCATATTTTCAGCACTGAAATAGCAGTTTTGTATATCTTAAAGGATTTTGCTGTATCCTGTTTTTGTAAGAAACCCTAGAGAGACCATGAATTATATAACAGACCTTTCAGGAGGAGAGAAGTTTGGGCATTGCTTTTTCTTGTTGTTTTATGCAAGTTCACACACCATTAGTTGCTCCCTTGTTCTGGCATCTTTCCTATAAAATTCCAAACATCTCCAAAGCCTTCCTGCTGAGAAAATAAAAAAATCAAGTGATTTTTGCCAAGAATGAGGTGGCTCTTTTTTTTTTTTTTTTTTTTTAAAATGGAAAAGAGGGGAAAAAATGCACAGGAAAACCACACAAGTGACCAGCATGAGATTAATCTCCGTGCTTTTCTTTCCAGCCCCTTATTTAATATTTGTCTTTGGGAAGTTGTTCCCCAAAGTGGCACCTACAGAATTTCATTCCCTTGAACGATGCTGAATTTCACAGGTATTTAAAAACCTAAGGTATGTCTGCAACAAGTGGCAGAGAAGAGTCCTGTGCTGCCCACACAACTGGGCGGGCCGATCCCATGGTGGATAAAATATCTACCTAAATATCTGCTCCCAGGCATAGGAGAAAAAGAAACAACACAAAAACAAACATTTAAAAAAAAAATCCAAAACTAAAACCAAAACAAAAAAAACCCAAACAAACAAAAAAACCCCAACAAACAAAAAAAATTTAAAACCACAAAAAACACGCCAAAAAACCCAATAAAAAAACACACAAAAAAACCAACAACAAAACACCAACCAACCAAACAAACAAACAAAAAAAAACCCCAAACCCACTAAATTAAACAAAACAAAAGACACCCAAAAAAATCACAACCAACATGGAAATTTTCCTTGATCGTCAACCTCCTGGAATTCAAAATGGGATGAAGTCTTCCCTATTTTATCAGTGATGAATCCTCACATCTCTTCACCCCATTTCCTGACAAATCAGAGGAACTCTGACCATTCAGCTACTGAGCAACAGACTCAAGGAGCAGCTGATAAAAGATTTTTTCTATCCCTGAGAATATTTGGTCCTGAACCTTCTCCAGCCCAGGACCTGGAGCCCTGTCCAGCAGGGAAGCCAAAGCTGCAGGGAGCTCAGAGCCCGAATTTGATGTGGTGTATCTCAGGTTATAGCACTGCAATGTCAGACCTGAGCCATTCTTTTCATCCTAACCCTGAGGGACTCAGCATCCCAGACCCGTATTTATTGTGTATTTCTCTCTCACACAGTTGGACTCAATTACAAAACGACAATCTTTGTTTGCTTGGTGGAAAGGATGGTCTTGAGGCTACCATGGCATGTACAGCCTTTGGTTTATAATAACTGCATTAAAAAAAAGAGCTTTTCCAAGCACTGGGGTCTGTTCCTAAACTTCAAAAAGAATTCGTCATACAGGGGTGCAGAGTTTCTGATGGAATCTTCCCAGGGATCATGGGCACTTCCTGCTGCCCAAGACCTCACAGCCACCAGGGCAGGAAACAGCAATATGACATCAATAACTTCTCAGAGATTTGAAATAAGAAATCTGGCCATGTCTACAGTGCTGGAGGGAGGGATGTCTGTGTCAGAATGACCTCTCCAGGAGCCTTTTCCTCCTCATCCAAGACCATCCCGAGCAGTGACCCAGCAAGGGCTGACCACCGGTTTTGGGGCTGACACAGGGCTTGTCCAAGGCAGTGACAGCAACACCCCTGATGTGAAACAGCAGCGTCCAGTAATGAGATTTTGGCACATCCTGTTCCCTCAACCACTTCTCCCAAGCATCCCTGAGAGAATCTGATTTTCCCTCTGCTTGGTGCCTGTAATCACACACCAGCACATTTTATACTCAGCCAGAGACCTGGAAAAAATACTACCTTCTCAAAGTAAAATTGTCCTGAAAACAACCTATTGGCTAAAAACCATTCCTTGAAAACTTTCTGCAGCCACTTACAAAGAAACAAAAGCTCTTAAAGCACTGCAAGAGAAGCAGCTCTCGTGACATGGACTGCTCAGCACTGCAAGCTGCTTGCGTGCAGGGATATGTGTAAAAAAGGGTGAGGGTTGAGACTGTGATTACCAGACTGAAAATGCCAAAAACTGGCATGACCCCGGTCAGGAATGAATGATTAACTACTAAACTATTTGGTCCTTTACACACATTTGCTTTTTCTACCTGAAAAAAAAATTGAAGAGGAAGTTTACCAAGACTCAAGGAAATAGCTCCAAGGTGTAAACCCAACTTCTCTCAAAACTTAACACTGCTAAGAGTTGAGTCACACTGGTTCTGCCATTCATTCTTCTGCCAGAACACATGAGAAAAACATACATTAAGGGATTTTTGTCTTTTCTTTCAGGGTGACATCTGTCACATTCGAGCAGCAACTTGCAACAGTTTGCTCTAAGCTGCATTTTGTGAGAAAGCGCTGCAGGTGAAGATCAAAGCTGATGTCAGTGGGTTCTGGGTCATGCACAGACACACATCTGGGAGGGGAGAGGTCTTCCCAACATTTACAGGTAGGAGATTCTTATGTACTTTTCACAGACTTCCTCTAAACCCTGCCAAACTCTGCCAACACTCACCTCTGGTATGAATAAAAGACTCAACCAAGAAAATGTGTGTATCACTAGCAGGAAATGACTCACGCCAGTGACACCTTCAGCAAAGATGTTTCACCTGGTTGGTGACAATAATTCTGTGATTGTGTTTCATATGCTGTTCAATTTTGGTCCACTTTAGGCTCCTGAGTAGTTGGACAAGCACTTTATAAGCGTCCTTCACAAAGGACCCCAATAAAGAGATGCCTGGTTGTTTGCAGTATCTCCAAAAAGAAATAGGTTCACAGCAAGGTTATAAAATATGAAAAATAAAGTGAAATGCTATGATAGAGTCATAGAGTAATTTAGATTGCAAAAGACTTCTAAAATAATCCTATTAACCCAGTAGTGCCACACCCACCACTGACCCACATCCCCCCCCAAAAAAATCTACAAGGCTTTTAAATCCCTCCCTAGGTGGGGACTCCACCACTGGCCTGAGCAGCCTGTTCAATGCTTACCAACCCTTTCAGTGAGAGATTTTTATTAATATCCAATATAAACCTCCAAGACAGTTTCCTCTCTGCTGTATTGTATTTTCAACAGAGACCTGGTAAGCAGAAGTCCCCTGTGAGACCATGATGTCTCATGGTACCAAAACAAATATATAACAACGAGGCAAAGGGTCACAACAAACCCCAACATCCTATGGGAAATAAACAATAGAGAAACCAACATATCCATCCTACTTCTGTTGCGTGCAATATTTCATTCTCATTGTGAACTTCTTTAATTTTATTATTTGCATGGTAAAAAAAAACAAACCTCAAAGACCAGAGTGGGGTGTGCAAAACATCAAACCTGATCCCAACAGCTGAGGTCAAACAGGCAAAGGGCCTGGATTTCACTTGGGATTGCACATGGAGTGCCTGGAGTTTCCTACCACCCCTGTAGCTTACAGTCAGTGAAAAAGCAGCATGAAATTCGAGTGGAATTATTCTTACTACACTCAAGCTGAATCCTGCAGGCTGCTTGCACAAAGTGAAAAATATTTGATGAGACATCTTTTCCTTTGACTGAATTTCTTGTGTTTGTTGTTTTTCTTTTGCTTTCTTGGGAAGGAGGCAAATTATCATCAGGCACCGCAGCAAAAGGCAAGCAGGTAGATGTGCCTGCAACTGACACATTTTCCACACTTTAAATTTTGTCTGGTCATAAAACTGAATTTTAAAGGATTGTTTTGTGTTCTTTTCCCAGGCTTTGGAAAAAGAAAGGAGACTTGGCTTAGCAGATCATTCCATCCACATCCAGCTGATTCTGCAGATGATATTGATCTCCTTCAAGAATATTACTAAAGAAATACCACTACGCCTACTGATTTTTCCTCCATTTTCCCAACTCTCTGGTGGAATGAGGCTTAATCTCCGTTCCAGTGGTGCCTTTTGATCCGTGCTTCAGTAGGCTCTGCTCAAATCTGATGTGCATCACACCCAGGCTCTGCAGAGCCTTTCCAAAACTTTCAGTGGCCATCCAGGCTTCACCCAGTCCCAAAGCTGCTGCTGCTGCAGGGAGTGTGACACTGAAAGATGGGAGGACATTGCATTTATAATACATTAATCTCATTAATTTCAAGACATGGATCAGTTTTTCCTTTTCAGAAACACCGTTCATTTGAAGAAAGGATATGAGGACGTGGTAATATTATGCCTCATTTTTGCACATAGGTCTCGGTAAAATCTCATTGTTGAAACATAGATTTGTTTCTAAGACAAGTGCCACAAGAGTTGGGGCGAATTAGCTACTAAGATGTCATGTTACCCTGAGGCTGCAGTGTAGCAAAATCAATTGCCTCATTGCTCAATTTTATAGGAAATATTCAGAAATAATTATCTATATTTACTGGGAAATACTGTCATTTTATAGGGTTTTAGACCCTTGAATATTTCAATGCACACAGTAGGTATATCAGACAACAGCTGTTTAACAGGCTAAGCTCCCATTTTACTCACAGAAAAAAAAGAGAAACACAAATGGATAAACCAACAATTGGTTGTAAATCACAGCAAACCAGATGCTACTGTGTAGTGAAGAACAATAAATTTGGTTCTTTTTATTTTTTAAAGCTGAGAGCTTTTACACAGAAGCTGAAGGAAATGTGGTGTCTAATGAACACTGAATTCCCATTTCTCTGACATTTCACCATAAGCATTAACCCATTGTGGAGACATTTCTCAATTCCCGTTGAAAATTCTGGCTCATCGGTCTACAGATTCGCAAGTGGCTCCTTTGGCTGAAGATCAGAGCAGTTTAAAGATGTCCTTGTCCCCTGGGTCACCTAAAAGCCACAGTCATTTTTTGTTCAGATTTGGTGCCAAGGCCAGGGCTCCCGTGTTGGGTTCTCTGGTCAGTGGAAGCTCCTGGAGTCCAGGCTCCCTCCATCCTGGGGGACTGGTGAGGACTGGTTGAACTGGGAAAAGAACAGCAGCGCATCGTTGGTCAGAATTGCTGATGAGGTGACAAAACGGGAGTGCTGAAGGTTGGGAGATGCAAAATAATCCTTTTTTTTTTCTCCTCCCTGTGTTTCAGAACTGATTTGGAAGACCTGCTTGTCCAAGTTTTACCTTGCAGGTGGAGTCCAAGTTTTACCTTGCAGTACCTTGTCCAAGTTTTACCTTGCAGTGGTCGCAAGTTCTGGCTGGGGGCTGCTCACCTGCCTACCCCAAAAACACACAGAACCTGCCTTAAGTTCCAGAGACAGAGAAAATTATTCTTTCTTCTCATTCCCTCAGACACAGTAACTGCTGAATTCCTGCAGGAAGGACCTTGCAGGTAATGGGCTTTCTAAAACAGAGCTGAAAAAAATCTATGGGATGCAGATTTGGTCAGTCAGAACATTTTCATGAGGAAGATAGGTTCTCACAAACTTCCATTATGAAGTTTCTTTGGCCTCAGATTTGTTTTCTGGTCTAAACCCGGGAGAAAGGATCCACTCTAAAAGGTCTCAGTAGAATAACATTCCCCTCTTAATACAGCTATAGATAAATATTTAATTTCAATCCATCTTTAGAAAGAATGCCATGATCACAGAAGATTTGTCTACATCCCATTTAGGATTTTGGCCTTTAGTACTCCCCACATAGTGGAGGTGGCTCTGCCACAAGGTTACTTTACCCAACAAACGTCCTCAAATATTGATATTCCATCCAAAATCAAGAGAAAAGGGTGGAGTCCTCTGTGCCAGTGCTTTGGATTGGCTTGATTCAGTATCAGTATCAGTAATTTAGCAGAGACTAAATTACAACTTTCCCTTCAGCTGTGAGCAGTGGGAATTATTTTCTTGCATGGAGTGAAGCCTAAGTGAATAAGAAGATGTAATATTTGGAATGTTGCTCTGACTGGTGTAGTTGGCAGAGGTAGTTTTCCAAAGGTAAACATCAGTATCTTTTAATGTTGATTGCTAAGAAATTCATTGAGGTAAAAAATGTTTATCTTCAACAAAAGTTCTACAGCTCTTTCGTTTTCTCAGGAATCCCCAAAATAACTTTTTTCCCCCAGGTTTTCAATTGCATATCTGCAAACACTTCTGTCTGCCTTGACACTTGCTGTGAGGTTTAATAGTTCTCACCTTTCCCCATGTGGCTCCCTTAATAAAATATATTTTGTGCGTCACAAAAAATAGGAGATGACTTGGGAATTGTGGTTATTTGGGAATTGTCTGTTCCCACTAAACCACACAGCACTGGGCAGTGACGCATCACTGGTTTCACCCTCCCGTCATTTGTTAGCTTGGCTTTCATCTCCATTTAAAATAGAGGAACTTTGATAGTGAAAGAAGAAAATGAGGAGTTCCGTAACAGATTTTTTAAAACCTGGGTATTGTGAAGCATTATTCAGCTGAAATTCTGCTAAGATATCTAAAATGACAACTTTTCCTTGCATTAATCTTTCAAAAGGGTGTTCAGCATCTATCAAAATTTCTTCTATAAACAGGATTAACTTTTTTTTTTTTTTTTAATTCTTTTTTACCATTTCAGGTAACAATACGTGACTTTCTCCATAACGTGTGGGGAAGTCTGGGGAATGTTCAGGTTGTTTGGCAGAGAGGAAGTGACTGCACCATTAACACTGACCAGGAGTGAGTGGTGGTAAACCCTGCCACAGTAACAAAGAGAACAACCAGGCAGAGACACGAGGACTTGTGGGGTGCATTCTGCAGGAGGAACTCAGAACACAACGAGCTCAAATAAACCTTGTCCCTGCAAGCTGTAAACAAAGTAAGTTCAGCAGTGAATGGGTTGGGTATGGCATGGGACCCAAGTGAGAGAAGAGGTTTTCTTCTGCTACACTTCTAAATAAGATTTATGCCAGCTTTACTATAAGTATCCTCCACAATACAATTAGAACTGTAATCAGTTCAGGGAAGTTCAGTTGGAGCTTCCATCTTGAATTTATCTTTCAAGAATTTCCTGCTGCTATTATCTCACGACTCTGCCAGTTTAATTGAGGCTGAATGGCAGCTCGCTGCTAACCAAGAGAAACAAAAATGCACCAGGTATTTCCTCAGGTTCAGAGGGGCTGCTCATGTTTTAACTTTAGGCTCCATAAGTTTCATGAAGTTCTACATGGTGTTCATGCTCCCACGTGCTGTTCATGTTGAATTATGGCTGTCATTCCCCTTTTAGTATGAAATATGAGCCAGTTAATAGATTTACCTTATTTCTGTTCAAGATCGAAACCCAGAAAGGACTGAAAGAAAAAAATTCTACCTATGAGTGATGAAATATCAAATAAAATATTTGTATCTAAGAATGTATTCATAAATTAAGCTATTCTTGAGCTTTCAGTAAGGAAATATTAAGTTCCAATAGATACTGACCTGCCATGTGCATGAATTCCATCTGTCCTAATCTATCCATCTATTCCAAGTTATAGCATGCATCCCATCACATCTAAAATAAACTTTTGCTAATGAGTTCAAGGGAATCGAAATATTTGCTTTGGCATCCTGGATATTTGTATTTCACAGACCTAGCCCATTCTGACATAATCAACAGCAGGATAGCACATTAACCTTTCCTCAGTGTTCCTAACTCAGCAAGTTTGATGGCCAAGCACGAAGTCAGGTAGTCCAGATAATTATTTAGGAAAATAAGAATTAATGTCTTGAGAGAATAATGTGAGATTCTAACCCATGCAGGGAAAGGTTAAATACAGATATTATTTGAACTAGAAATGCACTGGCCCAGGCTGAACTTTTTCTTCTATCTCAATAGTTGCCGTAGTTGTTTATTCAAGCAATGGCTGATTAAGTTCTCATGCCAGTGCATTAAAACATAAAATTAGGAATAACTTAATAAATGACAAATAAATGGCAAATAAATGACTCAGGCACTGGTGGTACCAATAATGCAGAAGTCTTTGTCAGTTTATAGCATGTTGATAATGTTTATAAACATCAGGACAGCATCTCTGGATCTAATATCAACTTGGCAGTTCCTGATGAAGTATTTCTCTTTTTGACTTGTTTCAACTTTTTTAAGACTTTACCAAAGAAATACCTGTCACACATGGAAATACTGTAATTGTGTCTCTCTGAAAACTCTTCTTTGTACAGTCCTCATCCAGAGTCTGTCACAAATTGAAAAAGTATTTCACACTAAAATCTCTGTGGTAGTTTTAAAGAGATATAAAATAACAAGTGTATAAAACATCAAGACAGTTCCCTCAGAACATCAAAAGAAATTATTCTGCAGAGAGGCCAGCATTAACCTAAGCTGAGATAGGGTCTTCATCTACTCATTTTTTACGTCTGCGTGAATTAGTCTTGGGGATTTTTTTTTTTAACTGCTGGTTTTCATTGGTGGTTTTCTGAAGCTATTTTCAGCAGTTGGTTGTCAAAATTTTTTTGGAAAGCATTGCTGATATAAACAGACTACCGATCCAATCATGCAGTGGCCCTGTCTTTAATTAAGCTTGTAGTGTGTCTTCACATTAAAGAATTTTTTTAGCCCTTGAAAGGTGCATATAAAGCCAAACTCTTGGTTTGTTGGAAATGCCTATTTGGGAAGGAGGCGATGATTCAAAATGTTGTATTTCAAAGAGTTGCCACACAAGTAAATACAAAGCTTACCTCCCCTGGGAAATACCATATAATGGATTGAAAAGATGAACAAAATCCCTGTGTTTATTCATTCTAGTGGATAAAAAGAGTAAACTCACTGGCTTATCACAATGGTCAATTGTACAAGAAGCTGAAACAGGCCGTTTCTGACAGCCAGTGAAAAGTAACATTTGTGCCCATAAAAAAAAAAAAAGCTTAAAAAACAGCCAAACCACTCATGCTGTATTTCATAAGGAAAAGCCAATAGAAGTCCTCAGCCAAGCTTTTTTATCGCTGAACTATCTTGATTTATACTTTGTTTGAAGTTCTCAAAATGAAACTTTCAGTCTCTAGCTCACTAAAAATAGCCTTGCTGTACCTGGTTCGGGAGGCAGCCGAGGCAGGGAAGGTTTGAGCATTCAGCCCTTAGAACAACTGAGGCATCGCACTTTTGCTCTTTGGGAAGCAATCATGACTTCTATTTATTCAAGTCTGCAAATTCTTAGTAATAAATAGTCCATCTGAAGCTCATTTATGAAATGGATTTGCAGAACCTGACCTTTTTCTGAGAAAACTCAGCATTACTAATGGAAAAATGTGCCCTCTCTGCACATATTTCAGTTCAAATACTTGTAGTTACCCACTAGCAGTTGAACCACTGAGAGATGCTGTGAGACCCTTATAATAAAACAGTCCTTTTCCCCACCTATTTTTTTTTGTTTGTTTGTTTGGTTTTTAATAAGAAATTAGGCAAATCTCTGGTCAGGACTGGTTTGCAGTAGCTGACTGCTCTGGGACTAGCTGCCCTCTCCAGGTTTCCACTTACCTATTCAGATTTTGAAAGTTTTCACATCAGAAAATCTGTTACTCATATCGGTAGGTACAGAATTGTTTGTTTAAATATGATTTATGGAGCTGGTTCTGAGCTCAGACAAGGCCAACAAACACTCTCAGACCTGGATATTGGTTCCTGACCTCTCCATAAAGACATACCTGACCCTCTGTGCAGAAACGCATTCAAGATAATACTATAATGACTTGCAGGACAAAAGTCATAAAAATATGGAAAATAAATTCTTAATCTTGCAAACACTGTACACGTTTCCTTGGATCTACTCTAGCCTCATATTTGTGTTGTACTGAGGTCAGTTTTGTGGGGCTGCACGATGGCCTCATATATATAACTTTGGAGTTAGAGATCTATTTTGCAGCCACTCATGTAGGGAATTAAGGAAAAATTTCCTTTTAATCTTACTAATAAACAGCTTTGTTTACAATTTTCCATGCTTTACCCAATTATCTTAGAAAACTCTTTCTTAACCCAAAAGCAATGGAAGATGAAAGTGGAAAAGCTGCAATCTGTTGGATCCCTCCATGTGCACAGGTCCTGAAATTCCTCATTGTCCTCACCCTTTCTTGTACGGCTTCATAAGCTTCGGAAGAGCCCCAAGGGATGATTTCACTCAGAATTTCACACAGCAGACAATAAGAAGGAAAGGAGATAGAGACATCAGAATTAAAGATTGGACGTTTAAGGGATTGTGTTCAGCAACTGGGCTTATTTTAAGCCTTAGTGCTGACATTGTTAGACCTAAAAAAAAATTCTTAAAAAATAAATATTTAAAAATCAGCTGCTGAAATTTCTTTAAGCCTCAGAACTGGGATAAATTACTTTCATGCTACATTGCAAACTTCATCAGAAAAGGTGGATGTTGCCATGTTTGGAGTGTATTCTAAATTAAAAACCATAAGGAAACTATTGTGCTTGTGTTCTGCAGAACAAAGTACATGTTGTAGAGTATATTCCTCAATAATTCAAACTTTAAAAGGTATGGCATTTCAAGCCTTGAAATAACAAAGCTACACTCTCGCAGAGGTTATACCACATGGGGGTGTTCATTTCCCTTTGTCTTAGCTGCATAAACTCAAAATCAACCCTATACAGTAAATGATGTCTGCCCTATTGTCCTGTATAAACACTCTTTTGTTTTTCTTCAGTGCAAAGCTGTGTTTAAAGAAAGCTCTGTACGAATTCCAATAAAGAAACCAGTGTAAGGAATCTGGATTCGTAAAATGAATTAGAACAGCTCTACTGTTACCTCGGCTGGTGCTGCAAAGCCAGCAAAGTCAGATAATATTTTATTTGGAGCTGAAATGAACTGTTGTGAACTCTGACAAACCAGCACTTCAAAGCATTCTGAACATGCTGCCACCAGCAGAAGGAAATTTATCGTGACTCAGAGCCTGACTCCGACCATCCTTGCACCATCCTTACTCTGCTGACTTCAGCTGCATGGAAGAGCAGGGGAAAGTCATTCGTGGCTCTCCCTGTTGTCTCTGATTTAGAGAAATGTGGGAAAAATAAAGATGGGAATCATATTCAACACACCTATTTTAACCCCAACAAAAAGCAGCACAGAAAAACCTCAGACAGAAATTCGGGCAACTTCATGGGTGGCCCATGCAGGACACCAGAGAACTGATGAAAAGTAAGATGTCAGATTTGGTGATATTGCTGAATCTTTAGAAATTCAAACATTCTGGGATTGGGATGCAGCCCACATCGTTATATTATTTTTACTGAGCCATAGATATACATCAGGGTGGCTAAATTCTAATATAAACCACAGTAAAAGTATTTGAAGGCTTTAAGAAAAGATACATAGTTTTACAACCTCAAGCCCATTCTGGATTTCATGAAGATTAGTGTGTAGCAACTTGACATTATTACGATGATAATTTATTAATGATCTTTATATTTCAGTGCCCCTCTGGTTCTCCTGAAGCAACATCAAGACTTCTCTCTGCTGTGCATTTCACAGACACAAAGAATGGACATTTTGTCCTCATAAATCAGCAGAATAATGCAATTGCTGAATGCACATAAAGGCCAGAACACAAGAGGATTGTTATAAAGCAGGGTATAAATCCTACTGCCAGTTATCCTGGAATGTTCCCTTTTCGGAACTTTACAGGGTTTTTTAAATCTGTATCATGCATAGATGTCCTGAGACATGAAAAACAGTTGAAAACTTGTTAAATTCCTTGATCACACACGAGTGAGTGAAGAGCAAATATAGTGTAGCCACCAAGAAGAATTCAAAGGACTTTGAGTCTTTAGATCTGATGTGTAATTCAGCTGACACATGGCACGTGAAATTTAACATAAAGTAATGCAAATTGGTTACAGAAAAGCAGTTCAGAAGTAAAAAGCGAAAGGGGAAAAAACACAGAGGGGCTTAATAACAGCGGACACCCCATAAAACAATCATAGAACCTGGCCTGCTGCCAGCACAGCACAAATGTACACATCCCTGGAGCTGATGGAGCAAAAACCCTACAAACACCCCACAGGGGAGCAGGGTTAATCCCAGCCACAGCTATGATGTCATCAAGAGCTATTACTTCGGTCCCATTTTAAAAAAAAATTTTAGAAAATTGAGCACAGCCAAGACAAGTCACACAATGAAATTTCTCTCTCCGCTAACGTATGCCAGTGGTGGCTGGAATGCAGATTTAGGTGAAAACAGGGTGGAATTTTTAGGGATTTTTCAGCACGGTGGACTTTTCAACAGTGTCCCCATTACAGTTTTGGGGTGAGCTGTCAAGGCCAAGAGGAGCCTCTCCCCAGTGCAGCATCACACACCAGCCCTGCCCCGAGCATCACCACAAAGCCTCTGTTCCATGTGGACATTTTGAGGCACCTGCCCTGGCCAGTGTTACCTCCCTAGCCCAAAACCTGGCAGGATAAGAGCAATACATGAAATTTTGTGGCTGAAAATAGTGTATTGCTGGGGTCAATCATTCATTTAAAATACCTTTTTTAAGGTCCTTTGAATTTTATTTTTTTTTTTACCTTTTTTATCACTTCCACATCCCTTCAAACTCAGATTATGTGTTTCTAATGAGATCGCATTAAACACTGTTGTATCTTTGCCATTTTTTGAAATCTTAGACAAAACTCTTTTTCATTTCTCTGAGAGCTCAGAGACACAGACTGTGATGCCAAAACCTGCAAAGAATCTCATATTTGTGCATGCAAAATAAGAGTGGTGCTTCACCCTGCCTCTCTGCAATCGGAGTTTTGCAAAACCACTCCGCCTTGATAGTTTAAAACTTCCTTTCATTGACCACTCTAATGTGCTTTTGCAAATCTCTTGATGAATCCCAGGTTAGTTGAACTGTTCAATTACAGCTTTATCCTAATCCTACTTGCTAAGCATTAATGCCAGCAACCTCCCACATCCTAATCCCGTCCCACTTGACACTGACCCACACTCAGTCCCACATGATGTGTGTGTTAGCACAAAGCCACGCAAACAACATATTAATCAGGAGTGCAGCAAGAAAGGGGAAGAAATAGAACAGAGGAGAGTTTTTCAGCAAAAAGACACCACTGGCTTCACATGCAGGCTTGGCATAAGCAGATTTAAATGCATCTTAAAAAAACATAAATAAGTATACAAATGTGCTGAATTGTTACAAATCTTGTAGCTAAACTTTTAGCAGGTCTCTTGATCATGATTTGAAACAAGGGAAAATCCAGTCTGAGGTCAGATTGAAACCATTAGAATTAGATACAGTCTTAGAAAATGGAAAGACTTTTATGTGTGATAGACTCCCATCCTCCGTAATTCACTGCAGGCTGGGAAAGTGATTCCTTCAGATCTGCTGCTGACAGCTTAATATTCCCAAGGATAATGTTGTCAGGTGATAACACAGAGCCAGCCCATACACTTTGATCTGAATGGAAAGTTTGCTTTAACTGCAACATTCAGAGAGATTCTGCTTGGAAAAAAAGAGCTCAGCTAAGCTGAAAGGTCACCTGAAAAACATTTAATTGTGGTCAAGATAGAAGTGCATCAACCTTGGACAGGTCTAAGTTGCCTTCCCTGAAAAAACCCTGAACACTGACCAAAACTGCCTCTCCAAAAATGTTACTGAGGCAGACAAAGGCACACAAGAACAATCTTAAAGAACCTCATACCCAGATTTTAAAGTGAGTGCTGCTGTCAAATATATTCTCTCAAATTTCAGGAACATGAATATATGGCTTGTAGAAACTCTTGGTTTAAATGTCTCTCCACATCTTTCCTTAGCTAACCACAAGACCAACGAAATTCCTGTAGGTTTCTACATCCATACAGCTAAATATGCTTTCAACTATTTTCCTGGCACGATTAAAGAAGAATCTCGATAGTGTAAAGCCTTTATGTCAGGATAGTAAAACTGTGTATTTTAGAATGCCATCAATACTGTTCTGCTCATGTCCAAATCTGGAATTGCACCAGGGAAAGGCTGGACAATCCCTGTGGGTACTGAACCAGGAGGGAAGAGCTGAGCAGCGTTCCCATCATGCACAGAAATTAAGGACAATTATTCCCTGCTCAGAGGCTAAAAATGTACAGAGCACAGAGAAAATGATGCAGGACGTGATCCTTTTCCTCAGCTACAGAGCAACCTCTGGGAAAGGTAGGAGCACAAATGAGGGGAAACCCTGTAGCATGACTGGTAGGAAAGATGCAATTTCTCCATTTTACAAGGAGCTCTGAATTTTTGAAGGAAAGGCCAAGTTTTGTACTGACCTCAAAAACAGTCCATTTGCATGTTCAGAAGTTCTCTTGTCATTCAAAAAATCCTGAAAGGCTTTCAGTCCACAGAAGCTGATTTATGCTACATTTGAATCCGTGCCATAATTGACCTGTGCCTGTTTTCCATGTCATGTTTATTTTCCTGCTGTAAGGAGCACTCTGCTGGAGGGTCTGCTCGGAAAATGAGAACCTTGTCACTACAACACTCCAAAGTATCACACGCTGAAACTGAGGGATTTGAGGTGGCAAACAATGTGGCACTAATGGTTAAAATCCACCAACACAAACTGGAAATCGGATCTGAAAAACAACCCCACTGTTTTGGAGATTACTATGCATTAGGAATCAGGGAATAATTCGAAAATCGCTTTCAGGTATTATGTTTACTAAAATTGCTTTCCTACCCTGGCTGAATTGCAGAGTTATTATCACCTACCACACATAGCAGATAAGCTGTGGCATTTGTAACCTGAGCATTATTCATATCGTAAGGGTTTCATTAAGAACTTCCATGTGATACTCCAGTGTTTGTGTGCACACACACGTGCCCCACTGCTCTGTGTGTGCATCATCAAATTACTTGCCTTTTAATTGCAAAATTCAGGTTGCCTTTGGGCTTAATGCAGGCACTCTGGAGCGGGGAAAAAGAATAAGAATGAGAGTAACTAGATTTCCTGAAATTCAAAGTGTGGTCAGTGAGCATTAAATGCACTTAGCAGAATGCAGGCCAGTTAATTGGAAAAAAAAGAAGCAACAATGTCCTTGAAAAAATTAATTGACTATACCACCTAAGTACAATAAACCATTTAACAGCATAACAAAACTGAACTTCAGCAAGGAGAAAGACAACAGCAGCCCTTTCTGTTATCAGGGCCTGGTTTTGGCAGAAGTGACAGATCTTGGATCGATTCCTCATTAAGGTTTGAATTATTAATCTTAATCCTAATACATAAGTGAATGTTATGTTTTCACATAAGTGAAAATCTGGACTTGAAAAAAAACCATATTGTCAAACGACTGCATCTCCATTCCCCCAAGGAACAAAGTCTTGGTGAGCTAAGTCATGGTGCAATATTCACACAGAGCAGGGTGGCACCAGGACCTTCTCCTCACCGACCCCATGGATTCATTTCCAGGGCAGTTCCAGAAATAAACCAGCTGAGTTTTGTCTTATCTTTCTCCATACGCTGGTTTAGAGTTTCTGGCTTGGCCACAGCAGGATTCTCCCTGAAAGTGCAAAAAGCGGCAATAGTGCAGGCTGTCAGTATGTTTGTGTGGAGACCCTGCTTGGACGAGGCACTCAATCCCCCTCAGAGTGCCACCAAAGCTGCTGGCCACCTCCAGGATTCTGCCTGGACTTACTCTTGCTTTATTCTCTTGTCACCTACACAGGGGTTTTAACTTTTGGAAACTGTTTTTTCCGATTTGGCCCAACAACGGTCTAAAGGTGGTTGACTGTAGTTGCAGTGTTTTAGGATTTTCCTTTCTCTCTCATGGAGAATACAGATAAACTGTACTTTCTTAATCTCTGTGTTTTGTGTTAGAGGTGTACAAGCCATAACCAATAGGTCTTTGGGGGTGGATTGTCTTTGGCCAATAGACACTTGTTTATTACTGTGTATAAAAAGAACTTCTTGTAAATAAAACCTTCTTCTTAGCCATCTTGAAGCCTGTCTGCCTGACCTCTCTACCTGCTTCCACAAATCCCACCAACAACAGAAAAGCAACCATAGTTGACTACATGTTATGATCAGCCCATTGGGGAGAAATGCAGAAAAGGCCACAAAAATAGAGCTATCAAACCCACGTGAGCTTGGTTCAGACATGTTTCTTTCATGGAGGGGTGATAAAAGACCTGTGGAGTAAGGGTAGGTCATGCATCACCAACAGGGACACATGAAAGTTGTCCTTGCACAGTTCTCCCCTTGGTCAGTCCATTATTTATTATAAATACACCTTTTGTCACTACCAATGTCACTACTGCTGGCCTGTTTATGTTAATAAAAAGCAGATTGACAAAATACTGGTCTCATATACATGGAGAACATTTCCACTGATTTCAGAATGCTTCAAGGCTACTAAAACACTATTTGCTTTAAATATTTAAGGATGGATCTGTGTTGCTTCAGGTTCTTTAGATCTTTTTTAGGAATTTTTCCACATGGTCTTCTCATAAATTTTCTGGTGCACAATGCACTTTTCCAAGGCAATGTTAAAATCTCACCTAACTCACCAGATAAGATGGAATCTGTGCCTTCTGAGCAGCTCTCACCCTCTGTCACTGGGTGTTAAAAGTGCAATGTAGAAGATATCAAACAATAAACCACTCCAGAATAAGGAATAAAAGTTTTCCTGCCTTCCCTCCCCCCTTTTATTACTCTTACTATAATTTATGGATGCTATACAGCTAAAAAACACAGAGAAGCCATTTTCATTTTTGCAGGTATATGGCATATAAAATATGTTATATTTATTACAAAAAAAGGGTGGAGGATTTAATATTTTACACTGTTTTCAGTTATATATTTACTTGCCTGTGTTTATTTAGTATTGTTTATTAATTTTTTTATTCTTCTTACTTCTGGTCTTTGCAACCTTTTCCACAATGTAAATCTGACAGCTCCTCCTGCCACCCTCCCAATTTTTTCTTTAAACTCTCAAATTTAGGCTCTGCCCTCTTTCCCTCAAAACTTAACCACAGCTTTTGGGAGCGTTTCTGTTCCTGGCAGGGCTGCCAATGTCTGGTGACAGCCTCTGCATGGGCAGAAGCTCCCTGCAGAGAAGTGGCAATATTTTCCTTTTCCCAGAATGTGGTGTCCCCTCGCTGTTCCGCTCAGTGTGCGGTTCCTGGCCAGAGGAGCACTTTGTCCTCTGTGTCAGATGCTTGAGCCCTCCCTCCTTCCTGCCTGGGATCATGAGATTACAGCTAACAATAATAATGGCAACATTCTGAATTTACAAAATAAAAGGCACAGAGATTAAGTCCTTTAATTAATCCTTGAGGGGAATAATCCAGACGGAGATACTGAATTTTTGGGATGGGGTGGGGAAAGCCCCTCAACCTTATTTTAAAAAAATTATCAGAACATTGCAAATTAATAAAACCTAAGTGGCAACAAACCCTCTCCTCAGCAGACACTGAGAAGCAGCAGCTGCTCAGGGCAACCCTAAATTCACTTTATGGGCTGGGGCTGGGCTGTTGTGTCCCGATGCAGGGAGTTTGGGCTGTCATCAGCACAAACACAAACTGTCACAGATACCCCAGACACTCTCCCAAGCTCAGATGGAGAAGGCATGTTACCTGAACTGGTCCAGGCACTGGGGATTTTCCAGTCTAATCCCATTTAGGAGCACCCCTGAACGAGCTCGGGGCTTTTCCTGGCTTCTGGTCCCAGCTACTGCTCCTGCCCAGGTGATGCTGCTCCCTGTTCCCTTGGAAGGAAAAAACCAGATTTCACTGTAGTGGACAGAAAACATTATCCTGACCTTTAATCAGGGCTGAATTGGGTCTTTTTTCACACAGCTCCATGACTTGGTATGAGTAAGAACATTACATTACATCTTCTTTTGAGGGTATTTAGTCACTGTTGACTTTTCCAGTATTGGTGCCAGCTTTTCTCATCTTGTTGGAAAAAAAAAAAAACCCGCGGTGAAGACCCTGGCAGTGCTCTAGTGGAGGTTTCATGGTTGTAGAAATCCTAAAACTATCATGTATTCTTCTAACACATGTGTTTAGGAGTGCTAAAACACTGACTTCACCCACAAGTAGTTCAGCATTTTACAAAGTTCCACTTCCCTGCCCTCGAGAGCTTTCTATCTTAAATGGCAAAAACAAAAGAAGCGAAGAGAACAGAGCAGAACTGAAAAATATTTTTTGTTAAAAAAGGGTTCTGGTCCTTTGTTTCATCATTTTTGTCAGTAGTTGTAAACAACTTTTATTGCAACCTTAAATGAGCTAGTATGTCTGTGAGAGAATACTGAAAACTATATATAAAACTATACAGAATTATTTTTCGGTAATTAAATCCTTTTTCTGTCCTTCAACAAAGGTTGAAGGTTGAAAATACCTAGGAATTTCTTCATGGGCTCTTACAGGAGTCAGTCCAAATTCCACTAGCTCTGGTGGGAGGTGGTTCGGACCCATAATTTTATTCTGTGAAATGAATGGAATAATTTCCCAGAGAAATGGCCTTGATTCAAGAAGACTAACTGTAGAAATAAGTATTAATAAAAAGGCATCTTTAAAATTGTACCTCAGGAAGGCTGGTGAATATTTCCCACCCCACAGCCCTAATACATTTCTATAGTGAAAAAGTTCTTATTGTGTCAATAAATGTTTACACTAGCCCTGATCCTAAAAATATTGAGAAAAAAAAATTGCTAAATAAAATGCAAAGAAACACTCGGATTTATTGGATTTGTTAATTAAATAAAGTACATTTAGGAGTTTCAGTATTAAGGAATGTATCATTTCTCCTGCTGTACTAGGAGCAGCAGTTCTGCTCAGAGAGTGATGTTGATAAATTTGAAAAGAAACGATCCAAAAGCCACGCAGACGTTCCTGGGGCAGCAATAGGAAGTAGAGCACCTACACACTGAGTTCCTGAGCCGAGGAGGAAATTCAGAGATCTAAACCAGTGTGAGGAGGACTGAGGGTGAGCAAGGATAAGGCTGCAGTGCACCAGGCAGGGGTCTCTGGGTGTTTTTTGCTCCATGACTCGGAACAGTAGGATTTGAAAGCATTTTTCCATTAAAAAAAAAATACACAAAGTGACAACAGCGAGGCCCAGCTTTCAAGTCCGCACATAAACATCAGTGCTCGGTTTTGAAACTTGTGGTCCTTAAGACCTTCAATTTTATTTTCAAACAGCACACCCCCTGCCAAGAAGTTACATTTTTTCCCTCTTTAAATAAGCAGCTAGGGTAATGGCGTGATGAACAAATTTCATTTCTTTCTGCTCCGCTTTTTCCATCTTTAATACAGCCTCCAGCAGGCCAGATGGCACCAATGCAATTGCTAGTAAGTCAATACATCTGGCTGCATTCCTGAAATGACAAATCTGATGGATAGAGCCCCAGCTCCTATACAAAGCCTCTTTTCAGAACGCTCTCCCTGGTACTTGTCTGCTTTAAGCAAAACCTAATGTGTGAAAACAAAATAAAATTGAGCTCTTTCAGCACCCCGTGCTAGCGTTTCATTTGCAGTGTTTTTATTAACGCTGCCCTGCTCCTGTGCCTCGGCCTGCTCTGCCCAGAGCTCGCTTTTTGGCACAAGACCGGCTCTGTTCGGAGCCGCCAGCAGTTCAAAGCAGGTTACAATAAACACTCTGGGCTTTGCTCATTAAGGGCAGCGAGATTGTTTAGGAAATTGTCCTCTGAGAGAAAACAATCTGAGGAAAGCAGGAATGGAGCAAACGCTTCTTTCAGCCTCGGTAATCTCTCGTTGGACCAGTTGGGAGTCAGGAATAGGTGCGACCTCTTGGCATCGGCAGAGCAGCAACCCGTCAGCGAGGCACGGCGCTGCTGCTGCTGCCATCCCAGCCATACAGGGGGCAAGGGCTTGCACAGAATCCCTGGAATATTCACAAATCTGCCAATAAACACCCCGAGGAAGTCGTTCAGACCGACAGGAGAGCGTGCTGCAGAAAATCTACGGACAGCAGCAAGGCAGGGGTTATCCCTCTGCAGAAAACACCGACAGCTGCACATCAGGGGTTCACCACCTCTTAGACAGCACAAACCTCATTTATTTTTTGGGTATGGCCTGGGGGAGCAACTGGCACCAGGTAAAATGCAGAAGCCCAAAAAGGTGCCACTCCACCCAAGAACTGCTCTCTCCCCAAAGCTGCTCTGCAAAAATAAAGCACTACATGAGGTGTGATGCTCGTAATTTGTGTTTATTCATCACTGACAGATTTGTGGAAAGGGAGAATTTATTTCTGTGGTAGCTGCAGTCACTGCCATGATAAATATCGAACAACTGACAAATTTAAGTCACACCCCCCAAGCTACTCACACAAAAAGTGGCTCAGTCCTTGAAACACTGACCCTTAAAAAATTGTGCTTTGCCTCCTGACTAAACCTGCTGAAGGCATTGAGATGGCTCAGGGAGTAAGAAAGCTATAAAGAAATCAAAATATAGACAACAAGAAACTTGTATTATAATCACTAATCACAGTAGTTAATAACCAGTGAGTAAAATGCTATGTCCAGTGGGTTAAAGATCCATCATCCCATCCCAAATGCAAGCCACGATTTTGAGTGTGAGCAGCCCCACCGTGAGCATTTCTGTCTGCAGCCTGAGCTGAAGAGTCTCGGTCCAGAATGTTAAGAGTGCAACAGGCAAAAATTTCTGATTTATTGGGTACAGTCTTTGGGCATAGAAACAAAAATGACGACAGTGAAGCTTTCCCAACCTTTGTACTCTGCACCAGGGATCGGATTCTCTCAGAACTCGGGTTTTCTTCTTAAAGAGGCAAACCAGCTCAGGCTGGGCATTTCCAGCACACGTCCTGCAGCTCAGAGCTCGTCTCCAGACCAAGAGCATCATGTGTTCGGGGGCAGCTCCCCCTGAAAAAACCCTGTCCTGCTCTTCTTAGGGCTTTTAGGATTTATTCTGTCTTAGCTCCATCCCATATGGAGAATTAAGTTACTTGCAGAGGGACTCTTTGCATAGTTCAGTGATATCATAGTTTAACCTCTGTGTGAGCAGATTCCATTGTTTTAACTTTATTTTTTATGAATCATAGAAATAAAAATCGTTAAAGCCACAGCTAGCAATCAGGGTCTGGGATGTAGAGCACACGTAAAGACCCATCTGCCCAATTCTCTGTACCACAGCATCCTTGGCCTGTTTCTCATGTTTGGGGAAGAAAGGAGTTGTGGTTTTTTTGGTCTTTTGCCAGATAATGTGGGTGGCCCCAAAGTTAGATGGACATTTTTTGCATTTTTCAGTGAGCAGCAAAAATAGAATCCTTGGCCTTATCAGTAATTTATGTGCAAATAATTTCAGCATTATTTTAAAACCAGCAGTGCAAGAAAGTACTTCACATACCTCAAATATCAGCAATTAGCAATGAAAAAAATTTTTCCCACCATATAAATTAGAATGTAAATATCTCTACACAAACTTACACATGGAACCGCCCAGCCAATGGATTATTAAAGGTTATCACTAAATTTATGATACAAAACTATGTCTCCATGGCATTGTTTCCAGAGGTGAAGATACCGAGGTTTCAGACCTGATGCTTCAGATACTCAGCTACTATTATTTAAAATATCACCAAACATCAGAGAGATCTATAGAATTTTTCCCTAAATATTTCACCTAAAAAAAAAAAAGCTGTCATTGTAGGGAGAGTGTTTAGAGGAGGAAAATGGAGAATAGAAGAGCATCCCATCAAGTAGAAGGGGCCTTAGGATTGGAAGAGAGTGAAGGAGCCTTATTCTCCACAGCTTTCCATCATGTTTCTCTCACTGTCTTATTCTTTGTAGTTCTCACTTCTAAACCATTATTTCACCTCTCAATCTACTGCAGCCATTAATTATTTGACATTTAAATTCCTTTAATCTCTCCAGGCTGCTTCTCTAGCTGTCCTTTGAGAAGATACGCTATGTGGGTGAGTATTTTCTATTTTCTCCATGCGTTTTTATCAAATGACACATTTTAAATTGCCTCATTTTTCCATGCAATTTTTGCCTACCAGCGTAATTGCTGCAAGGCCTTAAATCACACAATATTAGAACATTCTGAAATAGCAGTAATGATCTAAAAATAGAGAGCACTTTTGAAACGGCTTTCAGTTATGGAGAATCCAAATTATTTTAATTTGGAAATACGTTTAAGCAAATTTGGATATGTTGGGCAGTCGGTGATTTTTCACCACTTCCATTTTGCACAGCCACATTCCACGCTGATTGTCTGAAATCAAAACTTCCCTGGCCTTGTCACCCTCTTTAGCTTGCTTGGTGAAACAGCACTGAGAAATTGCCCTGTTTTTGAATATTTTTCCGTTGAGTCATGAATTGAAGCCTGAAACACAGGGATGGAGGGGGAGTCTCCACACATGAAGTCACCTTCCAGGATTTGGCCAGGGAGGAAAGGAGAGCACACTGGCCGAGTTTGGAAAGAGGCTGGGGGGGAGAGGGGGAATCAAAGTAACCACATTGAATGTGCTAAGAGCAAGATGAGCATGAAAAATCCATGTTTTATAGGCATTTAATCCCATTAGAGGTTTTTTTTATATTTTAAATCTGCCCTTAGATGTTCAGGTAATAGGAACTGTGGAAAACAGATGGTAGCCAGCCCTGGGGATACTAATTACTAGAAAATTAGCATGGCTGGAAATGACATAATCCAAGTGAGCAGGGATTGTACGTTAAAACTTGTGCATCAAACAAAATAATAAACAATATACTTGTGTCTTCTGGTTGAGTGAGTGGACAGAGGCCCTGGAGATGGTTCCCGCTCTCTCCAGATTTGACAGAAGCACCTTTTATCACTGGGCTTGATGAATTTTTCCTGTCTTTTCCCACTCCTGAAAGTGGTGCATCCTCCATCAGAACTTCCAGCCATTATTGTCCAAATGATTCCAACATTATTGTCAATAGAAGAGAAACCAGTCCCAGCTACATCAGCAATGCAAATAGATCTGAACTTGGGCTTGTTGTGTTAGATCTGCTGCCATTATGGAGAAAAGCAGTAATCCCACTGTAATCTGTTCCTAGGAAATTTAATGAGGCTGTTGGGTGTGGGCGCTGATATTCCGTGATTGGCACATCACAGGGGTTCACCGTCATTAGCACAGGTAATGATTGTTTATCTCATCCCTCAGGATCCTCTGCCAGCCCTGGGAGCTTCACCTCTCTCGTTTTCTGGTCTGAGTGGAGTCAGGAAGGTCTGGGAAAGGCTGTGGGATTTGCAGGACTGCTCCTTGGAAACTCGTGCTCAATAAGGAGAGGCTCAGGAGCAGCTGACACAGTTTTGATCTCAAGTCTGACCCACGGGGTTTTATTCAATACAAGAAGTGATGCTGGAATCACAGTTTGGGTCTTTGCCTGCTTGGGCTGATTTTCTTAAAACACTGAGTACTTTTACCCCTGTTTTTCAGCAAATAACACAGGGCTGATAATCAGCTTTGACTGACAGTTTGAGGGATTCTGAGGGGTTTTTTTTGTGAGAGTGCAACCTCTTTCTCTCACAGCACCTCCTCAGATGGAGAATAAATGGATCAGATCTCCTCCTCCATGGACAGAGCCCTTGGCACCTGATACCCTGGTGTGTCTGTGTAAGAGATATCACGTTATCAGTACTACTCAGAACAAAGCAGCCCATTGTTCTCAGTGTAGAAGAGGTTATATGGATTAAATCATTCACCAAAACTGCAATTCTGGAAAAAAAAAAAAATGGAGCATGTATGAACATAATAACCAAGAATGTGTCCCACTATTTTGGGTTTCATTTCAAGCGAAAACAGAAAATTGGAGATCATATCTAGGCCAGAGCAACCTGTGGCCATTATAAATAAAGGTGCTTTTCAAGGTCCATTAGGCTCTAATCATACCTGGGATTAAGGGGAGAAGGCGGAACCACGGGTCTAAGATTGTTTAAAAGGTACATTTCATACTAGTAAGAAACTTAAGACAGAGACAGGTCAGGCTGGGTTCTGTTTAATTTAAAAGATACTCATCTCAAGCGTTAGTCAGAAGTCTCAGCATACTGGATGTCTTTCTTGTAACTGTGCACAAGGTAAAAGTGAGGAGACAGAATTTCAGGAGAAGAAAGAGGAATACAGGCCTAGTTTGTTTCCTCCATTTCCCCCAGAAAAAAAAAAAAGCTCTTTCAGAGTCAATTCTAGAATTATTCTCACAAATTTTCAATTTGCTTGTCAAAAACACATACTTAAAATATCTTTGTCCTCCCCTAACTTGTCAGTTGTCTTGCTGCACTGTACAACATCCTTCTGGGAAGTTCTTCTGCTCTGCAGGAATGGTTTTCTCTCAGTGCTTCGGCATCTGCACCACTCACTGTCTGTCACCTGCACCCCTGCCCACGCTCTGCTGGCACCCAGGCAGGCACCAGGCACGTGCTCCTATCACATAAATCAGATAAATCAGATAAATCCCTGCCCTGTCAAACAGAAGCAATGCTTCCTGCTGAAAATGATCTTGCCAACTACTGTGCACAGTTTGCAGTGATTTAAATTTGAAATGCAAGTACAGTGATGAAGGTCTTGAAGCTGGAGAGGGACTTTTGACAAGGATGTGCAGGGAGAGGACCAGGTGGGATGGCTTTGAGCTGGCAGAGGGCAGGGATGGATGGGATATTGGGAAGGAATTGTTCCCTGGGAGGGTGGGCAGGCCCTGGCTCAGGGTGCCCAGAGCAGCTGGGGCTGCCCCTGGATCCCTGGCAGTGCCCAAGGCCAGGCTGGACAGGGCTTGGAGCAGCCTGGGACAGTGGAAGGTGTCCCTGCCATGGCAGGGGTGGCACTGGATGATCTTGGAGGTCCCTTCCAAACCAAACCACTCCATGAAAATTATTATTCTAAATTTTATTGACTGATATAGGCAAAAATCATTTTAGCCTGAGCCTAATGGGGAGGATCCGATGATTTAACACACAATTCCACAGCAGGTGAATTTTCCAAGAACTGCCCCCCCAAACCCCAAACCAGCAGGCACTTCTCCCTTCCCATCCCTTCCCTCAGTCCATCACCAATTTGGATGAGGGACCAAAGCCCTCCAGGGCCTGATCCCAACCCCAGCCAGACCCCCTGGTCCCTCCTCGGCTCCAGCCCAGCCTGACCTGGCTCAGCTGCTCATCCCCCTCCCCAAACCCCCTTTTCCCTGCAAGGACCCGACCCAGGCCATCCCAGATTCCTGCTCCTTGGGCTGGGGGAAGCAATCCCAAAACAAGGTCAGGGAGGAGAATGTCACCTTTGAAAGGGAAGGAGGTTTCTGTAGCACATTATCACGTAATGTAAACAGCAGTGACACCAGAGACAGCAAAAGTTTGCAGCTGGATTATAAACTTTCCTCCATCCCCCCCTGCCTAGGAATAAGTCATCCAAACAAGCTCTGGCAGTTTTGACTGCTCAAGGAACTTTATGGCTCAGAGCTGCACAGATGATTTACTGCCACGTCCCCTTTTTCCCCTCAAGCTCGCGCTAAACTAGAACTTCACAATTGTTTAATGGGGGACAGCACACCCGCCTCCTTCTCTTTTTGTCTGTTTTTTTCCTTCTCATGAGAAAACTTGTTTTATGGTTCTTGTGAAAGAATGTGTGATGTCTGATTACAACACGGAGCTATAAATCCACGTCTTAAAAACAGCTTCTCTTTTTTTTCCCCCCCTTTTTTTTTTTTCTTTTTTGGGCTCAGCCACAGCGCACTTGTTCTGATGAGCCAACTGTCTCGGTATGAGAACACATAAGTGGAGAGAGAGGAGATAAGACAAAGCTCCTGCTGCATCCCTGACAGAGCTGTGATGGATGCTGCTCCAGCAAAGCACGGAGCTGGTACTTAAAGCTGTTTATAAACTTCGGGCCAGCTCGTTTGTGCTCGCAGAACAGCCTGAAAAATGGAATCCCAGAGCAAGCCCGGATGCTCGGAGGTCCTTGGGAGGAGATATCGCTTCAAGGGCATTGCCTTCATTGGTCTGAGGTTTAATTATGGAAATACTACAAGATTCTTCTCTTAGTCCATGAAAATTATGTATGAGCAGTAACAGGTTTTGTACTAACTTGAGTAGAGGACAACATCAAAGGAAATGCAGCCACCACTTCTGCAGGAACAGGTGTTTCACTGTTATAAAGTGAATAAAGTTAATAAAGTGCTTCAAATTCAGTACAAAATATTTCATCTCGGGTTCTGAAAACTGAAAAACCTCGATTTTCCTTTTTCCAGTTTCAAGTTTTTCTTTTCCCTTCTGTTATTCCCTTCTCTCTCCAGAAATGATGAAACAGTATACAAGGAAGTAGTTTTTTTAATTTCTCTAAGATTTTCTAGATTGGAAAAATTACAAACATTAAGATGGTATAAAAGTGGGATTGAAGAGACCTGATTTAATGCTTTACCTCTAATATAGAACATTTTTTAAAGTTAAGTATTTTATGTGTAGATCTTTCAGTAAGATACGATCTCTCGAGTTATCACAGAACAATAAAAAAATATCCAAGCTGATTATTTTATTCAATGAAGCTTTCATTCATCTCTAAACAGCACAGAGGTCTTGGGGGAATAAATTGTTTATTTTTTCATTCATTGTGACAAATGCTTGACTACATCATGAGTTTTGCTGTTGATACTAATAATTTATGTTTCAGATTCATATACTGCTGCTTCAGAAACAATGGGCCTGACCTTTTCTGTTAAGAACTATCAATGAAACAGCAATGTTTATTTATTGAATAGGAAAACAGCCTGGTCTCTGACTTGCTTTGCCCAAGATAGAGCGAGACGTCAGCAATTGCTCACAAACTGCGTATTACACTAAAATCTCAGAGCTACAATTTAAATCTAAATCAAGGTTTGAATTTTATTCAGAGAAAGAGAAAAACTTTGTAACTTTTTTCTGTTGAATCAGGGCTTCTCTGAGATCAGCTTTTAAACTGAGTTTTCAGCAGCCTGCAGATAGGACTCCAATGATATTTACCTCTCACTCTGGACCAAAATCCCAAATGACTTTTCACTTTCACCATTTAAGATTGTGTCTTTGTGAAATTTAAAGGAACTCCAAAATGAGGTCCATATCTCGTGTCTGTATATGGTTTTGTCTTAGTTTTTTTAGAAAAATAAAGAAGCAGCAGAAGGACACATGATTTTGTTTGTAATTTAATCATTTTTATCATATTTTCTTTGATACCTTGGAACTATATTCAGAATGCAGCAGAAAATGAAAAGTAATTTGGCAAAACCCAGCAGAGGCTCAGAGTGCAGGTACAGAGATCCCACAGGGCTTTGGAGAGCAGAGAGTGGTTCTGATCAAAATTCAGTCTTGAATAAAGAACTTCTCTAGTGAGTACCAGATCTGTGGGCTGCTCTCCTCTCCCAGGGGAGCCCTGAGAGGGGACAGGGACATTTTGTGTGAGTTTGGATCCACACCCAGGTCAGGCTTTTGGCTGTGATATTGTTGCCCTTAAACAGGAGTGAGTAACAGTATGGATTATGGTGCTTTCTGCAGGTTCAGAACGCTCAAACACTGCATTGTGTTCTTACGTCCTCCATTCACCCCATTAAAATAGAAATATAAATTATATAAATTTGAATATAAATAATGGATGCAAATAAATATAAATATAAATATAAATATAAATATAAATATAAATATATGTGTGTGTATATATATATATATATATATATATATAAAATATAAATAATATCTACACACACTAGATCTGGACTATCCGGGTAGCTTCCCAAGCCCACCATGTGTGAAGTTAAACTCTCCACATTAATAGATTTATTGTGAGCTAAAATAAAACTCAAGACTTAAAATTAACTTACTATTTTGTTAAAAAATCAAATTATTTGCAAAGAGATCAGAATTAGTTACATAAGGATCCAGGGACACTGTCACTTTTGGAAATGTTAAGGAGAGAAGAAACATCGCAGGCTGGGAAAACACTGCCGGCCTCTTAGGAAGGGAAACCGTTAAAGTAAACAAGATTCTGTCATTGCAGAAGCATTTGAACAATGGTTGGTTTCAGTTTAGCCGCTGAACTTTCCGAAGGCTGGGTGCGCTCCCAGCACAAGGTGTACCAGCCCTGGAAAACCATCCATCAATCTGGAACGGCTCTGCCTCTGCTGCTGGAGCTTTTGGACCGGGGCTGCTCAATTTTAAACCAGAAAGCGCCAAAACTCCGCTTTCAGCCTGGATCTGCAGCCTCTGAATCCGAGCACAATTTCCTGCATCCCACCACCGCCATCCCCTCACCTTTCACAGCACACACTCAACTTTTACCCAGCGCTGCGCGAAAAACGCTGCGCACGCGTTTCTGGCTCCCAAGGAAAACATCGGGGAGCGGGTGTACTTCCTTCAGATTGCATTGTGCCTCGAGATAAGCCAACCACCAAACAAAGAGAGCTTTATAAGCAACTGGAATTGCAGCTTCTGAGGTTTCCAGGGCTCCAGTGAGTTTAAAGTGAAGTGGATATTCATGGCAAGCGGCCACTTTTTTGATTGTCAGCTCTGCCATTGCTTTTCACTGGGTTTTGGGACGGAGCTGGCTGATAACGCTGGGTTTGTGGTGCTGGTCAGAAATGCTCTGGTGCCCATCTGCTGTAGGAAATGCAACCTAGGATATGGGCAGAGAGGTGAATTTACCCAGGTTTGTTGCTTTTCAGTGCATATCAGAGCTCCACAAAGCCTCCCAAGAGCCTGGTTCAATGGGCTGGAACATCCTGGGTGACATGTGTTGGGCAGGACGTGCTCCAAATGGAACTTGCCTATAAAATCTTGCATAAAATCTTTTATTATAAAGGAGTCTAGCAAGCTTTTCTCAAAAAAATCCTCTCTCACCTCTGATGTTTGCAAAAAGCTTCTGGCCCTTGGCAAGCAGAGCATCTTTGAGTTAGAAAAAAGACCTTTTATTTGTCTCATCAAATTCTTTTTGGTTTGTGTTGATATGAAATTGTTAAAAATCTCCATTTCCTTACTCCAGCCTGCCAAAATAGCAATTAACTGCAAAAGGTGGCTGATTAAAGTCTCAAAGCAACATGGAGTTTGGAATTATTTTCACTCTAAGTGATAGTCTCTGCAAGTGAAACCATTTGTTTTAAATCCTGTTATCTGGAATGTACTACCTAAGAGCAGCTTGTAGCACACAGAGATTAAGAGCAGTGGTTTAGAAAAGAGCTATGAAGGCTGCATTCAAATCTTGGTTTGTTTGGTTTTTTTTTTTAAAGGAAGAAGAAAGTACCATAGATAAATTCACAGAATTGAACAGAAGTTCGGGGTAGTTTGGCTCCAGGGTATTTGTAAGAATTGTAGTGAGTTTACCAGACCCAGCAGAAAGGGGAAGGGTTCACCACAGTATTTTTTCCCCAGTATAAAATTTGGTTAATGCTAGAACTGCTGCTCTGAAGGAGATCTGGCTGGTTTCAGTGAGAATACAGAATTCTGTCAAAGCTGTCCCTGAGTCAATGTGAGCACTGCACGTGAGCAGCATTTTCCTGGTGACAACAACAAATCCTGTAATGACAGCTGTAGAGATTTCTGAAATTACTACAGAAATACTTGCCCTGAGGCATCATCAGGCTAGCAATACCTCCAGAATTTTAGGCTCTCTGGATCCATGACATAAAGACATAAAAGTCATGAAAGTCATTCACTGGCCACTGACTTTTTTTTTTTTTTAAATTACATATATTAGCATGCTCAAGATATGAAAAATTAACAGTCACGTGGTCCAGAGCAACTGTGCTGCCCTGGATTCAAATACAATGTGTATAAGGGTGGAAGCCCACAAATGGACTCTTCTATTTACATTATATTTTATCGTAATCCCAACCACTATAGAAACATTAATTAAACCTGGTTTGATTTATTTTTTAAAGTGATAGTTCACAAATGCAAACCATGAAGAAGAACAAAATAAGGGAGAATACAAAAGCAGTAAAATATTTTGGTCCCATGTCCTATGATTGCTCATATTACATTTTATATCTATGTAATTCAGATAATTAAGCATCAGATAATCCCTACAGACCCTGCTTTGGCCATGTTACAGGGATAATATTGTCATAAGAATGATTGAGAACAACTGGCATGGTGTAATACATGGCTCTTTCCAGCCTGCCAATACCCCAAAAGTGGGGAAAAGACCCAAAAATGCATATTTAAAATTAATGGTGTAGGAAATCTAAAATGACATGCACTTAACCGCATAAGAAGGAATAACATTTCTAATAACCTAAATTTCAAAGATCTCCTAGGCTGAGACAAAACCTGACTTTGAGAAGCAAGGTAGCACTGAGAACACAGGAAGGAAAGCATTGGGATTAGAAGGAAATCACTTTTTCCCAGCTACAAAAACAGGTTTGTGCCCAAACATTTATCATGGGAATTTAGGAAGACTCTTTCTTGCCACCACGCACCAATCAGTTCTCCTAGAAAGCCAAAAATCGCTGGCATGATAAAGGATGTTGGAGTCATCATTAGCAGGAAATCCTAAAGAAAATACCCCTCTGTAAAACCCAGCATTCAAATATGGCTGGGTTTTGAGCTTTCTTTGGCGTAAATAACTTGCTTCTGTTACATCAGGAAATCTTTCTAATTTCATCCTTTTGGAAGACTTCCTGTACTCCTAATTCTAAATTGTATTTGGTCCTTTTTCTTAAAGCATCAGGGTTTAGAGTGATCATACGAGAACTTCAGGCTTCATTAGAGAAAATGCCTTGTAAACACAAACTCTAAAGATCAAAATGCCAGAATTTTAATTAAAAATATCTCAGATTTTAGCTGTTCTAGCACTTAGCTAAATATTAGAGATAGGAAGGACGGACAAGTGGTTTTATATTCAGGTTTAACAATATTGAGCAGCTGACTTAATTTTTCTTGTCAGAGCAGATAAGGTTAATTTTACCTTCAACACTTCACAGTTTAGATCCTCATCATGCCAAAATGCAGGGACTTTGCAAAATAAATAATTCCTTTCCAATAAGTACCAAAAATATTTATATATGTATGAATAAGAAATATAAAGCCCAGAAATGGGGAAAAGCAGAGGCAAGGATTAAACTCTCACTATGGAAGTTTGAAGCAGGATCAGCCCAGGAGAAACTTTCAGGGAGCAGAAAGGAGGGATGGAAGTATGGAAGTTCCTCAGGACTCTGTTTGTTGATGTTATCATGGTTGATGAACATGAGGAATGAAAAACAAACAGATCCTTCAGCCATGTGAGGAGATTCCAGGAAAAATCAGCCAGACTGAGCCTCTGCCCATAGCAGATTTCACAGCTCCACGTTGCTGCTTCTCCCTTGTGGACAATTCCAGTTTGCACGAGAAAATATCCATCTTTATCACCTCCTTCATCGTCATCCCAAAAGTTTTATATCTTTATGTGAGTAGGCTGCCATCCTGTATCTTATCTTCCTCCACAGCAAGAATCAGACTTTTGGAGGTGGAAAACAGCAAGTTCTAGACCTTAGAAGCTTAAAGGAAAGTGAATTTGGGGAAAAGCCGCTGGGAATGGGGTGGAGATGGACAGTGGTGGTGGTTGATGAACCTAAACCTCAGCAGCTCTTCCTGTCTCGGGTGCCCTTCCACGTAAACCTGCAGGAGTCCTCATCCCCAGGCTCAGCTTTCCAAGGAGTGGTGAGAAGGACGGGAGAGACAATTATAATTCCTAATCTCCTTCGTGGAAGAATTTTAAGAATTTTGTCAAATATTCATCAGAAACAAGCCAGAGAGCTTAATTTGCCTCAACCATTTGGAAGGGGAAGGAGAAAGGTCCCTAACACTTGTGAGGTTCAGCAGATCCTGAAATGTCCAGAAAAAAAGAGAAAGGGAAAAAAAAAGGGAAAAAAAAAGGAAAAAAAAAAAAAAGAAGAAAAAAAGAGAGAAAAAAGAGAAAAAGAAAGAGAAAAAAGGAAAGAGAAAAAAAGAGAAAAAAGGGGAAAAAAGGGGAAAAAAGAAAAAAAAGAAAAAAAGAAAAAAGAAAAAAGAAAAAAAAAGAAAGAGAAAAAGAAAAAAAGACAAAAGAGAAAAAAAAGAGAAAAAAATAATAAAAAATTTAAAAAAATTAAAAAGAGAAAGAAGAAAAAAAAAGGAAAAAAAGGGAAAAAAAGAAGGAAAAAAAACCTGAAAATGCAGGTTTCAAAAATAGCTCACATATTTTTGTCTTTGCCTATAGTAAGTACAAACCACAGGAGCAAGTTGAAACCCTGCTTTTTTTCCTTTGCCCAATTATTTAAGTGAGGTAAAAATTTTCTCTCTCTGAGGTGAATAAACTTCAGCCATAAGTAAAATCCTGCTTAAATATTGACACAGACCGGTATATTCTCCACTACCCAGTGTTTTGTTAGCAATTAAAGTATTAGATAACAAGGCACATGTACACAGCTGGATGGAGAAACCTCAAATTTCTGAACAGGGTCCCAGTTTCAAGACTCAGCACTGAGTCCAAATGACCTTTATCTTGCCAGCGTTAACAAATTTAGATTAAGTACACAGATACCAAATTCCTTGCATGATTTATCGACTGCGTAATGCTAATTTTTGTACCCATACCATTTGCACAGGCTCCTTTTACTTGGACCTGTATGAAGTAACACGTCAAGCATATGGCAGGGTTGAAGATGAATAGGGATGCTGGGTTTTTGTCTTGGATTATTTTCCCTCTCCAATAACCCATGAATGTCTGGATAAGTGGAAAATCACACATTACACCTTGCAGGTCGGGTGCCCTGCTCTGAGTGGGATGGAGCAGGAGCCCACAAGGGAACAAGGACCTGCTTGGCTGAGGCCAAGGTCCACCTGCATTTTCAGGAGAGAGGAAAAAAGATGAGAGATGGAGACAGCACCTTTTGTTCTGTAAATCAGAAAGGAATGAGAAGCCTGATGTTGAAAACACAGATCTGCCCTGCTTTATTTAAAGCAATGCTAGGCACAGAGCAACTGGCATTGAGATGTAGGTAAAAATGAAATTCAAAATGCTGTTCTACTTTCCAATTTTAAATCTCTTGTCATGACATCAAATTCCAAACAAATGTACCTGTCTCCAGGTGTCCACCAGTAGTGCTCCAATTATATTTGTGGTTGTCTATGTACACCTACACCTTTCTTTCTATTCAGTGTTCTGAAATAATCACATTTTCATTTGTAGGTCAAGTCTGGCAGTCAGGATGTAGCAACATCAGCCTTCCTCCAAAAACAAAACCATTTTTAAAGGTTTCTGCTTTCTCACCCTCCACACATGATCATCCCAAAATCACTGCCCACCACTTGCACCAGCACAGCATTTTGCAGTGGTCTGCTAGAAATTTTATTGGTGAAGTCATAAACGTTATAAAAGTGAGAGCAAAGCTGTGGGTGCAGCCGTTGTCCAGCCCTGTGATTACTGAGCAGGATTCTCCAAGAGCCCTGGCAGTGATCAGGGAATTTCACACCTCTCGCTGCAAAGGGAACTCTGTGCCAGCTGATCTGATTCCTCACCAAGGCACAAAACAGCTCCTTGTATTTCAGAATCATTCATCTGACCCTCTCAGCTTTGGAGACTCAACATCGCTGTATAAAAACCCACTCAAGCTCTATTTCATGGGGTATTACTCTTAAAGAACAGCAGCAGCAGTGGTGCTGCAGTTAAAACTGACATATTTATCCATACTCAGGGTGATAAGGAGAAACAGTCATAAATTACACTTATATCTTGGGAAAAATAAGGTTTTTAAGCATTTTGCTTTTAGTAGCTGTCTCTTGTAGGCAGGGACAGGCTGCGTCTCTGACTCTCATTTTTCTGAAAACTCAGAATAATTATTTTAAAAATTAACCAAACACAGGTTTGTATAAAAAGAAATCATTGAGGTATACAATTCCTTGAATACAGCTGTGGGGTCACAAGGTCAGGCACAAGCTGTGTGCCAATAGCAAAAGGTTAGAGTGGATTTTTAAATCCATTATGCTCAAGAGTATGTTCAAAATCTTGAAGAAAAGATTTGCTTCTTACTGGATATCCTCACAGCACATGAAAATCCTGAACACTAAACACAGACTTATATTAGAAGACAGCTTCATTTTTAATGACAAAATTATTTTGTAATCAAATGCCACAACCAGATACCACGAGAACAATTTAATGATGTAGGAACACAGATTTGGCACAAAATAAAGCACAGCTCACAACCTCAGACTCTGTAAACTGATGCAACTTCCTTGGTTGTCCATTTATACTCTTTTATTCATTTACTTTGGTAACTCGGAAACTCAATTTAAGATTTAATATGATCTCAGGAAAGAATCCATAACCCTCAAACATCTGCAGTGATTGCCGACTGATCAATACAATGATGGCATTCACATGAATTTCAGCAGAGCACAATTGAGGGCTTGTGCTGAGAGCCGGGATATGTGTGATAAAATATTTTGGTTTAAATCACTCTTGTCTGAAAGGTAAACCTAATCTAGCAATTCAGGATTCTGGCTTCTCCAGAAGGATAAAGAAAAACACATTTACCAAGCTGCAGTGGGGAATCTCAGCTTTCTGCCTTGTGACAGTCAGTTATTCTAGAAATTCCCATTTATCTGTTGGGTTTTGTGCTTATTTGGGAGTTGAATGAAAAACTTGATTGCTCAAAGGAATATTTGAGACGATAAAGAGTTTGACAGAACAGATTACAACATTTGGATGCTCTTCTTAGTAAAACCACAACAGGAATAATTATCTTGTATTTTTTAATTTCCCTTCTTTCATCAGTTGTTCACAGAGCTGCTGAACTCTTTGTGTTGAAGCCATTTGCTCTGGCCCTGGAACACCCCTGCCTCCCCCAGATATATTTTCCAGCCACTGCTGCCAGGTTGTTGTGTCCTATTCCTACATTTACCCCGTGTGAGATGGCCTGGGGACAAACCCTGAGCACAACTGCACATGAGCACAAAAACCTCCCCTACCATAACAGAAACTTTCACCAGGGGCAGCAAAATTCCTGCTGCAGAGCCCCAGGTGCCCTTTGCCACTCCCACACCATCACCTGACACCTCCCTCTCCTTTGGCATCACATGGATTCCAGAATTGCTGTGACCACTCTGCGGATGAAATGCAATTTTCAGCAAAGGGCAGGAACAAAGCATTTTCTATGCTTTTTCTCTTTTCCCCCAAAATTCATCTCCTGCTATGCTTACAAGGCAAGTGTGTCAGCTTTATTCCCTTCCTTGTTATCACTGTCGTGATCAGGCAGAAGTGCTGCACTCATTTTTTTCTCCTTTCTTTTGGAAGTGTTGGGCAAATTTCTCCCATACAAAAGTGGCAAATAGAGAGCTTAACTTCTGCTGACACAAATTCTTTTTAAGTTTTCTTTTATAGGTGGTCAGGGATGATGAGACTGCAGTGCACTTCATGTGGGAGGTCCAAAGAAGGAGGAAAAAAGGCCAAAGTGAATTCATTTCAAAACCAAAGCAAATATTCATGGAATATTTTGGCAGCTATGCACCAGGTCTAGTCTGCAGCACATTTTTAATCCGCATCCATGTCACATTGCCAGACCAGTGAGACACTCCTGCTGTCTACAGTATCCTCCAGAAAGGACAACATCTTTGTAATGCAGAATTTGGAAGGGGATTAAACAAACAAAAACCCCTCCAGAATTAACTGCTGGTGGTGAGAAGTGATTTGTTTATATTTGCTTTCTCCTCCTTGGGACAGCTTTGGCTCGAGCACCGTTTGCATCAGCGTGGAGGTGGCCCCAGACAGGTGACCCAGACCTGGGCTGTGTCCTGCTGATGTAAAGTTATTTTTGTGTTAGGTTCATGAAGCACAAAATGAGTGACCTGTAGCCACTGAAATAACACTGCTGAGGAAGAATAAGCAAAATATGTAAATGAAGCACATTTTGTCATCTAATAAATAATTTACGGTATGATCAGGAGAGGCTGAGAGTCAGCAGGAGATAATAATGATAATCCCCCTTCTGCATTAAAACATGCTTGCTCCCTCTCCTCATCCTCATGGTTTTGATTACCTTAGGATAAATAAATTGTTCAGTCAGAGATAAAATAAGGACAACACCTTCAAATTGGCAGCCTGGTTTATATCCTCAACCAGTGATTTCAGCAACTGCACTCCGTTATTAATGTCCCCTGATCTCAGTTTGCATGGCAGGTTATAAAAAACCCAACCAAAAAAACCACTTATCAATATTGTGATGATTGCAGTCATGGCTGAATAACTTTGGATGCCTCTTTAAACTCCCAAAGGTCCTCACTGGAGTTCCTTTATTGCTGCTGGCAGAGGAGGAGGCTTCATCCACTGGATCCCTTCAGACTTCTGAGGTTGCTGACATTCTCACTGCATTCTGTGCCAAGTTTGTATTACTGTATCTGTAATTTTTTTTAAATGGTTTTAGGCATTCAGATATCCTGCTGGCCATATATGCAATTTGAAAGTAAACATCCAATGAGAATAATTTATCTAAAGGCAGCTCCAGTAAGTTTGCATTAATTTAGGGGTGTTTTGCAAGTACCTCTCTTAGAGCCCCAATGTCAAAACTACATTTTTTATACATTCATTTTCCTCTTTATCTAAACCAAAATATTCAAATTGCAGAGCCAGTTTTTTCAGATACAAACAAGAAGCTGCTGGGCTGTGTGTGGAGATTAATTCCACCCCAAGAAGGCAATTACTCCCAGCATTTAATTCCACCCTTATCAATTAACTCTTGTGATGGAAAGAATTTTATCTAGTGGAACTTGGACAGAGATCTGCTCTGAAAACTTCCAGCATTTTGCCAATGAACTCATAGCAGGGACACTACTGTGCATATCCAAGATCTCCAGCTATTTAAATCTCAACAACTCCTCCAACCAAGTACAAATAAAACACAAAAAATCTGTCCAGCAAGTTCACAAATCACAGAGGCAGACTCCATACAACTGAAGGAGAAATCCCCCATCCAATGACCAAGTCACCCAAAATCTTTCTTTACCACATATTCTTCAGTAAGTCCCTTTAGGGGCTCTGAGAAGAAATGAAATTTCTCTTCTAGAGCAAGTCACTGCTCAGATACGTCAGTAATGACAAGGATGCCGTGGCAGTACATGGAGCTCATCAGAACCCTTCATAAAGCACAGGGAAAAAATAAAACCAGAAGGTTTTTGTGCTCTGTCTGCAAAGCTCAGGGGCAGATGTACCAGCAGCAGATGATATTGGTCAGAGAGGGCTGAACTCGAGTGGGTCCTTTTCATTGCCTGCCAAAACAGAGCAGCCCTGGAATGCTCCTGTAGGAAGGGGAAGAATTAGAAGTGTCTCTCTGAATCCTGCTGTTTCAGCTGCTTCTCAGACTTTTGACTTCAAACTACAGCCCAGCTGCTGGTATTTTCGTTCCAATTAAGTTCTGAGTGTTTTTTAAACAAAATATTTTCACAGACCGACTATTAAACGATTTCATCATGATCTGATTTCAAACAACAAATGCTTACTGAACTGCGGAGACGGAGTCCGAGAGATGAAGGAACGTGTGTTTGGAGATTATAAAAATGCTAAAAGGATTTAACTTGGCAAGCAGAGGCCTGAGAGCTCAATTTGACTCAGGGGATGCCAAAGCATTGAGGGCTGTGGTAAACAGTAACCCAGACCTCCTCCATAAGCTGTCCATTAATAAGGGACCTGAGGGACACATTATAAAATTAACAATTGGGAAATTTAAACCAAATCCAACGTCCAGCTGGGTGTGTGCAGTGTCCAGGTTATATGATCAATGCAGTAGCTGTCTTTCAAAGATCATCTTGCAGAAACCCTGTAAGTGATTTTTTTCGTTCTAAAATAAAAGTGGGATGCATTTTTAGGAGATAGAGTGGCAAGCAGGATGAGAGCTGCCTGCTCCTGAAGCCAGTAGTGTTGATGTGGGCCTGGCACACGCGTCTTGGGGAACTTCAACAAGAACGGGGTTCCCTTTTGGGGACAAAGCAAACGAGGGAGGACAGGCTTTCCCCCACCAGCTGCTTCTTGCCCTGTGCTGCAGGCAGAGAAGCTCTGGTGGGTGGTTCTGCAGTGGGGAGCACGAAGGTGTTCACAGAGAGAAGATAAACCTTACAAGCAACGTTCCTGCCAAGGATTTGGATTTGGAGCTGCGGTCGTTTCTCCAAAGCCTCCAGCAGCCCTTCTGGAGACAGCCAACAGCCTGGGCATGGAGCACCAGGAACAGCAGCTCTTGGGCTCCGTGGTCCCAGACCCTGGTCCAGAATTGGATCTCAACCAGCAAACCACGTGTCACAGTGTGAACCCTTACCATAGCACGGGGCCACAAGACTGCTGAGATTCCAACACTTTTCGATCAGTTTTGGGAAAAGGTCACAGTCTAGATGTCTGTGGTCGTTCCATCACCAGGAGGCTGCTGGCTGCCTTCTTCCAAACAGTTTGCTGCAAGTCAAGCACCGCACCCTTCAAATCCTCCTCACCTTTCAAAGAACAGCAGAAAGTGGGGATTTAGGGATGGAGACAACTTCTCCACCACGTTACCTTGAAACCAAAAGAAACTGTGGCTTCTGGCAAAAAGCCTGCTTTTTAATGGCATCAAATGTCCATAGACTTTGCTGAGAGAGGTCCTTGTTCGTTTTTTGTGGTGAGTCTGGAGCACTGGCTCCATAGCAGACTCAGAACAGAAGTAGTTCAGATAATGATAATTTTGTAAGGAATAATAAATATACAAAAATGGGAACTGGCTTCTATTGACTATCAAACACAGAACCAGGTGCCAGAAACACCAAAGGATTCATAAAGTGACCTAACACATAGATCAAGTAAAAAGACAAAGACTTTTTTTTTTTTTAATTTTCTTTTCTTATTGCTGTGGAAGTTGAATCCTTTTTTTTTTATTATCAAAAAAGGGTCAAGATTTTTTCCACTAGGTAAAGAAGCTTTTGGGACATTGCAGCTTCCCAAGTGTGTATAGGAATAAATTCTTTTCTCTTTTCTAAGAATCAACCCAATATGTGAACTGCAGATGAGCACAGGCACTCACACTCAAGTGCCATTTTTCATATTATATGAAGAGCACATAGTCATTTACATATGTTTGTAGTGGTAACAGATATAACAAAAGTACTGACATTTGTTAATGTGTGTAAGCTCAAGGAATACCAAGCATTTCAAAAAACATACAATGGGTGGAAGAATAAAAGTTTACTTTTTTTTTTTGTTTCATTACCTGTGTATCACAGCAACTTTGAGGGAAAAGGTTTGCTACAAATAGCAAATATATGAATAAGTGAAATTAAGCTGCTTCTGGTTGATGGCAGTTTCCTGGAAGTCATCTGGGGCTCCAAGGCTGTACACAGCAACACCACGGAAACCAAGGACCCCAGAGCTTTTCAAGGGTTTACAAATCCAGCAGGCAATGTTTGTATCATATCTTTGCTGTTAATTAACAAAGTGGGAATGTTCCCCCCAAAAAGGAACATGCTGTCCATGTCTGCTGTGCCTCAGAGCAAAAGCAGACCCTGAGCCTGCAGAAACCACGCAGATTTAGTGATTTACCACTTTGGCATCTGATGCTCCTTTTACCCCCACTTCTACCCCAGGACTTAAAATAAACCCCTACAAGCTTCTCCTCCCCTTGGCTCTTTAAATTTTTTTAAAATACTTTTAGACCTTTGGGGGTGTATTTTGAGAGGCTGAAAACACCCTGGAAAAACCTGGGAAAAACCCCATCTTTTCTTTGTTTTCACTGCAGGCTTCTCGAAGCCCCAGCTCCAACAACGTTTGAAAAGGATTTGGAGAGCAGTATCTGGAACCTTCAGCCCAACTGATTGATCGTGTTTAATTGCCTTTTGGTTTCATCAACCCCGAGCCATAAATCTGCTCCGTGTCAAACACAGGGAGCTGATTAATGGGCCGAGGGCTGTCCAGTCGCGTTAGAGAGAAATCTCAACAAAACCTGGGTGTTTGAGGATGTGTTTTTTAAACCACTGACGTGGTGGGTGCCACGATGAGGGCAGGAGGTGCTGGAGGCTCCAGCGACACTGACAACGAATGTGGCACCAGGAAAAGCGAGGAAAAGTGTAGTTGCAGTGTTTTAGGATTTTCCTTTCTCTCTCATGGAGAATACAGATAAACTGTACTTTCTTAATCTCTGTGTTTTGTGTTAGAGGTGTACAAGCCATAACCAATAGGTCTTTGGGGGTGGATTGTCTTTGGCCAATGGACACTTGTTTATTACTGTGTAGAAAAAGAACTTCTTGTAAATAAAACCTTTTTCTTCGCCATCTCGAAGCCTGTCTGCCTGACCTCTCTACCTGCTTCCACAAATCCCACGAAAAACAGAAAAGCAAACCATAGAAAAGCCTCTTCTCTCCTCATCTGCCTGCAGCGAGTGAAACAAAGCCCAAGGAAAACCACAGCAGATTTTTCCTTTTTTATTGCGACACCGAGAATAAAGGGAGCTCAGCACACGCTGAGGGACAGCGAAGCCAGCAGAGAAACAGAGGTTATGGGACTCCAGTCTGCACCCAAGGGACATCCTTCATGGATAGGGCTAAGAGAGGCCAGGCGTGAAATTCTGGGGTGATTTTAAGGCTTGTTGGAACCCTGCAAGGAACTGTTGTTTCCCAAATATCAAGCCAGATGAGGATCTGGAGTATTTGTGAACAGTGAAGCAACAAGTCAAATGGGGAGCAGGCAAAGCACTGCCAAATACTAAGGGGGAAAAAACCCCACTGCTTTTTAC
Source organism: Pardalotus punctatus (assembly GCA_013400915.1). Classification (NCBI taxonomy): domain Eukaryota; kingdom Metazoa; phylum Chordata; class Aves; order Passeriformes; family Pardalotidae; genus Pardalotus; species Pardalotus punctatus. The sequence goes on from VZTX01020668.1 coordinate 237,267, forward strand.
TCACAGTAATAACATTTTTCCTTTTTTACCATTTTACCATTTTTACATGGTTAGTAACATTTTTATTGGCTCTTTCAGAACCCTCTCCTGATTACATCAATTATGTGATTACTGAACATTTATACGGCATTAGCCTCCTGATTTAAAAACCTGCAAAGCTGGACCTACAAAATTCCTTGTACAGACCTAGTGAGCATACATAATTAGAAATAAATATACTATTTTTAGTGAAAAACACAATAAAAGGGTTAATTAACTCTAAAGAACAAATCAACAGGTTATATTTCATTGACCAGTTGGTAAATAAATATTACAACTACACTGACACGACTGAAGTCTTGGATTACATCAGCTGAAGAAGCCCCACCATTTGTTATAACAGCTGTCAGGGAACAAGTCTTGGAAATTGCAAAGTAGAGAGAAAATACAAAATTGAAAAAATATATGGGCAAATTTTTATCACTTACAATTCCCAGAGGAAACGCAAGTAGGGTGATTTTTTTTTTTCTCAAATCTATGACCTGAAAAACGCAGATACTTGAAAAAAAAAAGAGACATTGAAAATTAAATTAAGTATACTCAAGAGAATTGGTAGGGAGAGGCAGTATTCATGAAAGAAAATGCTTCAGCATTGTCCCTGCAGGCCAGAATTTCCCCAGGAGCTTTCGTGGTGGTGGCAAACTTTTCTCAAGTGCTTTTAACACTCAGGATTTGGCACATGGCCCTTGAAACTCTGGGACCACGTAAGAAGATGCAACTCCAGTTTCTCCAGGGGTGTCAGACCCACTCTGCCCAGCCCTGGCTGGAGCTGCTCCTCTGGACACCCAAAGCATCGTTCCCATGGCAGATCCCTCACCTCCCGAATTCAGTGCAGCAGCATTTGTGCATCTCTGTGCCAACAAACCTGGGGAATAGAAAGTCCTGCATGCTGCTCAATAGCCCTAAAAAAAAATTATAGCTGTGCCAGGGAAACGTGTCTAGACAAAATATTGCACCTTGGCTGCTTTCTCCCAGATGTCTTTAAAACAGTCCTTGGGAATATTGATTTTTTTTTTTTTTTTTCTCCCCATAAATTGTATTTCCCATTGGTTCCAGCAGAATGGGCCACAGATCTCCCCAGCCAGCAGTGCCACCAGGGCTCCTGTTTCTCCCCCCTCTCACACAATTCAAACTCTTCATGATGCCACAGCAGAAGACACGAGCTGCTCCTGTGCCACAGAGAAATACAAATCCTCCCTGGAAATCCCCGGAGGCTTTGGAAAAGCTTTCCCAGTAATTCACTATTTCAGGGGAGGCAGGTGGGTCCCAACACCCAGTGCTGGGCAAGGGAAATGGGACCAGGCTCTGCTCAAACTGCCCTGAAATATTCTGGCCTCGCTCACAGCCTCTGGTTCTGGGGGACAAATCTGGTGCATCAGGGAAAAGCCTGGCAAAATATTGGCTGAGTCCCAGAAATATGAACACCTTTGATCCTTCAAAGTGTATTCTGCAAGGAAACCTCATCTTCAGCCTGAACTGGAAATAAAACACATGAAAAGTGCAATTATCTGCAATACCTGGATGTCACTTTGAGTTGGTCTAATGTTCTGATAAAGAAATCTAAATACTCCCCTCCTTTGACTTCATATACCATTGTCTACTACGAAATAGCTGCCACATGAAATGACTTCCTCTCCTTCTGACAAGATGACTCTGATAGGGTCATGCCATTCTGATAAAGTCAAAATACTCCATCTTCTGCAGGGCACTCATGCTTTAGAAAGCTTCTGACCAAACACTGCTTTCCACTGCACAGGAATCCAATCACAGCATTTTTGGCCAGCTCTGATAATCACCAGCAAGCCAAGACCTGACTTTTTACATCCTTAATAGAGGGGGATGTCTCTCTCATTAAATGCACCACTAAATTGAATTTACTGAACAATACATCCCCCTGACAGCCTCCACGTGTGCCAGCACAGCTTTCCAGGGCGCTGCTGCAGATCTGGGTTACCTTTGGCCAACAACACAGATTTGCAAAATCACAGAGAAGTTCCAGCTGGAAGGGACCCTGGAGATCATCTTGGCCAACCTTGTGTCGAGAGCAGGGCCTTAGATGAAGTTATCCACGGCCCTGGCAAGCCAAGGGCTGGAATATCTATGGCCAGGAAGATCCCACTGCTGCTCCAGGAAGTTTATCCGAGTGGTCCCCAAGTGAGGAAATTGCTTCTCAAATTCAGACAGAAATGCCCTGAAGTACCTGGTGCCTCTTCCCCTTGTTCTCTCTGCACTGTGTCCATCCTCTCTCCTCTAGGAGCCATACAGAAAATCTGGTTAGCAGGTAAATCTGCTGAAAGGGGATAAAAAAGAGAATTGTTCCACAGAACACACTGCATGGAAGCTGCTTGTAGCATTCGGGACTCGTGGCAACAAAAGCTCAGCAGTACAGATAATTTCACAGGCTCAGGAGTGACAGTCTTTCCAAGCACAAATTGCTGCAGGTAGTTTATGCTCCATCCCAACCAATTTATTACATTTACTGTGGAAAAATCAATGAAATTTTTCTAATTATTAGATCAAATTATGGAACTACAGAACTTCCTGATTACAGAATAGAGAGATGACCTTCTTTCAAAAACAGGTGTTGGTTGGCTTTTCCCCCCCTCTTTCTATGGCTTTTTTTTTTTTTTTTCTTCTATGAATAGCAACTATTTTCTTCTTTTTTTTTCCCTCAAGTATGCTTGGCTGCTTAAAAAAAATGTAAATAGAACTAAAACATCTTAAAGTTCCTGGGAAGCTTGCTGAAGTGCTTTGTCTTCTGACAATTCTTTACTTCTCCTAACCAGACACTGATTAGAGCAGAACACACTTAAAATTTCCTGGACTACAGAAAATCTCTAAAAATCATGGGGTATCTGCATGGCAAGAACCTTTCCATCACAGCCTTGGAGGAGAGGAATAAATATGATAACCAGTTCACTGATTTTCTGCTTTTCCCCCAGAAACTGAGGCTTCTGTGCCCTGCCAGGATTTCCAGAGAAGGAAATCAGCCAGGAGAGTCTTCATACAGCAGGGAAGAACGAAAGCTTAATCCAGGGATTACAGTGTAAAATTAGAAAAATGGCACAACAGACTTCAGACAGCATCTGTGAAACTGTGGAGTATCTCCAAGGTGCAAATCTAATTCTTTGAAAGCTAAAAAGTGAAGAGAGGAAAAGCAAATAAACTGTTTGAAACAAAATCAGGGTAACAAATAGTTTGCATTAACAGCATCTTTCCATCATATTTCTCCATGTTTGCCTACTATTATTTTAAAAAGGTATCAAAGTAGTAGAGATGCATTTAAATCCATTGCAACACAAGCAGAGCAAGATTCATGACCTTCTGAGAGCCTTTAAAAGAATCTTAAAAGCAGACATGTGTCATTACAAATATTGTGGTTTCTGTCACAGTGGCCACCATTACTGCTAATAGGAACAGAGGTTGTGGGGAAAGGGAATTACGGTTTCCAGTGAAGTCAGTGGGAGTTTTCCAATCAGATAATTCTTAATTGAAAACCACCAGCTTTTAACAGGAACTTTTGTAGAAAGTTTCTTAGGGCTGGCATGGGATTTCTAGTCATAGAAAGAGGCAAAAAGGAACTGAAGAACAGTTTGGTGTCTGGAGCGCTTCTAGAGCATGCGGTGAAGATCTCATCCAAGCTAACCTGCAGCAATGTGACCATAAAGTTCCCATTTCCATCTCAAGCACAGGCGATTTTGGTGTGTCTTCCTGCTGTTTCCAAGTTAAAAAAAAAAAAAAGAAAGAAAATCCAACAAAAAACTTTTATATGCTTTCCATGATGTCTCTTTCCATCTGTTTTTTTTTTTTTTAAAAAAAAATCCCCCATGCCAGTGGTCCTCCAGCCTCTCCAGAATGAATCAGAAACCTCATTAATTAAAGGATACAGCCTAAATAAAAAGAGGACATACTTTATATCTGTGTTACAAACACTTCAAACCTTTTCCCACCAAAGATTGTACATATGTTTACTCAACTCAAGCTATTCATGAGTAGGTATTTAACAAGAGAGGCAAAAGCATTATTCCTGAAAGGATTGCTTTGTAATTCAGGATCTATGATAAAGTCTAAAGGAAGCTTTCCTGGATGTGTTCCATCACTTGATGTTCAGGAAACCATTTTGTATGACACAAAGGATTAGGAAAAATAAGCTGCATGACATTTATTTTGTAATTTTAACATTAATATCTGTAGAAACATTTTATTGTCAGTACAAAAGTTAACAGATTTTAATACTTATTTTACCCAATTTAAAAAAATTGTTTAAAAAAACCCAAAAAAACAAACAAAAGAAAAAAAAAAACCAAAACCAAAACAAACACACCACCACATAAAACAGTGTAATTTGCATTCATATTCCATGGCCATATCAATGTGAGTGTTCTGAAAGTAAAAATACAAGATTCTGTAAAAAAAAAAAAAAAGATACAAACAACAGTGATATTCTAGCAGAGGCCGGTGCTATACCTACTGTTATGGAATGGTTCAGAAGGAAATACTGGAGTCAGCATGAATTAATCCCCTAAAAAGATGCTGATATTCCAATGGCAAGTTGTCATTATAAACAACTTCTCTCTTTTTAACTTAAGTTACAATAGAGGGATAGTCTTAAAGGCAAAAATATCCAGGCCAAAAGGTCTGGAACCTATTATCCAACTGAGGCAAGAGAATTGTGGATAATTTGATGCATGTGCAACTCAGGGTAGAAGCTCAGCTCCTTTTAGAGCAGCATGTTCTGCTGTGGTTATAGACAAACTCATGTCTTTCCTTACTTTAAGAACCTTCTTTAAAATGTTCTTTTTCTTTTTTTTTTTGGAGTGGAATGACTCTGCTTTTTGGCCATGGGAAACCTTGCTAAAGGGGTTAAATTGTTAAAGTGACAGGTATTGAGAATAAAAGACTTTCGTGTTAAAGGATTTGGTTTGGGTAAGAATAATCATCTGACACTGCAGTTTTTAAACACAAATAAATCAAAAGTTTAATTCCCCCAAATTAGTTATATACTGTAAATATTTCTTCTCTTAAAGATCTGAAAACTAGTAAAGTCTGAGCAATATATCTACTAGTCCTCTGTGCTGCCTGCATAGAAATGCCATTTAAATTACAAAAACACAACAACCCTATAAACGATTAACTGTTTTGTACATTACCAATTAGTTAATAAATTAATGATATACCATTTTCCCTGAAAGCAAAGTATTTTCCACCTTTGGATGGTGAAAATTAAGAAATTCCGTGTAAGAACAGCATTTAGCAAATAGCTGTTAAAAAAGAGACTAATTTGCTAGGTGGATTGGGACATCCATTTTTTAAATCAATACAAAAAATAATTCATTGTAAATATATATAATATATATTTATACATATTTTTGAATATATTTACATACATCCAGCACCTATATACTGCATTTGTGCTCTGTAAGTGTGTGCCAACATATATTTTCTCCAAATATTACAAAATAAACAAGAAAGGCAGACCCAGAGTTTGCCTCAAGTCCAACTGGTCCATTGTACAAACGAAGTCTGTTGCAGCTCACAGGAAGCCAGAAAACTGATAGCAATGGGTATCTAGACATAGCTCATAAACATTCTTCTTTCTTGGGAACATTTAAAAGTTCCAAGTGATGAGAATCTTTACGTAGGTTCTGACTGCTTTCCTCCGAGTTGGGCTTTTTTTTTTTCCCCCGTTTCTTCTTCTCATTTTTCCATATTTCCTATGTACAAGCAGAAACACTAAGGTCCTGGAGAAAAGCTTTAGTTTTGCATCCAGTAGGTAGCTCGATGTCCTTGGCTCTTTGCTGCCCTGCGTGCTCTCTTTTCATGTTTTTTTCATGTTTTCACCCCAAGAATCATGTGCTGGTACTTGGGGAGGCAAGGTTCGTAAGGCATCGGATCAGGGGAGAACACGGAGTCGTCCCCCGAGGAACACGAGCTCCTCGTGTCGGGGTAGCTGGGGGAATACTGTTCCAGAGGTCCACTGAGGTCCAGATACTCCTGTGGCAAGAGGAATAAAATGCACTTTTAGACAGTGAACGGAACCGACAGGAACGCGCCACCACCGCTCGGATTTTGGAAAAGAACGGTTTCAGAGTGACGCTCGCTTCTGTAAATCAACTGCATTCAAAACTGCCTTGCTGCTTCAGTACCTCATAAAACAAGGAGCTCGGATAGAGAAAGAAAAACCAAGCCAATAACACGGTATTTTCTGAAGTCCAACATCACCAGCATTAGCTGTGTCACTGGGAATAAACATGGCAACCACATCAAAAGAGGACTTTTCACTCGCAATGATAAAAATGAAACTTCATCCTAAATAGAACCATTTTTCTTTAGCACATGGTAGTGATTTGGAGGGGGAGAGATGCTTCCAACTTTGTATTCCTTTGGTCACTTTGAATATCTGTTTTATATTCTGTGATATTAAATTTGTGTTTCAACATGCAGTGGCATACGTGCAAAAAAGATCTGAAAGAAAAACAAAATGAAATTCACACGATTTGGGTTTTTTACATTACATATTTGTGTGCTGTGTGTCCCAGAGTAGCCATGACCAAAGCAGTCATTAAAAAAGGAAATATCATCTGCTGAATCCAAGTTTTGGGTTAAAGCTCTTTTGCTAGAAACAACAGTTTTGGCAAGAGAATAAAGTTATTTCTCCCCTTGAAATGTTCCTTCTCTTTCAACTTCTAAAGGCAGCTGCATTCATTTAAATGCAATCTCTTCATTTGCTAAACCACAAGCTATGATCGTACTGACGAGAAAAGTCTTCCACCTCAGTCAGTATTTTATGCTGCTGTGCTTAGGTTTGGGGTAATTTAGTTCTTTGGCTAACATTTCTTTTTCAAGTCAGAGATTCAATCATTACCATCTTATAGTAAAAAAATGGTCACCATTTTAAAAGGAGGGTGTGGAATGCAACTTTTGAAATGCTGGAAAATACAATAGGGAGCAAAAGAAGGGAGGTTTGGATCTATTGATTACTGATTTTGTGGCTGCCCAGGTTTTTGAAAAATCCACAAAGGCAGTCCTGATAATATTTATGGATTAGCAAATCAGCCCTACGTGAGCAGAAATAATCAGACACTTTCTAAATAGTCAGAAGAGGAAAGGATCCCAGTATTTGAAGAAACAGGGCTTTCCCAGGGGCTACCAGCCATGGCTCATCAAATCCGAAGATGTAACTCAGAGATGAATTCGGTACTGAAGATAGGATCCTCATCCTCTCTCCCACTAATTTATCCCATGTCAGCAGCCAGAGTCACATCAAAGCCACAAGAACCAAGGCTGGTTCCTGGTGTTGATAAAACAGCACGGCCACGAGGCTCAGTCCTGGTGAGTTCTGCTCATGCGGCTCACAGAAACATGGGAACGAGAGTCTTTTGGGGAAAAAAACCCCAAGAAAATCCATTAAAAATGCAGCAAGTGATGATTCAACATGGAAAAAAGCAAGACATTACCATTTAAGCAGAAATCATTACTTGCACAAATGCAGAAGAGATTATTGGCTGCCCCAGCCAAATGAGTTAGGTAAACCAGGCTGACCCCGTGCCCAGTGCGATTGTGGGGGGAAAGGGAAAGTGCCAGCGGGGAGAGGACAGGCAGAAATGTTGTCACACTGAAGCCTGAAGGACCTGCACTTGAGGAAAACCACGCAGATTACACAAATCAGGGATCTCCAAAGCTGTGGAGGAAAACGGGACACGTTGGACCTCTCAGGAGACACCGAGATGACGACAGGCGTTTGGGAACGTGAAACGTGCTGCGAAGACAAGTGGAATAATTTGCTTTCTATGTCCAGGGTAAATAGGACAAAAGCAATATCTGATGTTGAAAGATTAGAGATTAGGAAAACAAAGCAACAGGCTGTCAAGGGGTGATGCTGAAATCCAGCAGTGGAGATCTGAAAGGACAAGTTACATAAACATCTGTCAGGAATGACAAACGTACAGTGGGCCCTGCCATAGGCCCATCAGACGGACTGGATGTGTTCCTGAGCTTTTTCCAGCCGCTTCTCCTGTGATTCCAGTCTAAAGTAATTCACATAACCCTAAAGGCCTTCTCAGGTTAACTTTGAGATCATTCCAGGTCTATGAGCAGTACGGAATTGGGAAGGCACGACGGTTCAACACACGCATCAGAAAGAAAGCAATATCCTTTCCCAGGCTTGGAATTGCAGCCCAGAACCTCCCCGTGGAATTTGCAAACACAAATCCAGTCCAAGCCACCCAGCACTCGGCAGTGGCAGCCAGCCCACCTCTGACTGGTCTTGTGAAATCCCATATAAATTAGGCAGGAAAAGATGCAGGCAGGACTGGATGAGGTGAAAATGATAACAGGACACAGAGCTACGTCCATGACTCCACAGGGTGAGAATATTCCTGCCCCCATCTCTGAGCCAGCCCCAAAGGTGCCACTTTTTAGGGTAAGCCTTAAAAACAGAATGCAGATAAATTTATAGCTGCTACTGAAGCCAAAGAATCTTCTTCAACCACATCTGCATCAAACGATGATCGTGAAAAATGCTGTCTCTTTACTCAGGTTCTTCTGTCATCACCATTGTGTACAGGCTTTCCCAAAGCTGCTCCATAATCCATTTTTAATTTCTCTGACAATTCTAAAAAATTAGAACATAATGTTGTGGAGCCACATAAAGTGACTCAAATCTCTCTTCTTTGTAGAAAGAAGCAAAACCAAATACGAGTATCTTATTCTGAAGTGGTCAAATCAAGTTGTTGCAACCTTCCTGTGTAACTGCATTGTTCTCTTTTTGCTCCCATTAAACATTCCATTTCTCAGAAGTAATAGGAGTTTGTAGAATATTTCTGGGACACCAAAAGAAATTTCCACCGAAAGGATCAACATTTCCATCACTTGTGATTTTCCTCAAAGGTGCATGTGGTTCAGCGATAAGAGGACTGATTCCTGTGTGAATACCCTAATCAGTGCGTTCCTTGCTAAAACTAATAATACCTCAGACCTCTGAAAGAACGCTCTTCAAATAAAACCTTTCTGCATTCACACATCCCAACCTGAAGCAGCGCTAGGCAGGACCTTTGGATAATTGGATGGCTGTTTGCACATCCCCTGTGGGTCCTCGTTCCCTCCACAGAGAGCTATTTCAGTGAACCTCATTCACTCTCAGACACAGAATCTGAAATCTGCCATTGTCGATTTCTCCTCTTCTGACCTACATATCGTGGCTGGGAATCAAACTGAGCCGGCAAATGAGAACCACCACGAACTCCTCATCTCTCCCTCATGAGCAATTCCTGCTGGAACACAAACACTGCCCCTCAACCTGCCACACGCAGCCCCTCGACGCTGCTGTGCTAAAAACACCCAGAGATGCAGCGAGAAAAACAAAAACTCCTCAAAGATGTGTTTCCTTTTAGTTACATAATTCAAGGCATAATGGGAAGAGACTGAGGATTTCATAGGATACATAGTTTAGCAGCATGTAACCTCAGAGGACAATGACAAACAGAACAAGAAGTGAACTTGAGCAGGATTTCATAATTGCATAAATTCCATCTGTCTCTTGAACCATTTTTTCTGACCAGCAGCTTATGGAGGGAAACAATTTACCTACCTCATTAGTTGTGAGAGTGAGGATCCGATCCAAGTCCTCCACCAACTGTTTGAACGTGGGTCTGTGAGACGGCACAGCGTGCCAGCAATCTCTCATCATCATATAGCTGTAAGAAATACACATTTGCTGGCCTTAATTAAAATCATGTGTCCTCCTCACAAACCTTATCGTGCACAGGCAGTGCTGCCCTTCTCAAGGAAAGCAGAGAGCACACACAGCTCTACCCACGGACCACTGAATCCCCAGACCTGGGCAACACTCCCTGCCCTCTACTCCTGTCTCTCCCTTGCTCAAATAAATTACCTTCTGTGGCCTTCTCAGCAATTTCAAAGGGATTAAATTACACGTGTCAATGCATGTTAGGGATTGCAGTCTTTGTGAAGAAATTAAAATGGGGCAAAAATCAAATATTGTTGGGGTCTATATTGAAATACCAGAAATCACACTCCCCCCATCACCAGGAAATAATGCTGTGTTAACACAGAAATTCCCAGATAGATTTTGTTGTGTACAAAAGCAGCCTTACATTTGATTAGTGGTATGTGCCACACCGATGAATTCCCATGCTAATAACATTAAAATCGAATATGGGTGAGCTGTAAATATGGGTGTAAAAACTGACAGAGACTGGCTGGTAGAAGATTTTTTCTTTCTGCAATAGGATTACAGCAGGGTGTGCAAGGAAATGTCCTCTGCCAAAGATTTCCTGAAATCTTTCCCATACCTTTTCTTTACAAATCTAAACCCTCACAAATACCCCCAATTTTAGAGTCAAGCACTTCTGAAAGTGTTTGATTCTCCTGGGGACAGCATTAAACACGTGAATTCAGTGCCCCTCGACCCTGGCCCAGCAGATCAGGCTCCTTACAGCTCGTTGGTGCAGTTGGCAGGTTTATCCATCCGGTGCCCTTCTTTAAGCAGCTTAAAAAGTTCCTCCACGGGGATTCCTGGGTAGGGTGACCCTCCTAACGTGAAGATCTCCCACATTAGCACACCAAATGACCAACTGCAAATCAAAGAGAAAACTGCATCAGTAGATCTGCCTGGCTGCTGGGAACTGAGAATTCCCGGGTCTGAGCAGGACAGGGATCTGGGAAGATGCATGGGCAGCACACGGAATGGGGACCAACCCTAGCACATTCCTAAAGAGCCTCTTTGGCTTTGGCTGGTGTGCTCTGAGCACCCGGGGGCTGCTGCCCAGCCCTGCATCTTCACAGCTTAATGACTGACAGAATGCTCACAGCTCAGCTGGGGCACAATTATGTGGCAGGGTATTTCGGAAAAAGCAGACTGTTCAAAACAAAAATAGTTTGCATCACTCTGCTTTGCTTTTTCTTTTTTTTTTTCCCTTTTTTTTTTTTTTTTCTCTCTTTTGTTGCTCCCTTCTGCTAGGAAATGAAGGGGGATAATTTGAAGCCAGTTTTCCTGCCTCATCCTGCCTGGCTGGCAAGGTGGGGCTCTGTGGCAGGCAGCTCTGCCAGGTGAGCACCAGCACAGAGCCTGCCCTGGCTCCCCAGCTCCTCTGCAGCACGGGATTTCAGCAAACTGTTTGCACAAACTTACAATAATATTATCTTTAGCCATCTTCAAAGCCACCATGGGGCCAAGAGCCTCCAAGTCCCAGCCCTGAAATCCTCGTGGTTCCCTGGCTGTGAGGAGCTCAGGCTGACTCTCAATCCCGAGCCAGTGAAGTGCTTTACTTCACATTCGCTTAAATATTTTGCCAAGATGTTATTTTAAAACACAAGTTTGATCCACCCTTAACCTGTGTATATAGTTTCCTTTGTAAATGATGTAAAGATTGCAGGAAACGCCTCAGTAAATGGTTTTCTCAAGGAGAGAACAGCTTGGAAAGTGCACCCAGGTTAAAGAAAGAGGAGACATTTTTTATTTTCTCCATCCTGCCCTTTTACTTTTTAACCCTGCACTGACATGCATAACCTTTTGCACCTCTGCTGGGAGGCATCCAGCCCTTTACAGTTAACAGCTTCTCTTGGAGAAAGAAAAAACAGGATCTTCATCTGTATTGCATAAGAAATACACGTCTACTTCAAGCACAATGCACACAGAACTGTAATAGGAAGCAGAATAAACCCTCAGCAGTTGCATCAGCCAGTGGCTCTGTGCACACATTAAAAGGTTTTTGAAGTGTCAGACTCCAGTGATTTTCTATTACATGGGAAGTACTGCTGGGAAGCAACAACACTTCTGAAAATCCCAGAAAATTTTCCAGCATACCCAGCCTATGTTTTATTACACCGAATCTTAGCACAGATTTTTATAAGAAATTTTCAGGAACTTCATTTTTTTCCCCCTTTCTTTTCTCTCTCTCCATTTTTTTTTTTTTTCCTTTTTAACCTGAAGGAAGTCCAGAGTATGTCAAAAGCCAAGCAAATTAGATAGACTCTTTGTAGCTGCACATCCGTAAATAAGTTCAAGGGGGGAAACTTCCGCAGTGACAGAAGGAGGTTAGCGTTTTCCACCTTTCATGTGCTTTGAAGCTGGGCAGATTAGTAACAGAGCACTGGTTAGCAGTCTACCATAAAATCCTCACTTTCTAAGGGCAAGTCCTGTTCCATCTATTAATATGTGAAACAGAATGAAAAACTCTTAAAGGTAAAGGACAACAGCAAAACACATTTGAAATGTCCCAAACTTTAACAAACACAAAGCAAAACAAACCCCTCCTTCCCACCCCCAAAATGCCATTGAAATCAGGCCACTTACACATCACTTTGATGTGTGTAAACTCTGTCAAACAGAGCTTCTGGAGCCATCCACTTTACTGGAAGCCGTCCCTGTGAGTTTGGAGGGGAAGGGAAGAGAAATTAAAATGGCAGCAATTTACAGGATGATTTCAGCATCAATTTCTTTTTCTTAAAAGATTAACTGACACTCTAAGAGTAGTCTGTTAATGCAAACCAGCACATAAATTACCTTTAACACTTTTCAGTGAGAAAACAGTAAAAATGGATATAAGCACTGAAGATGAAATTAAAAGCACTGAGAATTCCCAAAAATTTCCCAGACTGTTTTCTAGGAGAAGGACAGGATAAGCAGATCAAAATCAAAACTATCAGTCTGTTATGGCTCTTTAAAGACAAAAAACCCCACAATTAATAAACTTCTGAAAACAGGTTTTCCTGCAAAAATAAATTCATCACTAAACCCAGGAATTTTGTTTTCCTGTCCCTTTTGCAGTGACCCAAAGCTCACAGTCAGAGCTGCCAGTGGCTTTGCACACACAGGGCCCAGGAACTGCACTAAGTCTGACATGGAGAAGATTCAATTCCCTCCAGAGCTGGTGCACATGGTGGTTCTGGCTTTTGGAAGCAGGCAGATATTACCATCAGAATGCCACTAATCACTTAGTGATTTTCATAAATAAGCCACTTACCATCACTGTTAACGATAAGTCATTTTTATACATATAAAATTTGTAGAACTCAGTGAGTTTTGTTCCCACCAAAAGCCAAGTGCAGCTCAGCAGGATCTGGAGACCCCTGGGGAGGTGTAAGGAGTTCAGACCAGGCCTCAATGCCACATCCAGGCTGATTTATCTTCTTGATTTGGTACAGGTTAAGCAGCAAAATAGTGACAGTGTGGGGAGTACAAATCAATTTTCTGAACTTCCAGCCCCACTCTGAGATCAGCACCATAACCTGTCCCTAACAAACTCAGCACAGGCAAAGGCAGAAGGCTGAATGTGGCATCACCAAAAGTAAACAGGATTTTTATTGTGGCTATTGCTGGCACTGTTTGTGCAGTGTTTTTCAAGATCCTGGGCTGGGTACTCAACCAGCTGGAATCAACAGGAATATTTTCACTTATTTCATATGACTGAGTCAGGGACACAATAAAAAAAAATCTTGTATTTTAGCATTTCTAATCCTACAATATTCAGCCTCTACACTTATCTTTTTTAACTAAATGTCACTGTAAGAGGGGACACAAATGTTTTTGTCCTTGATCCCTGCTTTTTGTCTGGGATGAAAAGTGAGGCTGCTGTGCAAGAAACCCATTAAGTTTACAACCACAGTTCTGAAATAAATCATGGAAAGAAACACTTGTTTCCAGAGACTAGAAAACCATCCACTTACATTAGTAGTCTTTTTATAATAATCTATATTGTTGATGTCTCTGGCTAAACCAAAGTCTGCTATTTTCATGACATTGTTTTCAGTTACCAAAACATTTCTTGCAGCCAAGTCTCGATGGATGCACTGGAAAAAAAAAGAAAAAAAGAGCCCAGTGAAATAAACTGCTGCACAAGTGGAAGTGCTTCAACATCATAACTAAATCTCCTTTATAGATTTTAACCTAAATGACAAGGTGGGAAAGCCACACATTTACTACAAGGTTGTGAAATATGATTTTCTTAATTATTGCAACCCATCCCTTCAGCTGGCGTTTCCAAGCTGAACAATGGTCCTAGGAAGTGTCTTAGAATATCCTGGTCTACTTAACACTTCTGGTTTTGCTAAGGCTGAAAAGCTGGATGGTGACCCAAGTTGTGCCAAGCCTTTTGTGATCTGCTCTGTTACATGTGCCCAGGTACAGCTATTATTGCAGCTTCAGTACAAATCCTGTTAATGAACATTTTTATTGCGTTGCTTCTCTTAAATTATGTTATCTCACCAGAGCTAAAACCTGATAGTCTGGATCAGTGCAACCATTTTCAATATTAAAGATATTAACAAAATTGTCAACTAGATGTCTAGGGTGTGTATAATTACTTCAATCATGAGACTATAAAAATGTAATTATGAAAAGGAAAAGAAAAAAGAAAAAGAAAAAAAAAAGACAGGGTTTGAGTGTTTGTTTTTAAGACAGCTTTGATACTGACACTACACATATTATCTCCTGAGAGATGTTCCTTCATGTCAGCATTATCCTGACTGGGGGATAATGCAGAGTGGACTCTGTGACTGCTCTGGATATTATTTCTGTGTTCAAGTAGCCTTATTTAGGTTGATATAAGGTGGCAATGGGGTCACGGTGAGAAATATTTTATTTGGAATCCCACCAGGATATTTTAATTATTTTCAAGTTAAATATATATTTCTTTCCCCAATTCAACATCAGTAATGCTGTGGTGGCAGAAACAACACGGGCCAAGCTTCCTACTTTTAAAAGCTGTCCATCCATTCAACTTTGGAACTGGGATAATGTTTCTAAGAAGAACTGCTTGTAAGGCAAAAACTTGTCAGGCAATGGGTAGGTGAACAAACATCACCTTCACCTTTTTTTTTCCTCTTTTTTGAAGAGTGTCAGTGAGCCACTTGCTGGATTGAAGTAACACGAACAGTGCCCTTCTCCCAGCTCATGCATGGTGGGAACACCACGAGAAGAGCAGCTCTGTCATTACTCCAGCTCAACAAATGGATCCCGAAGGGGAGAAGAGGGGGTGGAGCACAAACAGAAGGGATGGGATGTGTGGGGCACAGGAATGCTCAGCTCTGCTCTGTGCTGCCCCTGCTCTGCCCCTGCCCTGTGCAACGCCCCCCGCTCTGTCCAGCTCAGCCCAGCACCAACCAAGTGCTTCTGCAAACAAAAAAGGCTGCAGTGACTCTTGGGAGTGTCCTACAGCAGCGCTTCAGAGCTCCTCAGGAGGACACTTGCTCGAGATTGGTGACCAAAAGATTTATGTTTCCCTTTCACATCAGCTCTGTTTCCTCGGGACGTGGCTCCCTGCCAGGCAAGCGTTTCATTAATCTCAGACAGAGAGATCCTGAGGTGTGGCACCTAATCAATAGCCCTGCTTCTCTCCATTAGAAGAGTTTTGCCTCCCTGTCATGCACGTCACCCTGTTGACCCCACTGTGCTAAGATTTACTGTTTCAAAACAAAAGAATAAAAGCAAAATTAAACCTGGATTCCCTCTCTCCCCCAACAAGGCAGAAAAAACAATAACAAAATGACTCCACGCAACAGGAATGGAGGGTTACACACTCAGCCCTGGTCTTTGGTTGAAAACAGCTCCATACTTGGGAGTGGACATGACTGGAAATTGGTATAAATCCTACTAACCACTCCACACCCTACAGGAAGTACTTATCATTGGTATCTGCTGCTCTGGTTCAGCCTTTGGGTCCAAACACCACCCAGGGCATCCAGGATTGCTCATCCACTGAGCCACAGTGTGTTTACAGAGTTAGTTATACGGGGCTATTTAAGGTTTTGTAACTATAATTTAATAGAAATGCTGGTTAAAAAGAAATGTTTGAAGTCAGGTTTTAGAAATCAGTGTCTGGGAACACTTGTTAAATTCTTTTAACAGCTCACTCTCCTGAAAACACCAGTTTTAAGTCAAATGCATAATTTAAGTGACTAATACACTCCATTTATTTTTGCCTCTTCTGCCCTCTATTTTTGCCTTGGTGTCTTCTCAACTCTGCCTGTTGTTATTCTGTAAATCCTTTCAGCCACTGAATTCATTTGTTTTACAGCACCGTGTGAAAGGATTTGGTTGATCTGACTGGAAACAGAAGGCAAACGGAGCCGGCTGCCTCAGCAGTGGAGCAATGTGCCTTGTGTAATCAAGTGACCACCTGTGCTTACGGGTTCAAACTGCAGAAATGTGCACGGTCTTGACTTCAAATGACCCACTCGGGGCCTCATCTTAGCAATATGGCTAAACAAAGATGAAAAACCTCGAGTGTATGAATTTTCCCACCGATCTGCAGGAGCGTGGATCACACAACCCGTTCGAGCAAGCTCCTTCTCCCGGCAACTTCTTAAACAAGACGGGAACAAAATCAAACTGAAAAAGCGCAGTATTTGCTCAGTTCCACCTACTTTTTGGGATGCCAGGTACTCCATGCCTCGTGCCAGCTGGTAGGTGCAGGACACCAGGTCCTTGAAGGTCATCTGCTCCTCGGGCACCCTGTTGATGTCGAAGGAATACTCCATGCCGGGCGGGCGGCGCGCGCGCAGGTATTCCCGCAGGTTCCCCTTGGAGGCGTATTCCACTATCACGTACAAAGGACCTTGGATGGGCAGAATCGTGAGGAAGAGCAGGGTCAGGAGCCAGGGTAAAATGTTTTTTTTTTTAAATGTAAAAAAAGCTTTTAGTGCTCTGTAATAAATTAACTGAATCGATAAAATGGGAAGGCAGTAAGCACTGCTTGAAAAGAGAATAAAAGGTTTGGATTTGGGGAAGTGACTGCCCAAAGCTCCACAGCAGGAGAGTGGCAGAGCTACAGTTAGGGGCTTAAAGTACCTAAACCCTGCCCCAATTCCTTTCAGAGCACACCATGTACTGAAAAACAAACATTTTCAATCAAAAACTACCTTTGTATCTCAAATAAAGGGAAAGTGCTTCTTAAATTTTTTTTAATTTCCAGAGTTTTATGCCATTCTGCATTACTTTATGTGATGTAATTAGCTTTTCCAGGAGGTAAAAGTGCTCATTTCAAGCTCGTGGGGTGCAAGTTCTCCAAAAGCAGGGCTGACAATTCAGAACAGCAGATATGGGTAAAGGCCCTGCAAAAGGTCATTTGTTCCTTACAGCAAGGGATTAGAGAGTTTTCATATGATATAGGACCCTTTCTCATATTAAGGCTGCAACTATAATGAGAAACAGAAGTTAAAATATTGCTGTTAAGCTAGAGAAATACCTAAAAATCCTATCACGGCATGACTGCTTCCTTAAAACCTCTTGAAAAATTATGATTAATGAGACTTTCACAGACCTGTTGGAAAGTCCTGGTTTACTTTGTTTTCCCTACTCACCATCCTGGGTACAGGCTCCAAGAAGATTGATGATATTTTTATGCTTCCCAATCATCTTCATCATCTCCATCTCTGACACCAGGTCAGACAGATCTTTTTCTGTGGCATCATCTGTAGAAGACACAGGTCCAGTTCATATTTTTTACTGTGCCAGCCTGAGCTCCAGTAAGGCTCATCAAGTCGGTGTAAAATACGTGTGACTCAAAATGCAGAATATGGGATTTGTTTTCCAGTTTGCACTTCACATCATATATTATGTCTTAAAAAAAAACAGTTTCAGCTTCTTTGGTGGGCTGACCAACCCTTTGGTGTTATATGTAAAGAGGCAGCACAGCAATATCAGACATTAAAAAGCTGTCCTTAGCTATCAAACATCCAATAATTTTCCTAATAAATAAATACAAAAAATAAACAGGCACCAAGCACCTGGACTGCATGGGCTCAGATCTACACAAGAATAGCCTCTGACACGATATAAACTAAAAGCAGAGAGACCCACACGATGTTAATACATCTCCTGGCTCCCAAATACGCCCTGCTCAAGATAAACAGGCTGTCAAGGGTGCAGATTTACACCCCAAACTGCTGAAGGCTGAGGTCAGCTATGTGCTCTCTGACCCGCCCCACAACGATGACAGAGCTCAGATGCCATAAAGAAAATTCTGTGGATGAGAGCTGCCGTATCGCCCCTTCTGATCCCCGATCACCCCATTTTCTTACCTTTCAACATCTTCACTGCCACGGTCACTGCTTCTTTCGGCCTGTCCTTGTCAATCCCCACCGCCTCGGCCATGACCACTTGCCCAAAGCAACCTTCTCCCAGGGGTTTGCCCAGCGTCAGCCTGGAGGTGCAAACAGCACATTAACACACAGCATCTGCTGAAGGGATGCAGCCAGAGAAATTCCAGGGCTAAATATAAAAACCTTTCGACACCTCGCTGCGGTGGGAGGCGTTGATCACATGGAACCAATAAGGCCCTGGGTGCGCGCTGGTTTTCGTGTTTTCTTAGGGATGGCGGAATGAGCAGCTCAGGAAGGCACATCAGTTGCTAAACCCAGATTTTAAGCTCTCCTCAAGGCTTGTGGGGACACACAGTGTGGAAGGGCAGAGCTTTCAGAGAGCGAAAGACCGTAGCTGGAATTTGGGAGCAGTCAGAAACAGGCCAGCTTTTCCTGGCACTGTACCATGGCTTGACTTCCCATGGCCAACAGGAGGATTTCACAGATATCACAGATGTAGGGACTCATTTTTAACACCACAGGCATCCATCTTCCACCATGAGGTAGAGGGAGAGGTTGTCATACCATCAGTGAAAGTGTTAGAGCAGGGCAAGGTGATCTGAAGCCCCAGTGATCTGCTCGGGCACAGGGCAGGGGTGAGGTGGCTCCTCACTCCTCACGAGCCAGCTTCGTCTGTCTCATGTGGGCTCTGACTGGGGAGAGTTCCTCGAGCTGTTTTGGACTGGTTTCTAAAGCAAATGCAAGTTTAAAAAGGTGCAAAGACTGAAGGGCAGCATATGCTATGCTGAGGTCATCCTGTGTTTTCTCCAGAACTAAAACTGGATTTAGGGTCTTGGCAGAGAACAAACATTTGCATTGGAAACTGGTTAATTTATGTGCTATTGCCCTGCTAGGACCACAGTAACAAACCTCTCATTGTGTGCCTGCTGCCCCCCAGCCTCATAAACTGCCTCTAAATAGTCTCCTTTCATTGCAAATCTGCTCCACCTCCATTTGTGCTGAACACTGGGTCTAAATGTTTAGCAACTCTAAAATTTTCCGCATTTAGTGTATCCCCCAAGGCACGGGCTGACAGGAGCACACAGACAGGCCCCCACTGTTGACCAGAATGCTGCAGGTGGCAATTACAGCCTTTTACTCTAGTTTTCAGCTAAATCAATAAAATAATTTCCAGAACAGTTGTCAGAAGGTTCAAAATTACAGTTCTTCTATTCAAAACTTCCAACCCTGAATTTTCAAACAGAACTGTCCCTGACAAAAGGTGTTATTTTCCAAAAGCTACCTAAAGACTTCTTAAAGTCAGTACTAACTCTGATAAATAGTCATGGTTCTACCTGTGCTACCATTCTCTCTCTTTTGCATGTCTTTTTTATATTGAGAAATATGGTTACAGTTTTAATTAGATTATTCAAAAGATCATTTTGCATGTTAGTCAACAGACTTTGAAGAAAATATCATGTGGCCACATGAATTTGAATACATCAAAATTTAGTACTCTCTGCTTGAAACCTAATACTTTCAAGCCACAGAAATTGTACATACATGCACACAACATGCAAAATGTTTCCCTAAATTAAAAATAATCATCTCCATTAGTACAGTTTAATACAAAATCAACACCAAATTCTACCGAGAGACCAGACAAAAAGAAAAAACTGTCTAATAGCAAAATTTAGACTTTTTCTATCTCCTATATGATATTGTATTACCTGTTTTCAAAATATTAACCAATTAAGTAGAAGACTAAGAAACATGGTTTAATGTTCAGAGGTATTGCTTGGGGAAATACCAACTACCCTTCAATGCTTGTATGTAAATACTTTCCCAGTCTAGATCATACCTAATTTTCCTGACTCTTTTAACAGAGGAGTTACATTTCAGCAGAGTATCTGAAATCCCGCAAGAAATCCAAAAATACGATTGGAACAACAGGCAGAAAAAACTTAGTTTCTATTTAACCAAACTGCTTTCAGATAATTGAACTGAATCTCGATCTTCAGAGGAGCTTCAGGTAAGTGAGATTTTCCTTCAAACTACAGAAACCCTGGGAGACAAGCAGAGATGCTCCTCCTCCCACGCTGTGTGGGGCTATCCAGACACGCAGCAGTGGTGCCAGAGGAAACAGGCACGTACTTATCTCTTGGGAATTCCCACTTGGGGTCCTCGGGCAGCTCATACTCCGAGACTCCTGCCAGCATGGGGGCATCGGCAGTGGAGGAGAGGCGGGTGGTGATCCTCACCAGAGGCGTGTTGGAGTTCATGGAGGAGCTCGAGTCGGCCGACACCTGCGGTTGCAATGCAAGATGCAACAAGGAAAAAAGAAGATGGAGATGTAATCTTGGCCCAAAATCTGAAAAGCAGCAGTACCTGATACCAAGCCAGCTCAGAACTGCGGTATTAGGAAGGGGTTGAATCTACTGTCTTGATTCCAGGGGTCTGTTCTCACATTTAGCCTCCCCTGTGAGCACAGTACTGACTCTAATTGCTGCCAAGGCTGTAGGTCTGTCCCATGGATCAAAAACCACCTAAGTTTTAAATATACTCCCTCAGAAGGTATTTTTGTTTATCACATTAAGGTTTTTTTAGTCAGTTGTCAGTATTTACATCACTACCCTTAGATATCTTACACCACGGGCAAAGGTGATCAATGCATTCTCTTCTTGCACACCCAGTTGTCCACATCACGTCTTTTCCCAAACCAGCACACAGCCAGGTGGGGCTCCATCTCTTCTCCCAAGGAAAAAGCAACAGCACAAGAGGAAATGGCCCCCAGGGGAGGTTTGGATGGGATATTAGAACAGCTCCTTCAATGGATGGACTGTCAGGCATGGGAACAGGCTGCCCCCGGCAGTGGTGGAGTCACCACCCTGGAGGGATTTAAAAGATGTGCAGATGTGGCACTTGGTACAGGATTTAGTGGTGGCCTTGGCACGGCTTGCATTCAGACTCAACGATCTTAAAGGTCTTTTCAAACCTCTATGATTCTATTATTCTCTATTGTCCAAGCACTCAATATTGAAAGCATCAAAAAGCCATCACAATACTGCAGTTTTCAATTAACTACCTTCTTTGCTAAAGACTCTACAGGAAATGTGGGAAGAGCTCCTAAAAATAACTGGGTTTTGAAACGGTGGAGTGTGATTTCCTTAGAGTATCTTCTTTAGAATATCAAAGTTACTTATTGACAAATGTTTTGAGAAAGGAAGAGTTCCATCTGTGAAACAAAATTTGTTTTGGTGTGAATCTTCCACAAGGCTCTTCCGTCAACCCTGCAAGCCTGACATCTGCTGACCTCATAGTTTCAAGTGAATACTAACACAAAATAAAAACGCTTCTATTGCCAGTCTTCCCCCCCTGAGTGTGAATCCTCCTCTCTCTTCAGGCCACGACCGTCTTGGCCAAGCCCAAATCCGGTGGCCAAGCTGGGGTGAAGGTTTCACAAAGCCACCACTGGCACCCATCCTCACACCAGGCAGCAGGAGGTTCTTCTCTTGGACCCAGGTGGAGGTCTGGAGCACCAGAGTACCCACAACCTCATCACTGGGATGAGGATCAACTTTCACACCAGGTTTGCTTATCTAAAATGTCACCAGGCTACAGTTTTGTTCCACAGGTCTTTGATT
This sequence comes from Pardalotus punctatus, assembly GCA_013400915.1. NCBI lineage: Eukaryota > Metazoa > Chordata > Aves > Passeriformes > Pardalotidae > Pardalotus > Pardalotus punctatus. The sequence goes on from VZTX01020668.1 coordinate 258,992, forward strand.
TTAAAAAAGGCATCTTTTTAAGCCCAGAGATTAAGAGTGGAAAGAGGTTTCATAGGGAAGCAAATGTTAAGGATTGCTATCAAAAAATTAATCTTGGTGAGCAGATCTGCAGCTGACAGAGCCTTCCTGATATCAGAAGCAGCTCCTGAATGCAAGACATGGACCGAGAGTAAAACTGTGCAAACACAAGGCCACCATTCAAAAAGAAAGGTGGACTGCTTCCCCCTCATTCATCCCACCATGGTGAATGCTAATATTTACTTTCAGCAAATGTAAGTACCTGGCACGCTGCTCTAGGAAAATAAATCCAGTGACCACTTGGGATACAAACAGAAAAGTACTATCAAGGCAGACTATGGAGCTGTAAATAAATCAGAGAGTGAATACTGAATGGAGCCCTGAGAGGGAGATGCTGCCATGCCTGGCCTGCAGAGGGGAACTCACCTGCTGGACAAGGCAGCACGAGAACCAGGGCTGCAACCTGATCTGATTTTTTTTTGCTTATTTTCATTATTTCATTACAGTTTGAAAATGGTGCTTCATTAAATGAACCAGTTCAGCACAAAGAAATGTGCAAATCTCCAGGAACAATGTGGCAGCTCCTCTGACCCCAGCCCTACTATCCTGAATTCCATTTTTCTGTTATTTCTGGCTTCCATTTTTTCATCTCTCACCACAAACCTACCAATACTCCACGACCACTTCCCCCATATTTCCAAAATCCACTTACTATTCTCCAGTCATTCGACCAAGATCTTTAATCAAGTCTTGAGTCTTACACTCTTTATTAATTAACATTGCCTTTAGTTTTGTGCCTGTCTTTGCCATTGAAGCTACTGTTTTCAAGGGGTATCAGGAAGGTAAGAAAGTAAAAGCTACAAAATTTAGGTATCTCATGTATCACAAATGGTCCAAAGTGTTCTCGGTCTTCTTTTTTTTTTTTTTCATGAATACAATAATTGTATTAGACACTGTTTGGATCTCTTCCAGAATTTCATCTTTTCACTAGTTTTTCCACTCACCTTAGCATGGTTAAAGCCTATAAATGTAAACTTGCAATAAACTGAAATACTCTGGTGATACATTTTAAACACAGAGGTTAAATTGCAATAATGTACAGAAAAAAGCAGATTAAAGGCTCTGCCAGTTTCCCTTTTAACACTGCTGCACTTCTGTTTACTTCACAGAACTGTGATGGGCCAGAGATGCTGGAGGTAACCAAAGTGCATTAACATGGGCAGGAATGATGAGAAATCCAGAGGAAAACTACTCCATGTCTGGGAGAAGACAAATGGACTGCACTCCCAGGGAATATTCTCCTGATTGATTAACTGGAGCAGTACAAGGAGTTACAGGAGCTCAAGGGCTATAAAAATCTGCTCCAGAAAAGATGAAGCCAGCCTGGCCTGTGGCTGGGAGAGATTTTCTGTTTCAAAATGGCCTTTCACCTTTCCTGCAATAATAAAGAATTAACCTTTGATCTCATCCCTCGAGCATCTTTTTTCACTGCCTTAGAGCACACTATAAAAGAGTGAGGAAAATCCTACCAATTCCAAGGTCAGTAGACATGGTCAGCTTTAATCTCCATTTAAGCAGCAGCATATAGAAAAAGCCTTTTTCCAGCTTGCAGCACTGCTCTCCAACCCCTCAGCACGCAGGCTCACCTGCTGTAGGTGAATTAGACATCTTGGGGGCGTCACTCAGCGTGGTGACACCTGTTTGAAGTGATGGCACTACGCTAGGGAGGAATTTGGAGTGCTTAATTAAAGAAATAAAGGCAAAAGTCAGCTTGAATTGAGCAGAGCACTGAAAGGACCATTATGGCACGTGTTAACCTCAACAGGAAGGCAGAGCTGCACCAGAAAATATTCCTTGTGTGCCTCCTTTGTGCTCTTAGCAGGCCAGAAGTGAGAACAGCACCAGCCTCAGACAGACCTTCAGCTCCATATCTGCCCTTGAGAAGGAGAAAAGCCCACTGCATCTACACCTCACCCATCAATGCACGATTATATCCCCGTTTTAACTCCATATTCTCCCTCTGGCCAACACACTGCGTTTAATCAGCTCTTGCTTAATGCTCTACAAGCATTTCTAAGCAGCAGAGCATTTAAAACAAACAAATCTTCGCTGGAATCTTTAAATGCCATGTGGCAAAATCAGCTGCAGAGCAGTGTGTAATTGTCTGTAATTGATTATGAAGGGTGTTTTCCTCCACTGATAATTCATACCATGTCCTGGAGCCTGGATCTGTCAGTTCTGGCACTCATGCTGGGACATTTTAGCAGCCATGCAGTGATTTCCTATAACTGTCAGCTTTTTTGAAGGCTCTGCTGTAGAAGTTAATTTGAAGTCATATGCATATATGGATATTATAATTAGTAAATAATGCTGTCAGCTGCTGGTAGAAACAGCCCATCTGAGTGACCAGATCCAAGAAAACGTAAGGTTAAATGCACGACACAAAACTGAGTAATCCTGATGTTAAGTAGTGACATTTAAAACACTGCACCACCCCTCCATGGAAAGCACTCATTTGGAAATACTTACTCACAAAATAATAGCCAATAAGTACTAATAGACAAGACCGGGGTTTCCATACAGAAAAATCCAAGGATAAAGCAAAAAAAAATTAAGGTAGATTCCATTCAACCATATCCTAGTGGCAGTTGTGTATTAATCTTTGTATTTCACAGTCTATTCCCTTAAAAAATCATTGTTCTACAGTTCAATGTGACATGAAATACTACATTACTTTCCTTTTTCCTGATCACTTTTCTTTTTTCTACATTCCAGCTGCCATCACCATTTTGAATTATTGAATTATCATTCTGAACTATTCTGCTGGGTGAGCTCAAGCCTTACTTCAATCAGTCTTTGTTCATCACAAATACACCCATTATATACATTTATGAAGGATCAGAGTCAAGAACAACAATGGACATTAATTAATGGGAACGTATTTTAAATAGTAAGCACAAAAAAATCATTGCTCCCTATTTAAAACATAGATACACCCAAGCTGAGGGGGTGTATCTATTTGACTGATTGACTGTGACAGCCCTAACAAGATGCTTTAGTGACAACAAACACTTGTGCTTGACTTTCAGCAAGTCACAAGAGACAGGACTGTCTTTTTGTCTGTTTCAATGGTAATTTATTTGCTAAAATAAAGATTCTACAAAATAGATGTACATCCTATCGAAGGCTACTCTTTACCTTTTGGTTCAGTGGCCCTGTCACTTAAAGCCTGTCCTACAAATCAGCTTGTGAGGTTCAATCCTACAAACACTTCATCCCCTCCCTCTCAAGCCGGTACCTCCACACAGGCCAGGGATAAACACTTGAATTGCTTTGATGAAAAGAGGAGCTGCTCGCTGGATTTCCCTGGAAAACACCTGAAAACCGAGTACCAGATTCTGGTGAGGCTGAGGATTGTAGGGGATGGGAACTGATAATTCCTGACTTCACCATGACCCTTCCTACGAATGTGAAAAGAACTGCATTTTGGCAGGGAAAAAACGCCTGCATGTGGGGAATGATAAAATCCTGTAGTAGCTCAGGCTGAACAGTGCAGGAAAATCCAAACCAAACCATATGTTACTCAGCAAGACTCTTCTCCTGCTCAGACAAGATGGCATCAGAGTCGTGCAAATGTCTCTCTGTGAACCAGGATTATTTTCCAGCCCAGATCCTCGGGGAATCTGACCCAGCAGCAGCGAGCTTTGAAAACAGTACCAAGAATTTCCCAATCTGTGGCCTCATTTCTCTGGAATTCCAGCAAATCCCATCACCCAGCCCTGGATCTCTGCCCCATTCTCACAGTCTACCTGCCTCGAGCATCTCCCCTGCTCGCTCTCACCCATCCTCCCACACACAGCACAAAGGGAGAACCTTCTGAGATCCACAGATAAATAAAGGTTTGGTGACAAAACCCCACCAAGTTTAAATACAATCCTCTGCAACACAAATAAACTGAAACAAAGTGAGCTTGATGGCACAATAAAACAGGGCTGAATGATCCAGAAACACACACCCATTAAGTAAAACATCTGGATTATTTTTCAATTCTTCACTTGTGACAGCAGCCCTTAAATCCAAAACCAGTTTTAAAAGATGCAGAAACTAAAGAACTGCCTCAGGACCAGGGAGATGGTCACTGAAAAATCCAGGAATCTTCACTGATGACAAGCAAGCCTTCAGGGACCGCTTGTCTCATCCTGCCTGTGCAACTGACCAGTGAAATCATCAAACAGAAATACAGATTTCAGGCAATGCTTACAGTAGTTACATTTTCTTCCATGCAGGTACAAAAGCAGAGAGCCCTTCAATGAGCCACTCCTGCTAATAAAACCTCTACTAGGAACAACTGGGAGTAGTGGGATTTTTGCTTAGGGGTTGAAATAGCATTTGCACTTTCAGACATAAATCGTTTTTCAAAAAAAAATTATTCCCACTTCTAAAAGCAAAATGCCATTTCAGCTAAAAAGACGTAAAAAAACTGAAATAAATTGATAAAACCCAACGTGACAAACATGCTGTAAGACAGTTTTTTTCCTCTGTGAAAACAATAGCTTTGGAGAAGGTCCATATTGCATCATTTAACGATAAATAGCTAAACTGAGGGCAGTGGTTGGCACTGCTGTCACACACCATGAAATAACATTCTGCTCCCTCAGGAACCATTTCCAGCTGACACAACTGAGCTCACACCAAACCCTAGGTATTTTTTATGCCATCAACTTATCTCTGAGTCATCATGATGTTTTTATATTCAGGCAGAAATCTAATAAATGTGTCCTATCTAAGCAGTTGATATGTATCTCTCTCTTGCAAAGCATACATTTGAAAAACCTTCTTTGTCCAGAAAATGACACTGATTTCTAAGCAGAGAGATGTGTGAATTGAGCTGAGGGCTTCTCATGTCTCTTTCTGACACACTCAGAGTGAAAAGTCCCTCTTTGTCCCAGTGATATTCGAGAAAATGAGTAAAATCATAAAATTGCACAAAAAAAAAAGGAAAAAACCAGCTAGAAGTGGCAAAGAAAGTCAGAAAAACTAAGAACTAACTATTTTGCTCATAAGACAAACCAAGTATTTTTCAGATTGAAAAAAGTTCTCCACCTCAAGATTCTGTAAAATACTGCAGTTAGAGGAAGATGGCTAAAGCATTCCTACTCCATGGTATTTTAAACCAAGGAAATTCAGAAACCTTGAAACAAGGGTCCAGAATAAAAGTAATGCTGTTCAAAATCTCCCCCTCTGTGTGCCCACACATCTCATTTCAAACACTTACCCACAGGGAAGAACCATTTTTAAGGCACACGTATGACTCTGAGAGTGACAATATTCTGGACAGGCTGTAAAAACAAATCTGCAGAAATCCTGCACCACTTACTCATGGTGCAGATGGACACAAAGTGACCCTCATATCCCAATCCCCCACCAGAGCCTGGATCCAACCCTCTGGACAGGATTTTTTTGGATGCTGAGGTGAACCACAGCCTCAGATGGGCTCGCTGGGTGCAGAGGTCTGGCCTCAAGACCTACTGCATGAAAATCAAAACCTACGAAACTCCAGCTCCTAAAAATACCCCAAGTCTTTCAGGAGAGGACAGTATGTGGGAATAGAGGCTGTTTTGGCAAGTGGTGGCCTGTGATGAAGCCAAAGTCCTGTTACTCGTTCAACTGGTTTTTTTGCTCTGAGTGGCATTGCCCTCTCCAGAAATGCTCATTGCCAGCCACAAACAATTGTAAAATATATTTCATGTGATGCTGTTGTGTGCATTTTAGATCTGGCACTTGCTTTTGTTCCTTGCTCAAAAGCATCATTAGCTTAATCAAGCTGTCCAAGATCTGATATAGTATCTCCCCTATTTTTACTTTATTACAGTCTTTCTTCTATTTTGGGGTGTTCTCTGGATGCCTGGCTACGAAACTCCCTCCCCTCGATCTTCAAAATTCTTCCTGAAAAATACCTCTCTGTATCTGGTACCTAGTTACCACAATAATAATCACCTTAGAAACATCATAAATATACAATTAAATAGGATTCTGTTCCAAAGCCCGTTAAGCCAGTAACATTTTTTCCATTGACTCCAACAAGCCATGGGATCAGGCCCCAAAATACTTGAAATACATTTTTCTTTTCCATCTACAGATTGCTAATACAGAACATATTTCCTTTTTTCCATTTCTCCCCTACCCTGATTTCCTTGACAAACTCATCTCTGTGCTAAGATGCTCTCCCCACGCCAGACTCAGTACAATTGATTTATTCATTTATTCACTCCCCTTTCCAAACCTCTCAGCAGAATGATGTGCTGGCTTAGTTGTTTCGGGTAAAAAAAAAGTTTTCTGCAACTCTTTATCTACTTTCTGTTACCTGTCTGCGCAGGGGGATGCGCTTGGTGAGTTTGTGCACAGCGGGCTGGCTGCTGAAATCCGGCTTCTTGGTGGTGTTCTTCATGCGGCACAGGATCACCGTCAGCACCATGCAGGCGATCAGGAACACCCCCACGCAGTAAATCGCTATCTCCACGTAGTCTGGAGAGGCTGGGTATTCCTTTTCTTTCTCGGGAGCTGGATGGGAAGGTGTCAGGAGGGAACAATCAAGCCACAGGGTTAGCACACAGAATGGGCGTTGTTTGGCACAGCACTTGGAGCAAGTCATGGTAAAATAGAATCAGTTCTTGTGTGATATTCAGAATACTGTGAATGTTTAGGCCATCTTGCAATTTGAGAGTAATTCCTCTTTCTAGATCACTGCTTTGACTTCTCAGTTTGCCACTGTGTATTGTCCATCTATATGTACATATATAGACATATACATGTTTGCCTAGGGGGGTACACTCATATACATTGAAATATTGCACGATCAAGGATGTTTTTAGGGGGAAGGAAAAACTGTTCAAAGTAGGCTCAGGTTCATTTTGTTGCTTGAGTCAAGCTTTAAAAGCACTGCAATTCTTGTGAGCCACACAAAAACACATCTAAAGATAAAACAGGGAATTCGCTAGCCTAAAAGAAAAGTGTCTAAATTTGCAAATAAATGCTTGGGCTTGAGTCTGCTTGAGTCTGCCTGTTTATTCAAAATTTTCAGTACAATCTCAAAATACAGAGGGGAAGGGAAGATGAATCAGTCCCAAATCCCATCTATAAACTCAGGGGTTTCAAAAGGGTTTCTGGGACCTGGCTGCCCAGCTGCTTAACCAGCTGTGCTCCATGCTGGGTGCCCAACTCCACTGAGCTCTTCTGAGGAGCCAAGTGCTCAATTAAAACCATAATTGAAGTGAAAAGCGAATTGCTAGCAACACGTTAATTAACGAGCCCTCTTCTGTGAGGGCTGCGTCTTTCAAGTGACCTCATCAGAGGTTACTGGTGTATGAGATTCGATTTGGGTGGGAGTGGCTCTACAGAGCTGTTACTGTGACTGAAACCATTTTGAAGCTATCTTCGAGACAGTTATATGTGCAAACACTGTCCCTAATCCCTTATCTGGGATTCAACCCCCGGATAAATGGCATTCCACAGCAGTCAGCGGTCACTCCGCAAGCAATGCACGTTTCAAACTGAAATTTTCTTGTGCCTTTTTCCAGGCTTACAAAAATACTTTGTTCAAGACAATTGGTTAAAAAAAGAATAAAAATTCTGTTCAAGCACTTGCAAAATGCAGACACTGCCAGCAGAAGCAAGCTCTACACAAGCACTGCTCTGCCTGCTCGGTGACACCTCGCAGGCTCTGGGCTCAATTCAGAGTGAGATGAAATAAAGCTGCCTTGTTCAATATATTTTAATAAAGGGTAAGGAATTATCTACAGAGAGTGGGAACATTTAATTCTCATCCTGTGAACTTCAGCAGTATGCACATGCAGGTTCTGGACCTCTCACTTAGGATTAACAATTAATAAATGCTAAGCACAAGATGACCCAGCAAACCTCAGGTGGTTCACGTTTTTTTCAAAGGAACTCCTGAGGCAGCTGCCAACAGTTATAAATGAGCGAATTTGACTAATGTCAAAACCAACTACAGTTACATCTTCTAACAGCTGATAACAATTTTCAGGCAATAAAGCACATTGATGTTTGTTTCTTTAAGGACAGAAACATCACCAACCCCAGAACAGCAAGACATGCTTTGCAGTAAAAGCAAATGACTACTTGTTTCCTTAGAGCATGCAATGTTTAAAGATGCGCGGAGCCGATTCCCAAGATATGGAAGGCACTGCTTCTGTACATGATCCTTTGCCATTGAAACTGGAATTTCCATAAGAAATTTGCATGATAGGTAGAAGTGAATTTAAGTACACTGAACAGCTCAGGTATTTTAATGAACCAGTACATAACTGTGGCCAGATTACTTCCAAACTTCATAACAAACTGAATTTCATCCTCTTGAAAAAGTTTACAATGATTTACAGGCTGACTTTTAGTTGTCTCACTGAAGTGCTAAGGAAATGCAGCTCCTTAGCATTTCTCATGATGTAAAAATATTTCAATTAAATGCAATAGCCACACACTCCCCTCCCTTTTTTGTTGTTATTGTTAGGTTTTAGGAATTGCAAATACACGACAGAACAATTCACTGGCTTGAGACAACTGCGTTCAAAAAACCAAAATCATTGTAAAAGTCCTTTTTTTGAGACAGAAGCCGTGCTAATTCTGCAGCAATCAACAAGGGTGGGGGAAAAAAAAGAGGAAAAACCACAGAAAGAGAGCAGTGTATACCTGGCAGAACTGTCAACCATGCAGTGTGAAAGGATATCCCAATAGAATTACCCGCCAAGCATGTATACTCCCCAGCATCCTCAAAAGTTACATTCCGTATATAGAGAACCTCAATTTCTTTGTCCGTGGTGTTAACACCGGCAGCCTAAAAAAAAACAAGAGGGAAGCAAGAGAAAAAGCTAGACACTGAGAGAATTGTTGTGGATAGGGAGGTGGAGCCACAGGGCTTTGCACTCGGGAAAGGCAGAGGTGGAGAGATGCAAAGCTCCTTCCCCATCCACAATCCCTCGTCCAAAAAGTGTTTACCAACAGGTCCCAGCTCACCTCAGAAAGTAATCAACACCCTTCACCAGACCTGAACTCACCACCTGAACATGCAAGCAATCGAAAGACATGGAAAAATTCACCCACAAAGCCTTTTTTTTTTTTTCCCTCCTTCTTCTTTTTTAACAAGAGAGAGTTGAAAGAAAAACAAAGAGAAAACGAAGTAGGACAGAATGTGGGATGCTTCACGTGTAGATACCTGTTTCACAGGAAAGAATTTCTATAAAAGCATACCCTAAAATGGTTGGTTTTTTTTTTTTAAAAGCTGTGAATTCTGCTCCAAAAGACAACTTAGTAACTGTCTTAAGTGGCGTACGATCCTTGCATCACCCACTGCACTACACTTTTGTGTAGTAACTACTATTGGACAGGGTTGCCAAATCTCATTTTAATCTCAAGTCTGGAAATATTTGGTGGTAGAAGCACAGTGGAAAGTATCCCAACTCTTGTTCAAAAATCAGAGCTCTTGTTCAGTTGTGGCTCTCACACATGGGAGAAAAAAGATTCTAGAGGTTTGAGAACCAGGAGATGGAAATAAACTGGATTTTTACACCTTAAAGACTGGGGGGGGGGGAAAAACCCTGCAAATTTCAGGGTTTTTTTCTGGTCATCTTTCAAATCTGTGGTCTTGACATTGTGCAACAAACCAAGTATTAGTGATTATACACACTCATACAAATGGAGTCAATCTTAGGCCTGGAATTTCCCAGCTGTCCCAAGATGGGCACATCAACACAAAGAGCTCCATGACAGAGATTTAGAGAAATTAATGTTTGCTGCTTTTGATCTCTGTTCCATTCAAAAATGTTACTTTGAAATAGATGACGAGGTGATAAATACCTTTTTATTGGACCCTTTTGAGGTAAATTTAATTGTGAGCTGTAGTCACAGGGTTGCCAGTCTTCATTGTTACTGCTGAGTAAAAACCAGTTAGTAAGGGGTGAGTAACACCTGGAGAAACCCTCCCACCTGCACAGTCACAGGTGAGGTGGGAACTTGTAAGTGACTAAACTAAGCTGATTTATGCCTCAGTGGGTACTTATGTGAACACTTCATATATATACACACCTATGTATATATATAAATCTACACCACGAGGTTGTAATTACATTATTCAATGAGAACCCTCTGTGTGAACTGCAGAGCGTGCAGAATTAACAACAAAACTGGACATACACACGCAGACACACAGACACCAAAGAGAGAATAAAGATCAGCATCAGAAACAAAGGCTTCTGGTAGAGAGAATATTGTGGGAATTTTTCCATGGCTGCTGGTGTAACAGCAGCTGCATCACCAAAGGAGGATTACACAAATACCACCAAGGCCAAAGAGTATCCTACAAGCTGCCTGCAGTCTCCCAAAGCACCATTTTTTCCAGCTTGCTTTAAAAAACATTGTTACCTTGTACGCTTGGCAGAACAGAGAGCCAGGCAGACTGGTTGGCCTCCCCTATATAATTGGAGACCTTACAAATATATTCTCCAGCGTCCGCCTCTGTCACATTGAACAGTGTCAGCACTTCAGCATTGGAACTATTTATCCCCGAGTGCTAGAATAGACCAATAACACAGGAGAACAAGGTCACTGCTGCCCAGAACGGACACCAAGCTGCCTATGGTCCCACCACCAACATGTCACCAGAATATTCCACATCAGCCTCTAAACATTGAAGGGTTTGGGGTTGGATTTTTTATTTTTTTTTTTTCCTTTTGGTTCTGGTTGTTTGGTTTTCTTACATCCGAAGCATCACACAAGGAGTTAGAAAACAGCAGCGTGGGGGGAAGAAAAACCACCTGGGCAGGTACTGCATGGCACAAGCAGGTACAGCGCTGGCTGTCCTGCCTGCCAGCACAATGAGTTTTGGCAATGCCACCCAGCTCAGAAAAGTTTCGTTTTCCTGGTTAGGCTTGCTCCAAATGCCTGCTGGCAGGAGTGACACAACCAATACATTGCTAAAATCCAGACATCTCTGCAGGCTCAGCATCCAGACAACCCAGTCCTCCAACAAGCTTTTGGCAGCAGGTGCCACATTACTTTGAAATCAAGAGGCTGAAGAAATATGAAAAAAAATTAGTAGATTGTCCCAGGTATGTTTTGGATGCTTTCTACCCATACGATAAGGTCCATAACGTTTTTAGAAGGATTTTCAATTTTTTCTGAAAAAGTCATGACTGAAACATTCGGAGATAGAGGACTTCTTATGGAAGTAAAAAAGAGCGAAACAATATCTGTAAGCTGCATAATTAGCATTTAGACAAGTAAATGTTTATCTAACTCATCATTTCATTTGTAACATAAACATCTCCGCTTTCAGAAATTCAGAACTCAGAATCCTTGGATTTACACTAAATAAACGCCACGCTCTAAAGAAGGCATCACCACTGCCGGCATCTGTGAAGCCTCACCTTCAGAACCTGCAGGTAGGGCAGCCCATCTGGCCCGTACTTGCTGCCATTCTTCTCCACGTGCTTTATCCACTGGATGTGAGGCTGGGCATCGCTGTAGACCTTGCAGACAAACTCGACGTCCCCTCCGACCACGGCGGAGGTGTTGGCAGGGAGCCCCGCCTGCAGGATGGGCCGGTGCGGGGAGCGCTCTGCCCCGGCGGGGAAGGGAGAGAGGGAGAGAGAGAAATAAAGATGCATAAATAAGCAGGGCTGCCAAGAAAACTGTAAGTGAACTCCAGCCAAAAAGCCCTGTAAGCCTGTTGGCTGACTCCTCCGAAATAACACTGCAGCCAAAGCGTGTAACAAAACCTGCAGTTCAAAGGAGATGGCTCGAGCACTACACTTGTAATTTAAAGAATAGCCATTCAGGGGGAGGGGAGAAACCCTGCTTAAACACTTCACTCATTCTCCATAGTTTAACTCGGCCCTAATTAACTAAAATATCTCATTTTTGGGTTTTTTTTAAGCTACCGTAATAAAGTTACCTCTGAGTTCTAAACCATCTTGATTCGACCAAACCTCCAGAAATTAAGAAGAAATATTATTGATTAATTTTAAAAACGCGTTAAAACAAACCAAAGGGAATTTCTCAGAAGTAGCAGCAGAAGCCTCAGCGCTGCAACTCCACGTGCAGGCTGTACACAGCAGGCAGCTCAACTTCTAAAACTCTCTGATCAGTGCCACCACCACCACTGCTCTCTGCTCTAGCCAGACCCAGCAGAAGGAACATCGGTTCATTCCCACGCTCACAGGGAAATACAGAGTTCTCTGGAAAGCTGAAGTGGATTTAAGGTGAGTCAATACAGCTTCTAATCGATGCGCTTTGCATAAGCATTTATCACACATTTTTAGTCAACCTCTCATGGGGAGCAGCTGAGGGAGTTGGGGTTGTTTAGCCTGAAGCAGAAGAGGTTCAGGAGGGACTTTCTCGCTCCCTGCAATTCCCTGACAGGAGGTTTCAGCCCGCTGGGAGTCAGGCTCTTCTCACAGGTGACAAGTGACAGGAGGAGAGGAAGTGGCCTCAGGTTGTGCCAGGGGGGGTTTAGATGGGATATCCAGCAAAATTCCCTCACCAAGAGGGTTGCCAAGCATTGGGACAGGCTGCCCAGGGAGGGCATCTAGAAGTCGTGTAGGATGTGACACCTGGGGACGTGGTTTAGCGGTGGCCTTAGCAGTGCTGGGTTAATGGCTGCACTCCATGATTTCAGAGGGTTTTTCCAACCTAAACAATTCTACAAATCAGAAGTGAAATGCTCACTCATCCCCAGCCTCCGCTCCCCGTTCTCCCCTGCTCCAGGAATTCTTTCGAAGATAAGTAAAAAATAGCAGACCTAAATATTTATTTTTAGAGGCTATATACTGTAAAAGCTCTGAGATTACGAGCCAAACCAGCTGAATTTCAAACCAAGCGTTCCTTCTTAAACATACTGGTCTCCAATAAATTGTTTCACAAGCAAACATTGTGAGTATAATAGCAAATAATGATGCCATTGAACAATGGGATCTTTTATACAGTCCAATATATTTGGCATGCAGCAAACATCTACTGGGAATTTATTCACTGAGGCTACGCTGGCAGCACACTACAAAGCAGCAGTCTTATTTTACTTGTGGCAAAAGTGCATTTGTGTTGCAGTTACTAAATTATTCCATGGCTATGGTGTGTCATTTTCAAAGATCTAGGAACAGTTTCGTACTTTTTAATTTGTAAATTGCAGTAGAACATATAAATTATTATTTTACAGTTCTGGAGAGAACTTTTAGTTTCTCACCTTATACTAAATAAGCTCTAATTCCATCTCCCTCATTCCTTCATTTGGGCACAAAAACAGCAAGCAAAAATCTCTCTTTAATAGAAACCTTACACCATCTTCCAAAACTTATTACAGCTGCCTTCGGTATAAAATGAAACCTTAGAGAATGTTATTTAAAATGTTTTTTAGAAGTCAGTAGGCCTCATGTTTCATTTCTCCACATCAGGGTTTGATTTCCTTTGTGACCTTATTCTCTGCCCTTTAACAAACCAGAGAATGAGGCCTGAAACATCTTGGAAAAGTTCCTACTATGCCAGCATCAACACACGAAATGTGTTTAGTTTATCCCGATAGCCATCAATGATTTAATCTTCTATTGATGACTGTCAAGCATTTCCTCTACCAAAAAAGAGGAGGCAAAGCAAAGGAGTAAAAGCAGAGTTCTCACACTCTTGGTCCCCGATTTCATTAAAAAAAATTAACGTGTGTGCATATGGATGGGTATATATGTATGGCCATTTGTGAAATTTCTTCTCTAAAGGCAAACATGTTAAAAAATGACCAAGTTTAATTCTGTACAGCACTTTTTCTTGGAAATACTCATTTCAGGACATTGTCCAAAGACATCCTGAAATTACCCTACTTCTCTGCAAACCCACACACATCTAACGACTGTTAAGCACAGGTACTGTCAGAGCCATATTCATAAATCTCACCTCACTATTCAGCATTTAAAATACAAGCTGTACATTTGTAAGCAGATATCATCACTCAAACAACTAGCTGCACTCACATTAGATGGAAACAGTATGTTCTTTTTTACTGAACACTAGCAAAGAAGTCGAAGTTGCCCTTAAAAAAAGTCTTAAAGGCTGGTGAAACTGATTTTATCATTACCTATTAGTTATAATCAGGATCATCACCAAAATATAGTGACAATATGCATCTCTAGCTATTTAACTCAAGCAAAAAATATTTTCATACAAAACAAGCTGGCAACAAATCTCATAGCTGTGTAGCCTGATTTCACTGCTCCTCTTGTCCATTAATACTGAAGAACCACCTTGAGAAATAAATCTTTGCTTCCTGAGCACTGAAATTTCAGTGTTACAATCTCACTGCTGACACAATTTGCTATAAAATCAAGTCAAAAACATATGCTATAATACAGAAAATCACCCCCAACATGCTTCATGCCGGATCCCACCTTAAGAGACAGACACCAGCTTGAAGTTTAAATACAAAACCAACCTCATCCCCATTTGAGGAATCAGTTATCTACAAAAGACACAGTGAAAATGATTGCTCACATGAGGAATATCATATTCAAGGCCACAAGCTCCTAAGTTTTACACCACCATAAAAGTGCCCAGGGCTTGAGCATTTCTGCTCACTTATCTGGAGACAAACAGACGCGCAATCTGAAGGGATGCCTGACAAAGAGACCTTGCCCAAAAGGCTTAGAGGAAACTGTCATTTAGCCTGTTAATGTTAAAACTTCAGAATGCCTTCCTCCAAGAGATAAAACTACAAAGAACCCAGGAAAGCTGGAAAATTCCAAGTTCCAAAAAAGTGGCACAACGGAAGGAGCTGCCTGGGAAGTTCCCAGCAGTGCAGGACACCCAGAGATGGTGGGAGCCTGCCCTGCCACTGGAACCTACACATTGTGCAAGGAATCCCAAGAATTGGCTTTTTAAGACATTTAAGCCCCTGAACACGATTCCTACAAAAGGGCCTCATCTCTCCCCCATCCTTGGCTTTATCTCCTCCAGTTTTTTCTGCTGACCAGGGAAACAAGAGAGCAGAGAAAGAGGAAAGCGATGCAACTGTACCAGTGGAGGTGCTGGGCTGTGGAGGTGGGTGACAGGGGCCAAGCCCAACTCTCACGGCCAAGGGAGAGCAGAAAACACAACCCCATCCCTCCAGCCCCAGAGCAGGACAGAACAGCAGGAGGGGAGGCTGCTGGCCAAGCACACAAGGGAGGGAAGATGTAGGGCAGGAATTGCTGCTGTCAGAGGCCAGTGGAGAGGGATTGTGACTGAGAGAGGAGCTCTGCTGCCACTGGAGAGCCTTGGCAGGGACAGCAGACAATAACCCCGGAAAGGGGGAGCTCCAGGACCCTGGCGAGGCCAAGTCTCCTTAGCAACCTGGCTGTGCCAGGGGCTGGGAAGAGCTCTGGGAATTGTCTCTCCAAGTCTCCTCATCACCCCAGCACAGACAGTTCAGGACCTTTCACAGGAGCTAAAAGCCAGAACCAAAGCCCATTGAAGTCAGGGGGAAAACTCACATGGAATTCAATGGGCTTTGGATAAGGCATCCGATTCATTGAAAAAAAAATGAAAACTACTCTTATTTTCTCCTTTTGAATGTGCTTGTTTCCTCTTCTTGCAAATGTGTGATTCAAGTGCAGGCTATAAAAATAAAAGCTTAATAGCAAATGCAAGACCAAGCATGAGTTCTGGGGACAATGGAGAGGTCCTCACTTAAGGGGGGAAAGAGAGGGAGAAAAAAATTACCTAATCCTTTCTGACAATTTTCAACTAGACATATTTATCAGAGTCTTTAATAGCAGTTTTGAAATGTTACTGACTTTTAAGGACTCATCTTGACAGCTGCCACTGAGAAGCTTCAGAGGGATCCCTCAAATGATGCCCCTGAGCACCAGCTCTGGATTGACAGCCCCTGGTAGAGGTTCTGTGTATTCAGTCATCACTGAATGGAAAATGAGGTGGTTCCAGCTGTCACTGCATTGACTGACAACACAGACTTGCCATTCCCTCTTCTTCACTTGCCCTGGTCAGCACAGCACCTTCAGCTCCAGCTGCTTATTTTGCCTGACTCCAAGGGGAATATTCAGCAGCAGCCTGGACCCTGTTTGGACAAAACATTATCCACTCCCAACCACCTTCCCTCAGATCCTGCAACATCTGTTGCTTTGGAAGATGCTAATTATCCTGTAAATTATGGGTCTCAAAAGCATCCTACAGCATTTTAGTCCAGACTGTAATCACAGCCTCTTGCATTGGCTTTGGTTTTGCACCGTAAACTTGCAAGATTGACTGGCAAGCCTTAAAAAAACCCAACCACAGCCTTTTCATCACAGGCTTGGGCTGAAACATTCCTCCCCCGTGTTTCATCTTCACCAATGAGCAGCACTTTCCCACCATTTGCACTGAGCCATGTACCTAAAACAGGAGATCTCAGAACGAGGTCTGGGAGCAGCAGTGCTGATGGAGGGGCACGGCTCTGTCCCGAATTAACGACACATCACGCCTGGGGATTCCCTCGGGAGACACTTCATAGATGGATGTACATCCACCTGACCCATCCCTCATGTCACCAGAGTGGGAAACCAGCAGTGTCACCCATCCCTGGGACACCCCGAGCCCTCTCCTCTTCCCTCTTCCAAACCAAACCCCTGCGATTACCAAAACTGCTCCATCAGGACGTGCAGTTCTCTGGTAACTTCTCAGCTGATTTAACCCTGCCTGGAGCTGACAGGAAGGTGAAACCTCCCAGGTGCTGCTCCAGCTTCCCACAGTGCACCCTGCAGCCCCTCAAAGCTGAAACTATTTCTTCTCAGAAGTGACACTAGTGACCATTTCAGTCACAGTCTGAGGGAACAACTCCCTCTATCTGTGCAAGCCACGCTGGCTCTGCGCTCCCTTTTTGGCATCCCTGTTGAGATTGTACACAGAGGTACTATTATTGCTGGCTCTGATTTTGGTGATGTGGATACCTGCTACAGGATGGGAGCATTTACTAAAGCCACAGGGTATCAGTGCCTGATCATCATCTATTTGGGCTAAATATCAACCATTAAAAGAAAGATTGTAAGGTTATCAATCCCTTACTGTTCAGGGAGTGATGACTTTCAGGTTTCCATCCTGTGCTAGCTGACAGCAAAGGAACCAGCTTGCAAGGAGAAACGCAAGGATCACCATTCTTCATGAAAGATCCCACCTACACTAACTGCAGATCAGTTCATAAGCACTCAGAGGCTGGATTAATTATTGCTTTCTGAATTAGAAAGCCTTTCTGAGGTGAGTTCCAGGAACAACTCCAACATGAGGAATGGCAACTCAGGTTTCTCTATAAATCCAACATTATCCAAGTTCATACAATGGACCTAGTTTGGAGCTACACTTGCACTCCATACCCCTAGGTGGAGTGGCACAGGAGGGGTCCAACCAAATAGATGTCATTCCCACAGGAATTTACTCCTTCCAGGCAGCTCTCTACACACGGGCCAAGCCAAACCTTCACTTCCTCTCCCCAGCACAAAGCCATCACTTAGGGGAACTGTGCTCCCTGAAATCCTGGAAGAACAACACTCCTAACTCCACTATTTACTCTGTGGCACTGAGGAGTACAGTCGAGTGCTGGCTGCTCTTTCAAAAGATCAGAAAGAACCAAGCAGGTGGAGGCAAAACACCTCTGCTAATTAATGTCACGCGCTCAGCATCCGTGAGCCAGGGGCTGAGCAGCCTCCACCAGCTGCACGTCAGTTTGGGTTTCTCTCTGCACAAGATGAAGCCCTGCGTGTTGTTTATGGCCAATTCAGGAGTGCTGCTGAACTGTCATGTCCTATTTAAATGTACATACATACAAAGCCCTCCAGTCATCGCTGCCTAGGTAATTCATACAGGCCAAGGCGGCATCCGCAGCAAGTTAGGGACGATGCTCTCTTCCTAAACTCTGTAAAATCTCAAGGTGCTTTAAGGCTGGAAGGATTAACATCACTGTCATAAACCAGGAAGAGATAAAGACCATCCCTGGCAAGAGCACTTGATAAAGAACAGGAGCCTCTCAGGCAGACTTGCAGAACAGCTCGTGGATCAGACCGGCATTACCAGTCCTGATGATATCACACCTTCAAATTTTGGCATCTTTTGACCAGCAGGCATTGGCCAACAGATGTTCATGCTGCTCCATGTTCCAGTCCAGCAGGAGTCTCCATGTACAGCACTGCCTATTGGCCCAGCACTACTTGAAGAAGTCATTTGGGTGGCCAGGAGCTCAGAGGGGCACGGCTGCAGCTGGAGCTCCAGTGAACCTGGCACAGGGACCTGGGGCCAACCCCCATCACCAATTTCTAAGCTCCCTTTGTCCTTTAATTTAGATGCCTTTTACACAAACTGAGGCACTTTTTGCTGCTGTGTCTCTCACTCCATCACTGCCAACAACTGGGCTCCACCACCCAGCTCTGCTCTGCGGGCAGCACCAGCAGTCAGCACAGACTGGGACAGCAGGGAACCAGGCTCCACCTCTCCCTGCTGTCACTGAATACTTGCACAAGAAATTCAGCATCTGGACACTGACTAGTAAAGAATTTTAATGCTAAAGATTAAAATTCTGTCACATATATCAGAAGCAGAGCCATTTGCTACCCACAGCAAAGCCTCTGCCACCCCCTCCAAGCTCCTTGTGACACTCAAGCCCTTCTACTCTCCAAGGCCAGCCAAGCAAAAGTCAGTGCCTTTCTAAAATCTTTATAGAAACTGAGCATGTGTATTCAAACTCTTTGTCCTTGGCTTCACCACCTTCACCTCTAATTTTAAGTAATGGCACTGCTGCCCAAGCAGGCAAAGCTCCCACTGATGTTATCCCATCTGTCTCCTTGGATGGCTCTCCAGCATAGCTTCAGCTCGCTGTCCTACGTGCATTTTAGCTAAAAATCTATCTTTGCACACCTTTACAGCAGAACTACATCTGCACACCTCTTCCTCACATGGCAGCAAGCTGGGGAAAAGACAGCAAGAAAGACTGACCTATTTGTCTTGAGACACTGGCACTGATGCCAGTGAACACAGTACAACAAAAAAAAAAAAAAAACAAATCAGAATCAGAACTAGTTAAAAACCGTCCTTTCAAATCACACATATATTTGAGGGTTAAAAAAGACAGGAATATCCAGCAAGCCCGGGGCTAAGGCAGGAAACATGAACGCTCTTGTTTTAAAATGTGAAATTATCAACAGGATTTTAAGACCAGGTTGTCCTTAAAAGCAAAGCCTATTGTCAGGCTGACAGCTGGGGTTTCATCAGCCCCAAGGAGCAGGAAAAAGTCACAGCAGCAAGAGTTGTACAACTCCAAGTAATCTTGGAGCTCCCTTGCAGTATCCCTCATAAGCAAAAGCTTCATCCATGTCTGAACAAAGGGCAGAGAGGCCTTATTTTAGTGTGGAAAAATTATGGGAAAAAGAACAATGAGAAGCTACAGTTTGCATTGATATTCTTTTCAGTGTACCCTAAAAGAAAAAGGCTACAAGAGAATATGAAAAACAGCTTGTGACTTCTCACAGACAAGCAGTAAAATTTTATTGTTCTGGCTGTTTCCAGAGACTGCATTAATTTTTACACCCAGAGATATCATCCTTTGTACTGTGCACGGCTCCCAGCACTCAGCTGCTGAATAATAACCAGAGACAATGCTGGGTCCAGCATCACTGGCCTGGGCTCTCCAGTGGGCTCTGCCAAAGGTTTACAGCATGCCTGGCAAACTGTGTCCCTCCCATCGGGATGATGTCTTCTCCCAGCTGCAGTGGCTTTAACTCACCAGTGCACCCAGCGATGCCATAAAGCACACGGGGGGCGTTATTATTTCTGTTGGTATTGTGACCCCACTACATATTTCTCATCTGCTAAATTTCCTTTCCTGAAAACAGCTCTGCCTTTAAAGTAAAATGGAAAAGATTATGTAAAGCTTTAAAAGCACTCCTTACATTTCTACACTTCTCCCCCCTTTTCTTACGCAGCACACTCGCTCTATTGAGCGGTGCAGGTGTGGAATTATTGGAAGCACTGCGGAATTCACCCTTCCCCAGCTCCCTGCCAGACACAGCCAACCAGAAGCTGACTGACCAGGCCCACTGTGCAGGTCTCAAGGCAGAAAAGAAGCTCCAGCCCCCAGAGTTTCAGTGCTGGGCCGTCCTGGCTCAGCCCCATGACATGTCAGACCTCACTGAGCCCTTTGGGCTTCCCTTCCCTGGTGATGTAGTTTGGAGACATCCCTGCATCAGCATCACATTTCCTTCTACAACACACAATCCATAACCTGTTGTGAACATTGGACCAGATGCTGCAGAAAACTGCTCATGGAAAGACCCTGATTATACACGTTTGTCATTATATTCCCAGTAATTTGGGTAAATCCAAGTGAAGTTCACAAGATGCAACAGAATTCACAGGCTGGCCATGCCTGGACACAAACTTGGTGCTCCAGAACAACAAAGTTGATCTGTAAATTTTCTACAGCTCTTGTCCTGGTCTGGGGTAGTTATTTTTCTTCCTAGCACAGGTACAGTGCCGGGTTTGGATTTAGGATGAGAATAATGTTGAGAACACACTGATGGTTTGGTTGTTGCTGAGCAGCTCTCACCCTCAGTCAAGGACTGTCAGCCCCTCGTGCTGCCCTGCCCAGGTGGGGATGCTGGGGGAAAAAAGGAGCTGGGGGGGGCCACAGCCAGGACAGCTGACCCCAGCTGACCAGAGAGATATTCCAGACCAAACAGTCCATAAACTGGGGGGAAAGCTGGCCAGGAGCCACTCAGGAACTGTCTGAGCATGGGTCCCTCAGTGGTGAGCAACTGTTTTTCATTTGCATCACTCGACTTTCTTGGGTTTTGTTTCTCTCCCTTTCCCCTATTTGCCTTTCCAGTATTATCATTATATTCAAATTATTAAACTCTTCTTATCTCAACCCACGAGTTCTCAGTCCTACCCTTCTGACTCTCCCCTCCATCCCTTGGTGAGGAGTAAGCAGGAGTTGTGTGGGGCTTAGTTGCCTGTTGGGGTTAACCCACAACATCCCCCCATTTTCCTGCCTTTCAGCATAAATGGACAGCTTCCTAGGAAGCAGAGAGCCAGGAGCACCACCACCAGCCTCTGGCTGAGCAGCAGGGGCCAGAGCTGCTTTCTGAGAAAACGTCACTGAAGAATAGTGGGGGAAAAATTCCTTGGAATATTCATTCAAATTGAGGCACCGGTATGTTCACAAACTCTGTAGGGAGGACATTAGCACAGACATCAAAGGAAACACGTTTGGAAGGAACTGCTGCAATGAAATTAGGTGGCTCAGCAATGCACATAACCCACCTGAACAGCAGAAAGGGTGCTGCAGGTATAAACACAATCAATGCACGGAGATTCACTTGCAAATGCGGAATACAAGAACAATTGATGCTTTCATCACCTAATTTGTGATGGTGATTAAAAATCCCCAGAAGTATATATAATTTTAGACTTTAATAAGCACCTTGTAAAAATGATAATTAGTTTATTCCAACTAATACTCTGTCACATTGAGTTCTTCCCTTATCTAAAGTTCTGAGACTATCAGAATTGGCACTATCTTTGCTTTCATGAACAGTCAAAAATTTCAGCATATTCATGCTACTTTTCAAAGACCAATCTGAAAAAACTCAGTATCTTAAATTTACAGAACAGTTCCATATTCAAAAGTGTTAACCAAACTCTCATTTTTAACATGCCTTTTTATGTTTAAATGGAACAGCAGCTGTGGAAGCTGCACCACGGGAACAGTAGCAATCCAAAGATGACATAATGGCTTAAAATCCTCAAAAGCTGTAAATCACAGCCACCCCTGGATGTCAGGTCACACAGTGGTTTGCAGAGCAGACAGAGGAGAGGAGACCAACACTAAGGTTATAAGTGCAACCTGGCTTTTTTATTAGACATTGAATTCTACGTTTTACTGATTTGTCCACACTTTGGTACTGCCAGATCCCTCACTCTCTTACCTTTCTCACCCTGCTAACATCCCTCAATGTGCTTTCCTCTCCTGGATTGTAAACCTTCTGTTTGCCTTTAATATGGTCATCATCCAATCTGTAACACGGTTCATTTATGACTTTTCTATACTCATAATAATTTTTTAGGTTTTTTTTTTAATTTTTAAGAAGACATAACTTTACCAATTTACTGCCAATTACACTGCCATTTTTTCACTAATACAGCTGCTAGAAAAGCCTGGATCAGGTCAAAAAGCTCCTCTTATTAGGCACAGATATGGCTTTCGACACGTGCCAATTGCACATTAACAATGCAACAGTCTTGTGTTTGCATCTTCAGACAACTCCTGCAAATTCCTGCTTGCACTTCCATGAGCAGGATACTGCACAAATTAGAAGGCATGATTAAAAATTATAATAACAGAGCTGAAACAATATCCTGTTCATCACTCATCAAAAGAAAAGAGAAATACCTGCCTTGGGGCTGTAATAAGACAGAAAGTGGGACAGGGAGACCAGTCCTCCCCAGCAGACTCTGCAGGAAGCATTCCAAACATGACAAATTCACTGTTCACCCAGCAGATGAAGTAATGACACTAGTATTTGTCCATAAAATGTAATTTAGCCAGACTACTCCAATGAAATCAGAAGCTTTAATGCTATAAAACTAGAGGGTTGGAATATTTTTACCTTATTAAGAAAGGGGGGGGTGCAAAACCCATAAGCTTTCATTTTCCCCGAGCTGAACCATCACACTGTGGGCTTTGTTTTCAGGAGCAAACCACACAGCCCCCAGCACTAAACAATTTGAGTAATTCCTCCCGCGATGCGCACACCTTGCCAAAAGCCCGGTGCCAGGTGTAAAGTCCGCACTCTGGGCTTATCAGCACATTAAATAAAAGCATCTTCCCTCTCTCAGCCTAAGCAGACACCTGAGGGCAGGCATCAGCCCGGATTCCTTCGTGTTTTCTGTCCGTGCCCCATCACGCCCCGCTCGCGGCGCCGGGTGAAGACGTCAAGCCAAAGCTTGTCCGTGTGAAGAGCCATCAACAACTGCAGAACATCTGCCAGAAGTGCAAGTTTAGGCTTGGTTGTAATACCTGCCCTCGACTCCTGCCAGACATTCATGATGCAACACCCAAGGCATGTTAGCGAGTTGGTGTCAGTTCCTTTCTCGTATGTAACCTGAATCCTAAAAAACAATTCTTTGGAAATTAAGGGAAGAACTATATTTAACTAACTAACTCTGAAATTTACTTCAGACTAACTCTGAACTTTATTTCAACAAGCCTCAGCAAAAAGCAAACAACAATACATATGTTTTATGAATTCGGGAGTGACAAAATGGAAACATGTCTTTTTAAAAAAAAAAAAAAGTGCTCATGCCATGTTCACAGCTAGAGACTGCGAGAGAACATGAAAGTCCAAAAATAAAACTTGACTAGAAACAAAAGCAGAGGTTTTTTCCTTCTGTCTAAATGAAGGGAAACATAAACAGTGAAGTACCAATAGCAACATGTCAATTCCATTTTAATATTTTTAACAGTGTGCCATAAAAAAAACCCAAGAATAAAATTCATCCTATAGCCCTCTAAAGTTCAGAATAAAAGTGTTTTTCTGCACAGCCATCAGTAAAATCACTCATACATGAGATTTCTGAGGCACAAGCTTTAAACTGAGAGTCATTTAAAATGCTTTCTGGATGAGAAGTTACTCTCACACTGTTTTTATACGAAAATACGAATTACTGTTAAGGGACGACTGTGTGGTGCTCTGCCACCCCTGGAGCTCACTCCTCAGCAAGGAGAGCCAAAGACATGGCTATTAGGCAAATTAGGAACTGGTCAAAGTACTGTTAAGCTGGCTGCAAAAGGAATTTTTTGGTAAAAAAAATATATTTGCAATATATTCATAGTAAAGAGCAGGGTCATCATATATTCTTTGTAGAGGTGTTGTGCTATGTCAGCTGCTTACAGATCCCAGTCAAGGAGGTAACGTGGCAAACTTCACCTGAAACCAAAGCATCTTTTGTGTCCCTGGATGACAACATTAAATAGGGCAGAAATGGCTACCTGGACCAGGACTGCTCAAAGAGTAACCTTTTTTCTTTTGCCGTTAAAACCCAAATTCAATTAGTTCCTCCACGCTCAAACAGAGCTGCCGCTGCTGAAATTGTACTCCAGCAATAATTGCAATCCAAGAGTGATCTAATTATATACAAGTCTCAGTGGCTGCATTCCCACGTTGCTTCCTACAACCCGGATTCACGACAATGCAACTCATGAGTGAAAACCACATCGTTTTCATTCGTTCTCCCCTAAGATTGCCCGACTTTATAGACGTTTAATGAGAATGGAGTTAGTCTATTAGTAAGCTTACCATAAAAACCCAAGTTTCTACCTACTGTTAAATACAAAGGAGGAGAAAAGGCACTTCAGCTGCATGTAAAAAACCAGCTGATGGGCTAAACTATACAAGGGAAAGAACATTCTTTTAATTAAGGTACTGGATTAGGATTCAAAGACCAGCTTTGCTTCTTGGCTCCGTCACCAGCTTCCTGTGTGACCCAGGGCAAGAAATTTCATCACTCCACAGCTCGGGTTTTCATCTCAAAAATGGACAGTGACATTTCCCTCTCCTGGCCTTGCTGTATTTCTCTTGTAAGCAATTACTGTGTGCTGGCACATTGCCCTGGACAATAAGTATCCAATATTAATTGAAGCCTCTGGGTACTACTCTAATAAAAAACTAAAATGGACTCGTCTCCCTTTCACAGCATCCTGGTGGACTTTTCTATCACCGCTATTGCAACCTAACACATCGGAGTCCCTGAGCAAAGCCCTGCTCAAAAACCTGCTTGGAAATGGAGGAGGAGGAAGGAAAAAGCCATTGACTGGGGTATCCCAAACATTTAAAGAGTAACTTTGTCCAGCACAGAACATCCTGGCCAACTTGAATGGGCCATTCGCTGCTAACACAGTCACTGTGCACAAGTATCCTGTGCAATAGAGAGGCTGCCAACGACTTGCTGCTTTTTTTCTTCTGTGTTTTCTACTCCCACTGTAAAAAAAAATCAGTTCAAGGGTTTTGCCAGGTTTGTAAATTTGAACAAGACCATCTGAGCTGACTCTCTTAAGAGTTCTTGCAAGTAATTACAAGGTAAAAATGAGAATACTTCACACCTACATTCTGACTGAAAACTTCTCAGCCCTGCTGGCTCCAGGCTTTAATTGTCAAAAGAGTTCAAGGTTTGGAAAGTTATTGGCATATTCCTAACTAGCATTGTGTCACTATTTGGCATGATTTTTGCTGGGATACCTCCCAACTCTGTGACATAATCAGAGGGTTCTCTACATTACACCATATAGTCAGATGCTCATGTTAGTGTAATATGTTACCATGTTTAATACCATTTGCTATTACTTACACTTAATCAGCTCTGGAACCAGTTAAACC
The DNA here is from genome assembly GCA_013400915.1 of Pardalotus punctatus. NCBI lineage: Eukaryota > Metazoa > Chordata > Aves > Passeriformes > Pardalotidae > Pardalotus > Pardalotus punctatus. The sequence continues at coordinate 284,452 of VZTX01020668.1, forward strand.
ATATAGGAAAAGTAATTTCAGAGGCTTTCAACTGACAGTTTTCTACACAGAACTTGACCTAAAATTATGACCTGAAGTTTGTAAGATGCGGTCTACATACGCAATTGCCTCTAAACAAACATTCATAACTCCCCACAACCCTGTGGGAGCTGAAAGTTCATATGAAAACCAAAAAAAGGGCATAAAGTTAACTCTGTAGAACTGTCTTAACTAGAAAAACTGTCAGAGTTTCCCCTTCTGGCCAGCCTTAATTTACTGCTTCAGCAATTTTATGCTCCACAATTACTGCAAGCCTTCAGCCACACAGGAATGGCAGAGCACTCCAGCATCAACCCCCCCCTTAGGTTAAAATCCCAATGCTGTATCTCTTGAGAGACTCACACTAAACTCAACCCAGGGTGCACGTTCCCATGCACAGGTTTGCAAACAGACTCACAATTATACCCTTGAACTCATCAAATGAAATGAAAAAAAAGCGGTAAAATTACTAAGTACACAGGACTCCAAAATGCAGGTTGCGACTTGCAGAAGTAATTTTTGCATTTCTGATTTCATTTCTTACAGGACACAAGCAGGGTCCCCTGCGTGCCATCCGCTGGGTACCCAGCACCCCAAACCTCTCATCACTTTTGAAAAACCTCATTATTTACTTTTCTGCCTCTCTATAGGAAAGGACTAGACATTTAAATAAATGACATAATCCTTACTACCATTCCATTCATTCATGCAGGTCACTATAATTTACTGCCAGGAAAAATAAACTTCTGCAAAATATTCCTCAATGCAAGACATTCAAAAGGCTCAAAGCAGGAGAGGAGGTGAGAGGGCTCCTAACAAATATTTGCTCAAGTGACCGCATCATCCATGAACACATTTGCTAGGAAAAAAAATGGGTGAAGAAATATACAGTCAACATGAAACACTCCAGGCTGGGACAGGAAAACGAACAGGGGGTAGAGAAGGGGAATTTTTAACCAGTTTCATGTCCGTAAGGAAAGGCTGTGAGTCAAGCCTAGAGCCTGGCCAGCCCCTGCAGGCAGCCTGAGCCCGGGGTGAGGTGGCCAGGAGAGAACCACACCACACAGGACACAACTTCCTACAACGACTGACAGCCAGCCCCGGCAGCCGCTGCCGCTGCACCCTCCATAAAGGATGTTTAAACAAGTGTTCAAACAAAAATGACTCTGCCAGTTCACCTCAGCCATACCCACGGCTCACCCTGAGCCAAAATTCTGTGAAAACCCAATGCTTTCAGTGCTGACTAGCCAAACCCAAGTACAGGGGAGCTGGGGGCTCTGAAGAGCTCAATGTGCGAGGGCTGGTGCTGGGTTAGTCTGATGGCATCCCCATCACAAAGTGATCTTTCTCCTCCTCTGCTCCTCAAGGAGCCCTCCTTGGCATTTTCACTGGGAATGTTTTCCTTCCTTGCTGCCCGAGAAGCTGGCACTTGTTATCTTCTGGATTTGGGGGTTTCCAAAGATTTAAGTAGTCTCAGATGAAAAAAGGGCACTACTTTTCATCAAGAAGCAATCAAGAACTAGGGAAATGAACATTTTGTCACCACTTTAGTCATATAACCCCAAAGTTACAGTAAGCTTATCCACAGAGAACCTACTGAGTTGGGCTGTCAGTCACCAGCCAAAAACAGCATGCGATAATCAAATTAATTTTTGCTTTCAATAGTGATTGATCAAAAGTTCTATTCATAGAGCTTGCAATGCTCAGGTCACCTCTCAAAGCTGGAGAGAGCAAAACCCATTCAAGACAAAGTTCAAAAACCGTGGCTCAGATCCCTAAAGGTCCTACCAGCAGACCCTATTAGAACAGCCACACTGATTATTTTGGACAGCATTGCCTTCAGAGTCAATAAAATTGCTGACACCCATCCAGGCTAATCAGCAAGACTAGAAGTGAACAGAAATGGTTCCTAAGATTTCAAGCTCTAATTTAGCTAAGCACTTAAATAAATATCTGTAAGCCTTATTAAAGTCAACAGGCTTTAGGTATTAATAAGGTAACATTATTAAGCCTGTGTTTAATAGTCCTGTGTAATCACAGCTTTGCTGCTACTTAAAAATTCACACAGCTGTTTAGAATTTGTCCTCAGGTGAAACACTTCTTCAGAATTTTTATCATCTGTGTTTTGGGGACTGCTCAGAGCCCACCCAACAGGCACCAGTCGTGTCTCTGTTAGACTGCTGTGAATGCAAAGTGCCTTTCCTGAAGCTCCAGATCTGCTCTAGCTGCACCAAAGTCAATATCTAGCTTTTCATTAAAAAAAAAAACAAAAACATTTCAGCTATAATAACAGCACTCTAAAGGATTGATTGACAGTTTTCACAACTGCGGTTATTAAAATCTGTGTTAGTATGATTGTACAAGTAATAATTAAATTGTAATACTAATGATTAAAATTGCATCAGCATTTATTTGGTTGTCATGGTAAACTTGTGGGTGGATATTACACATGGATATTACGCTTTTTGCCAAGGCAGGGATAGATTAACCCGACAGACACGAGTGAGACAGATGAACATACAAACTTATGAAGCAATTGGCTGCGCAGTGAAATCTTATCTTTACAGTACTGTGAAATCATCTCCAAAATAAACGTGGAATGTATCAGCTCAGCCCTAAACGCTTTCATAGAGAAACTCATTAGTTAAATCCGCTGTCCTGCCTGTGACAGCCTCACTTACCGACCACGTCGAGGTGGTAGGTGTGGTTGATGGACCCGTACTGGTTCTCCACTATGCACGTGTAGTTCCCCTTGTCCGACGGCACCACGCTCTCCATGATGAGACTCCAGTGCTGGTTCCGGACCTGCGGGATGGAACCACAGAGCTTGGGATCTTCTCAGGCAGAGTTTCACCCTCTCCCCTTCCAAAGGAACTGCTCCCTGAATAATTAACCTTGTGTAGTCCACAGTTGAAAGCCTCCTCTGTGCCCGTTTGACAGTTCTGGACACTGAAATGATTTATATGCAGCTGCAGCAGTGAAAGCCTTCACAGCTCCTGCTATAAATTCACCTGGGCCCCGCTCTGAGCCCTGCAGATGTCAGTGCACACTCAGCCCTCCCCGGCTGGCCAGGGTGGCACCCATTAGCAGCAGTTGTCTCACTGGGCTTCACCTTTCAATCCACTCTGGAGTACTGAATGCACACCCTCAGGATATTCCCCATCTGCCTCCAAAGAGCCACCTGGTAACAGCTACCCATCAGCACCACAGGATGGACATGATCCCCTAACATCCACATCTCCATCCTTCCCTAAAAGCTCAGTTCCACAGTTCATGTTTTAGAGAAACAGAGGGGCGAGGTTTGGAATTCCTCCCCCACACCTCCTGCTGCTCTGGGGTACCACAAGAAAGGAATGAATCAGAGAATCCTAGAATCACGCTGCTTCATGAAAAATGCCTGAAGAAAATCCTCATGGAAACAGAGCATAAGGATATACATTTATCTCACAGAATCCCTCTCAGACAGAATTTATTAAAGGTACTGATTCTGTTCCCATTTGAACTCCAAAGGAGCGCTGGCATTGGTCTCACAGAAAATAGGATCCAGCCCAGGACTGGAAGGATGCAGAGCCATCCGGTACATACATCTATTTCCTGCATCAAAAGTTGGCTCCCAAAATGACCTTTTGCTGGCTATGGACTAATTCCTTGTTTTAGCATTACATTTTTGACAACGTGCTCAGAAAGCTTAACATTCTGTAGCTGTAACATACAATTCTTCAACTGCAAAGTACATATTTCAGCAAATGGAATAAAACACAATCTGCTACAGTCATTTTAATCAGCCAAATGGAAAGCAGTAATTCAGTGCAGTACACCAGAAAAATTTATGGACCATTCAGTGACACTTCCAGTAACCATACGTTCTTAAAACATCATTACAACCGTAGCTATGAAATCCTGCATCGTGCCTGACTCTTTTGTAGGTCCTTATCCAGCAGAAAAAGGCTGCACAGAGCCACATCCAGAGCCAAGAGCACTTGCTGGAGGTAAAAATGCCTTCAGTTCAAGGCTTGGAAGAGAAGTTCTCTCTATAAGGGGCTCTTGGCTTTCCTAGTTCCCCCAGCTAGTAATTATCACAATAGCTGGATATTACCATTATTGCTCAGTTGTGGACTAATCATGTTAGCTGATGATTGGCCATTTGGGCTTGGAAAAGCAAAGAAAGTGTGGACAAGACTCCAGCAGCAGGAGAAGAGCTTGAATGCTAAATTAATGTCAGAAAAATGTGTGACACGGCCTCAAAATCTCCAGCCCAAACTTAAAACTCCTCTCCTCAGCCTCTCATGTTGATGGTCAAATAATTAAACGGTTTTCATCAAAATTATATATTGATTTTTCCTCACAGTGTGAAGAGCTAAGGAATAAGTTTACAGAACTAGAAAGGGTTGTTTTAACATCTTGTTGTTCTGCTAAGCAACTTTGAAAATCAGAAGTTTGGGTCAGGAAGGATCACTGTCATGAACTGTTAGCAAATAACAAATATAATAGCTGAATACTTTTAATATTTTACTACTTTGTGAGTTATTTTGAAGGACACTTGGTCAAAGTGACCTGAACTTTTTGCCATTACAAGTTAAAACACCCTTCTTGGAATCCAAGCAGGAGTTTTAAACCAATCTGACTGCAAAACAGGAAGAAGAGATCATTCTTCCACAAAAGTTAAAACAAAATAAAAATTGTAAACAAGCTGCAAGTAATTAATTTGATAGGAAAACAAAATTGTTTATGTTCCATAAGAAAACATAACTAACTTCCAGCCACAAGTGGATACACTGGATGGCAATATTAAAAAGTATTTGTGCAATTTCCCTTCTTGTAACTCCAATGGACAGAGATAATATCTTTATAACAAAACAACAGCTTAAGCCACTTCAGTTTAAGCTAAGCAACGGTTGCAGAGGCCCAAAGCACTTATGACACATTTTCCCACAACTGGATTTATGTAAGGGACCTGGTCAGAGCTTTCTGGATACAAGCATTGCAAAGCCCAGAAAAAACTCCCCCTTTGCTGGGGATGAGCAGCCTCTTCTCTCACTGGAGATTTCCCCATTCAACATTTCATTCTCAGACATGCAACAGTCCAGGCACATCCCTGCACTCACCCAGCCTGAAACACAGGCTTTGGTAATGAGGCCTTTTGAAGTGAAATGCCACATCCCTTAGTCCAGGGTTTTTCCTGACTAGTTACGGGCACTTCTGGCAAATTACCGATGCATTTTTTTGGGAAATCTTACCCCATCGAATTTTTAACCAATTCTTCCAAACAATCTCTCCAAAAGATTCAATTTTTAAATTGAATTATCAATATCATATGCATACAAATTGCACCCTTAAGATATAGCTTGGAGGTGGGAAACAAATTGGAATCCAAACGCCAAGAAATATTGGTCAGAGAACTAGGAATGGGCAAAGAATTTTTTATAGAAACTTTTTGCTTGTGGAGTATCACACAGAATAGTGGACAGTGCTATTTAGTCTTAAACGTGTGTCTTCACTGAATAGACAACGTCATGAAAAGCTGTCACTTAGCTAAAAATGGGACAATTTTAAATTAATTTCAAATGAAAGAAGGATTTGAAACCAAAATACAACTCCCCAGCACAGTTCAGATGTACACTGGTACTGCTCAGGCAAAGAGAACAAGTGCAGAACATCCCTGCAAAAGCCATGGGCTTGTGCAGTTGTTTCTACAATCAGAATTTTCCTTATTCTCTATCTACCTGACTGAATTTAAATGTGTATAAGGTGACTGCAGGGATGGAGCTTATCCAAATGCATAGGTGAAAACACACACGTGTTAATACTTAAACAGTAAGAGTTGATAGAAGTGCATTTGCTTTCTGGGTGGTGAACAGGAAAGAAAAGGCTCCTGTGGTCTCAGGGAGGATTTAGATTATTAACTCAAAGAAAATATAAGATGCCTCTAAAGGCACAAACAAGACCTACCACCACTTCAAAAAAAAAAGAGAAAAAAGGATTTAGATATTCAATCACTGATACCATTCTCCTTGTTTTAAGGAGGTTGAGTATATCTTGACAGATCATAAAAGGATCAATTTTGAAATCCACCGCCCAGAATTAGTCACGGTGCAGGAATTCCACCCTGGAAGCTATCTTGGCCAGCACATACACCCTCCTGCTAGCCTGCCTGAGTGCAAATTGACTCAAGACATTCCGAGGGACAAAGTGCTACAGTCACTATCTGATTTCGATAAAAACAATACACCAAGGGATTTCTTAGCTCTTAGCAGGAAAGAGGTGGCTGAAGGATTACTGGGAAGCTTCACATTTTCTTTCCCCTCCCTCTGTCCCTTAAGTCTTCAAGGGATGATTGTCTCTTCTGTCAGATATGGCCAGGTTTGGTTCCAGCTATTCCATGCCAAAGTATTGTAAATATCTCCAGCAAAAATGCCTTGTAGAGAGCAACACCCAGATTCAGGACAAGCTAATGTGCAAGATTTATCAGGAGTTGCTCTGATACCTGGTTGAACACAGACCAACACTGCTGGACTCAGTCCTTCCTGAGAATTCCTTCACTGAAAGTTTCTTTTGGTATAGTGGTGTGAAAAAATACAATTCTCTCCTTATTCTAGTATAATTTTGCATAAGCCCACAGTGAGTTCATCCTGCCCCTCTGACAAGATGAGGATGCAGGTTCCAAAAGCTCTGGAGTCCTCACTCTTTAATACCCATTCACTGGGAACAAGCTTTCATCTTAAAAGATGATTATTCAGAATGACAGAATACACATGGACTTGGTTGATTTCACAATGGCCGTGTCCCCTCTTTTTTTTCCTTTAGAGTAAAGAAATATAAGAAGTTATGATTTAGAACTAGAGGTATAGACTTCACTTATCCAGCTAGCTTTAGAAACGGGCATGTGTGGTTTCTTCCCAGAGTGCATACATCCCTAGGAAATTGCATGCGTTTAATACACATGACCAAAAATTTAATTTGTGGCACTTAATGGGCACAAGTCTAAATGATCTCACCCAATTCCCTCACACAGACAGGCAGTGCCAGCAAGGAGCCCCACACAAACTGATTTATCCCACCAAAGATCCCCCTCCCAAACCAGACACCAGGTATCTCCATCCTGCCTCTCCAGACACACATTTTCCTTCACGGTCTTCAAGACTGGTATCTTCATTTCCCCCTCATCAGATGCAAAGTGTTCAAATATCAGCCTGGTTAGTACCAGAACAGTTACTATTATTTTCCAAGACAGGATTAGTTTGGTTGGGTTTTGGGTTTTGTTTTTTTTCTTTAATTGGCGCTTTTTTGTTTTTAAAAAAACACTGAGAAGGGCAAAAATCACTGAATTGGAGCCAATTCGTTAACACTCCACAGCGTTATGAAAGGCAGAAGGTGTTGCCAGGTGTACACTCATAAGCAACAGTAATTTATGGTGTAAGCAAACATAGATGGAAAAGTCTACTTAGATAATTAGTGCTCATGCAGGGAGACTTTCTGGGCTCCGCTCTCTGCTAACACAAATGTTGGAAAAATTGACACTTTCTACAGTAAATCCAGCTTGGGAGGAAAGGAGACTGAGGCTTGTCCTCCTCTGCACCGAAAAACAGATTTTTTTGCACCGAGCAGGACTTGAATCAACAGCACACAAAGCAATGGCCCAATCAAGGCAGCCCCCCAAAACCACTGCAATTGTGGGGACAAGGCAGTGGTGCAGGAAAGGGGGGCACCCTCAGGACTCAGAACTGAGCTTTGCCGGGCAAAGTCAATTAACTTGTGTCTAATGACCACTGCAAATTGCTGGGAGAAGCTCAGAAGTTCTGTGCTGGGGGTTACCACCCTGACACGAGGTGATGGCCTCGGAAACTTCTCCTCTTTGGGGAGGAGCTGCCGAGGTGCCAGGGACGTGAGGAAGCAGTGAAGACCCCCACAGGAGGAGAAGGGAACTCAGAAATGCCAATGCCTGAACAGCAATTTGCCATCAAAGTCACGCATTCCCGATTCCTTGTGAGGAGCGGGATCAGATGACCGAATCCTGACTCCTGACCTGACCCAGGCAGATACCAGGAGGTTAAAGGTCCGTGCACTAACACACAGAGCGAGCTGGCCTCCCTAAAACTCTCTCTTAATCAGTAACCGCCAATTCAGAACAAGACACCTAATCTGAAGCTGTTTAAAATTCAAACAAACCCTTCTAAGTAATGGCTGTAACTTTCCCTCAGATCCTTCTTCCCATTTCAGTTTCACAGGCCATAAACTCTATAGAAAATAATAACTTTTGACTTCCAAGCCTTCCTTTATTAAACTGCCTTACACTCACCAAAGCGGATGGTCATGTTTTCAACAATTCAGCCAAAAATGAATAGAGCAAAACAGTCTTAATCTGCTTTGCAAAGTCAGTCTTTAGTTTTCCAAATATGTCTCTATAAATAATCCTTAGCTGCACTGCTAGGCTAGAAGCTTGAATTTCAGAAAAAAAAAATAAATATAGAATTAGTGCTCGGTAACCGCCAAAGAAACCACCCACCCTTCCCCAGAAGAAAACAACTACCTCTTTTTGCTTCCACGTTTGATCCAAGGCCATTAAAAGATTTTCTGTTGACTTCAGCAAGTTATTAGTTTTGGTTCTTTTGAGCGGGAGGAGGGCTGGCTTTGGGGTTTGTTTTTCTTTACAGCTCTTGTCAAGAACAGAAATTACAAAATCCCATCACGAGCCCTTACCTTGTACCCGCCAATGCGATGCTCCTGCTTAAACTCCTTCCCGTTTTTCAGCCACCGCATGGTCGGCGTTGGGTTTCCCATGGCTGGGCAGCGGAACTTGACGGTGTTGGCGGCCGGCACGGCGTGGAGCCTCTTCTCCATCTTGTCCGTGTGTGTCCAGTAAGGCGCCCCTGTTCCAAAGGGACACATCCAGAGACATCAGTGCTGGAAACTCCCCCTCCAGCCCCTTCCACAGGCGTCAAGTGACGCACGTACTCATTTTAAGCACAGTTTAGAGTACACAGCTGGAGATCATCCCTTGCAAGTGTCAGCCAGGGTTTTGCAAATGGCTCAGTCTGCTGCTCTGAGTATTAAATTTGCGACAAAATTCCAGTAATGAACCGCAGACCACCTTTGTTTTGCATATGTCAAGATGGAGGGACTGAGTTTTGATCAGACATTTTTGACCTCAAGTTGAGTTACTGTGAGGGTTCAAACTTAGAATTCTTGGCCCTCAGCTGTGAAGCCAGACAGACCAAGAGAGAAGACTCTTGGAAGTATCAGCCTTCCCCTTTCCCCTTTTGTGAGAAGGGGGATAAACACACCAAATTGTCTGACAGCACGCTAAAACCTGCCCTGTGTGACACCAAAGTGAACTGTGCTCTTACCATCATAGAAACCACTGCAAGGTATTTACAAGTGGAACATATTTCTGAAATTTTAACCCAAGAGGAGGAAACCAAATGAGAAATGTGGATCGCAAAGAAACATTTATCATTTTGCAGGGATTTCCCACATTAATGAACCTGTTGAAGCCCAAATGGTCAGTGACATCCAAAAACATGGCATAAAATGAGAGTGTCTTTCTCAGCCCGCATCTTCTGAGGTGGTAACTCTTCCCAGACCCTGACATGGCTCTCCTGGCTCTCACTCACTCCTTGCCATGTCCTGGCCCAGCCTGTGCCCACACAAACATCATGAGAAGGACATTTGTCATGTAACAGTAGAGGAAACACAGAAGAACAAAATATACAACTACCCATATGTTTTTACCCTCCAAAAAGTAAATTTGGATAGATAGATCCAAAGACAGGGCTATCCCATGCTCTGGATCCATGCACCACTTCATCTACATTTCTCAACATCTTCATGGCATCGCTTCAGTCGTCTCACCATCATAGTTTTTTTCCAAAGTTAAAAATTCAAGATCTGATTAATAGTAGGAAACATTAATTTCTTTTACAATGGAGTTTTCCTGAAGCAAATCAGATTAGCGTGGAATTTTTAGGACTAGAGGGGTCCAGAAAAATAACTCCATTCCTCTCAGCCCTGTTTCATTTCCTTCATTAGCAGGCCAACACTCCACTACAAATAAACTCTTCCGTTCCTCAAATATTTATAGCAGTTCTTACAATCAGTGCAAACTCAGAAATCCTGCTACCCCCCCTCTCTAAATAAAAATACAGCTGGACAGAAAATACAGAAATAAATCCTTAAACAAAGTCTCTCTCAGTATAAAGAAAACATTCTAAAAGCAAGTCCTATAATGATGCTATGAACAGTAAGTGTTTCGGGGTTGGTTTTTTTTTTTTTTTGCCTGAAGTGGCAATTAGTGTTAAAATTAATGAAGTAGAAAAGCAAAGCAAATTTGTGCATGTAATCAAAATTGAAAATCAAGTAACTATTGAAAATTTAACTGCAACACTAAGAAATTGTTACGCAGACTAAAGTGAATTAGGGACGCAAGGAAAATCACTGTTAACATTATTTGCTAAAAGCAGGATCACATTAAAACAACAGAAGACTTTAAACAAAGCCAGCCAGAGGAATTAACTACTACACGCAAAGACCAAATTACATTACAAGTACACCAGGCAAAGGCAGAATTACATGCTGGGACTGAGGGATTAAAAAGCTATTTTCTCTGGACTGCTAAAAAGTCTTCCACAAGGCGACCACGACTGGGCCCTACTCACAGCTCCCTGTGTCGGTCAGGATACAGCCACCAGCAGCTCCCCAAAAAAAGCTGCTCATGCAGCCAGGTTTCTACTGGATTATAGTGCAGCCCATCCTCTGGTTTTCTTGTGACTACCCTGTCCATCAGCAATCTGCTCCTGGAAAAGTTCCAACACAACAAATGTGCAGGGAGGGAGATCTCAGACAGACATGGGTGCAGAAAAGAGGTCAGGAACATGCAGACAGGAATGAAGAGAAGCAGCTCGGTTTTGTACCACAGAGGGGGAAAGTAAACACCCCAGGAAAGGGGAGAAGGAAAAAAAAAAGCTTCCCCTCACACAACGCTCAGCATAACCTGTGATGCTCCTGAATTACAGGTCAACTTGGAGAAAAACTGGCAGACATCACGTATGGAAAACACCATCTGAAAATGCTTCAAGACATCCTACATTTTTCAGTATTGCCAGCTCCTCGGCATGTTTAAGAGGAAAAGACAGCAAAGTTCACAAACCATCCCACCTGCCCTCAATTTGTGCCTTCATCCAGTGATTGATCTGATTAACACACAGCACTTTTGCTTTATAGATTACATCATCATATCCCAAAAGCACCTTTTACTGCTTCTGTTTGTCCTGAGAGGAAAAACAGAGAGCTTCACTAAAAGCAGTAATGAACATTACTCTAATGTGCAGACACCACCAGGTGCTGACTGCTCCCACAGACCGTGTCCATCACATCCCATCACTGCTACCAGGACAGGTGGAATTACGTGGCAGCACTAAAAGTTCACAGTAACCACAGGGCAGACTCCAGCACGAAGCAGTAACGAGCAGCAGGGGAACGGGTGGGAATTCCTGATTGCTTTTAGAGTTCTCATTAGTGAAGAAAATATCCTGCTGACCCACACTGCACTCCGCTGCAAAGACATTACATCTAATCAGCCAAATCTCCTGCTTGTGAAATTGAAATTAGGAAGCCCAGGGGACCACTTCACTTCAGGACTCTTCAGTTTTTATTTGGACTTATCTAATACAAAGAAATACAAAAGTAGTCAACTCCAAGCCTGCCTGACAAGCACCTCAAGCAGGCAATAGAGAGCCTGAAGTGACCACATCAAACCCCTCCAAGGTTTTCACTACTATTGTATTTGACCTTTAATTAAAAAACACTTCTAGGCAACATCCAATTTTTGCTGCTCCCCTGAGTGGGTTTCCACTCTACAGGATTTGATGAATTTGAACCTTGTTTCATCCTTTCTGAAACTCTTCAAGGCATGAAAGGAACAGCATGTGGATTACATTTAGATACTTTTTGTTCTTGGTGCCAATTTACCATTGCTTGGCCCAGAAGAAATTGTTTAAAGGGAAAGATAAGGAAAAAAAAAAGTCATAAAGCTTCCAGTTGCCTCACCAGAATTCAAGTCAGAACTGCAGCATCTTCAGGACTACCCAGGGGCCTACAGAATAAATTAGTTGATGGACTTGACTGCAACCACCACAACGGCTGCTGCCTCACCAGCATCAGGTCAGGATAACAGAAATCCCTCGAATTAGGGCTACCTCTCAAAATCATGATGAGGACCAGGCAGTAAGAGGCAGCAATGTCTTTTCCACTGCTGCCAGAAGGAACTGAGGAGGATCAGCCCCTAAGTTTGTAAAAGCAAGCCTTTGGAGATGACCCTCCAGAACCAAGCTGAGGCACATCTTTAGGGTAACAAAGGGGAAAACTCGAGTTGCCAACAAAGCCGTTTTGTGGAGGGAGATGCCTTTTTTGCAGTGGAACCAATCCTGCACCTTCCCCACGAGCACTAATCCCTCCAACAAAAGCTGGAAGCAATAAAAAGCTATTCAGGATGCAGTCTGGAACAAATCTACCACAGTGTTTTTTCAGACAGTTAAAATATCTGTCAAGCTAAGAGGACACCGAACGCAGAGTGAAATCTGCCCTGCATGCCCATTACTGAGAAATACACACAAGGCCAGTGGTCAAATGCACATGTGGACACACCAGTGCCCTCCTCTGCCAAGGATGAGCTGCTCCTCACAGCTACAGAGTCACAACCTCCACCGATTTCAAGAGCAATTGTATTTTCTGGGCAGCCTTGAAAATTACACTACATTTCCTCAACAGCCTCTCCACCTGTATTTGAAAACTGTGGCCTCTGAAATATGTATTTGTAACAGAGGCAAAGAAAATAAAACAGCTTAAGAGAATTCTTAGCAGCACCAATTTAACAGCTCTAAAAGGTTTGTTTTAGTTTTAAGTATGCAGGAATGAGAATGCCAAGGTTCAGCTTCCTGTTGAAGGCACTACAGCCATTTCCTGCCTCATCTCATCATAATTAACATGCCAAGACAGCTGGACTTTATCAGAATTGTTTCATCAAAAAGCAACAACCTTTGAAGACTATGGCCTTTTGTTTCCATCAGTAAAGGCATAACCAGGCCAATTTCCATTGCATATCCTTAATGATCACAGCTGTAATTTGTATGTAAATTATCAGTTAAATCAGAGATCTGCAGAGCTCAAACCATGATTCAGGAAATACTTAAAAGACTTCTGTAAAAGAGCAGCAGCCAGGGACTCTTGTGAGGTCGTGGACTTCCCCAGGCTCTACATCCCATGGGCAGGAGGAGATAAAGGACATTTGGCCATTGTGTACCACAGCACACACAGGGAAGGCACAGCTCCTCGTTCACTTTTCCATCCACCCTGTAACACAGTACCTTCAATAAAACGTGGCCTTTTGGATGAGACACAAATTTGGAAGAGGAAAAGAAGGCTTACAAGGCACGCGATCCCACCCCTCACTTTCATACAGCTCTGATGTTGCCAAATCACAATCCCCTTTCAGCTGCCTTGTATTAATCCTGAGGAGTTACTGCGATGAGACTTTTCACTGAACACAGACTATTTGGAGGGATGCGGCGCCACAACCCTTGGGTCACTGTCCTGCTTCCAGCTCGGACCGCGGGAGGCTCTGCTGCTGCCTCAGCAAACACCAGGCACCTTTGAAAGAGCAATCCAACAAGGACTTGCTTGTGGAACGCTCTGCTAGGCACAAATCTGTCTTCTTGCCGTTCCCTCCCTCCCATCTCCGTGGCTGCGCTCTCCCCTCCATCCACAATGTTCAAACATTCACGCTCCAGAGGCATCTTTCACTCGGAGCAGGGAAAGTGCACCTGGTCCTGCTGCAGCACACAGCCCTGTCCCAGCAGATGGACACTGTCAAGGGCCTTTCACCAGCTCCCCAATCAAGATTGATTAACGGTAGCTTAAAATGATAGCTCGTTTTACAACATCATTAACACAACCGCTGGGTACAGCTCCCCATGGCTGGCAGGGCAGGAATCCTTCTGAGGCCATCACAGGGCACGGCTGCCTTGAGATCAGCTCCTTTACTTTCTCCAAAAACCATTTGTGCTCATGATGGATCACCAAAGCCACCACTGCAGATCGGAAGCACAACTGTCACTGAAAATATTGCAAGCCCTTTTCTGAGCAACACCAAGAAAGCTTTAAGGAACAGCAAACACTAGAAATGTTTCCTAAAAGAAATTTCTAACCATGGTTCCATTTCAGGGCAGTGCTCGCATTGCCTGGATTGGTGAGTTTTGCCTAGACAACTTCTTTTAAAAGCAGTGTCCCTTTTCCATACTCTCAATTATCTTTGCCACCACATTCCTCTGTCAGGGCAGCCTCCAGCTGCCTGATCTCAGCCCTTTCCAGAGACACCTGTGCATCAGCCCGGGCTAATCACACCAACAGATGGAGGGGCCAAACAGGCAGCTAGGAACTTATATCATTTTAAATGGCATCTAATGTTTCACAGCTTCAGAGCAGGGGCAGCCGTACACGAAAGGCACCAAGCGGGGGAGCCGAAATCAGGCTCGTACTTTATCACCTGAACGAGTGCTCCAAGCTGCAGTGCAGCTGCCAATTCCTAATCAGGCTGAGCAGCAAACACACTCCCTTGCCACTGTGGGTGCAACCCACAGACACCTCCCCTGAAGGATTCCTGTGTTCTCTGTGTTATTGACTTTACCAGGCACCAGCGATAGCGAGCCACCAGCCACCGAGGGGGTTTTGCAACACTGCACAGTGGCATAAGGAACCAATATGAATTTTACACACTTTCTTTTTTTCTTAGAGAGTGCTCTATTTAGAGCTTATTAATAGCTTTCCAAATTCTCTAAAGGGGATGAAGTTTAACACATTCAGATAGGTATAAGCCTCTTTTAGCCCATTTTCATCGTGCTTAAGTAACATAAAATGTGGGTTTAGCACTGAATTGCTTTCTTTGCAACAAATCTTCAGGCTGTTTGCAGATAAAAGAACCTCATTGTCTTCAAATTCATTCTCCCTGGGGAGATTTCTGCTGAGATTAAGGATTGAACGATTTTCCTCAATACAATTTAATTTTTTTTAAAGTTTCCATACCACCTTTTAACAAAGTGAGCTGGACCTTTGTTTCCTCTGTTAGATTTCAGCTCAGGTTCAGGAAAAGTTAGTTCATCTGTGAGAGTCTAAACCAGACAAAGACTGAATTTTGATTCAGGAAGAAAAGAAACTGCAGAAATGCCAGGAAGAAGGGAGGAAAGAAAGTACAGACCAGAAAAGCACATTCAAAAGAATATTAGTTTATTTTTCTTTTTCTTTTCCAAGTTACGAGCTCCATGAAACAGAGAACAGAGGAGGACAAAGACACCACTATTTGACAGCACATGCAGTTAACAATCAAGAAGCTCTGAAGACAGAAGTGCAGAAGATGGGACATAATTTTCCACATGGATCTTGCTAGTGACTTCTGGCAGTTCGCTGTTACTTACTCATCTGGTTGCTGTCATTCACAAAGTCCTCGGACCCATCATTGTCATCTTCATCATCCCCAGAGGAAAGAGCATCTGCACATTAAAAATAACCAAGTCTTTAAACCAGCCTATTTTTTTTTCTAACAGACAAATAAATTGATAAGCTACATCCTAGATTGTATATCAAGAAGAACAAGTGTTTGTGTTAGCTGTGCAGAAGCCAGAGAAAAAGAAAATCCAGCCACAAAATGTGCTATTCCGGTATAAAACTGTAACAAAACTAGCTAACAGTCCTGAAATGCTACAAAGTTTCCCAAGGGAGTTTGCTAATTGCAGAAATCTCTTTCCACTTCAAATTTTAAATTCTGTTAAAGAAATTCAGTTGAACAGAATGGAGCATCTCCAGAACAATTTATCTCTAAACTTGAAGGATGTAGAACACCCCTTTTCCTCTTCTGATGCAGGGGGCAAAAACCTGTATTCATTCTACTGGCTTTATCATCATCACAGCAACTGTCTAATTGAATGCTGTCAGAGTGGCATAAAACAGAGAGCTCTTCAGCAGCTGTTAATCTCTACAGAGCCCGTGGAGCAAAAAGGAGTAGATACAAACCAAGTCCATTTCAGGGCCAGGACAAGGAGAAAAATCCCCAAAACAGCTACAAAACTCAGCTTAACTCGCTGTGCCCAAGTGGACAGTTTCGTGTTATGTCACGATGCGTCTTAGTATCACATTTTACAGCTTCTACATGCAAAAACCTGTGTTTGACTCACTCACCTGTAACATTTACAATGAAGTACAGGGTATCACTGTCTAGGGTCCTAACCGCAGTGCAAGCATAGAGGCCCGAATCTCTGGCTGTGGCATCCTTAATTTGTAAGTACTCCCCAATAATCACTGTCCTATTGTCGGGCCCCAAAGGGAGCCCATCCTTAGTCCAACTGATCGTGACGGCGTCTCTCAATTGACAGCGCAACTCAAGCGGCTCTCCTGGAAGTGCTGAGTAAACATCTGGCTGAGAGATTTGGTATTTGGTTGGCGGCTCTGCGAAGGTGGAAGGAAAGGAGGAAAAAATAGAAGAAAGAGAAGGGAAAGGAGAGAATTTCCAACACAAGTCAGTGAAGGCCCTTTTCATCCACGGAAATCAAGTTACGTTAAATGAAAAAGTTTCAGCCAGATTAGGCCAGCAATCTGTCTTGTAAACCTGGACCACACTCAAGTTATTTTCAAGAAGTTAACCACAAGCAAAGCTCAGTCCCTTTTGATCAGTGTCTTGGCATGTCCCTTGTCCCCAGTGCCACACTAACACACGGCTCTTCTCACTGGTCACAGCACGCTGGGGACATGAGCACCACACAACCTGAGGCTTCAAAGAACTTGTAGGAGCAGGAGGAGGAGTTCAAAAGGCAAATCCTATTTTATATCTTAGCACTTGGGTCCAAAATTCAAATGAATAATTATCTTTCCCCACCTGATTCTATTGCAAGTTGCTTTTTTGTTTTTAAAACCTGAGAAGTGCTGTTTTGAAAGGAAAGAATGGCCACAAAAACCCTCACTCCCCAAGCTAATAAACTTGAATTCCTATACACAGCATATATGATACCTTTTATTTTTCTCCCTGTGTCCACCACGAAGTCTCTGCATTTGCCTTCTACACTACCAGCACTTCTCTCCATTACAGCAAGTTTTTCCTTTAATTTATTTCTTGCTTCATTACTTATTTCACAACCTCTCCCAAGTGGAATACAGCAGAAACCCAGGAGCACAAGCGAAGCCTTCAAAGTCAGAGTATGCACAGAAGTTCAAAACGAAATGGCTCATCCGTCAGCTCCCTTTTGTAACCCAATAACAAGAAGAATGTTAAAACACAGTCTTTTTCCAAAAAAACATCCTTGGAAAACTACATCTGCCTATAGTTACTCGAGCTTCATCCCCCGTTGCAAGGCCAGCTCTCAGCGGGGGGAAAGGAACTGCAGCCCCAGGCACTCCAGACTGTCTCCACAGTGCAGGGGGAAGGCTCAGCACACCTACGATGGACTCAGGCTGTCCCACATACAGCCACTGCTTCTCCAACTGCTTCTCCCTACAACCACGGTATTCCTCTCCCAAGGGCCTCGCCAAGAGCAGCAGGAATGGTAAATAAAGGAAAGAAGCACAGAGACGTCTTCTGTTTGCTCGTGGGGAGGGTCTGAGTGCACAGACAGCTGCTCCCCGCACACTCCGGACACCTCCTGCCCTGCACAGGCACCGACTGTGCACCTAGACATAAAACACCTCTCTGTCTGCTCAGCAGTCTGAGGGAGCACTAAGAGATGACTCTTCAATATCCACTTTTACTTCTGAGAACACCAAAACACTGAAACCAGCACTCCTCATCCTTGGGTTGTCATTTCTTGTACCACGCTTTCAACAGAGAAGGCTGAAACAAGCACCACATCTGAGCAGATCTGCAGGTGGGAGGCTGGAAACGCTGAAGTTCCATCAGTAGTAGAGTTTTGTGTAGTCCTGCAAGGAGCAGGGAGCTGGACTCGATGGTCCTCACGGGGCCCTTCCAACTCCAAACAGGATTCATGCATTTGAACATCAGGTTCTACTGATGGCCTCGGAGACAGCAAGCCCAACTGCTCTCCCACTCCTCCTGCAATCACGTCATTCCACGCATGCGGCCTCTCAAAGCTTCTCCTGCCTTTTTCCCTCGGGCAAACGTGTTTTTTCAAAGTACAGATTTGACACATGCATCACACCAAGGTGGCACAAAAACCATCCCAACACGACCAGTTATGGAGACTGTAAAAGCTTCTTGGATTTAGATTTTATAATGAGGTCTCTGAACTTTCTAGCGTGCAGAGTTCCATCCCAGAGTCCAGGACAGGCTCCAATACAGCTTTATACCCCTTATAAACTAATTCAGGCTGGCTGATACAGTCACGAACCCACAGATCTGCAATGCAGGTGTTTCACTGAGTGCTACTTGATGCTGTTAGAAATTGAATTTCCAGAAGGAGCATGGGCTCCTTTCCACATATATTTTGTCACAGTGATGAGTGTATTTGAGTCTGCATGAGAATTTTTTTTTAATTAGATTTCACTGTCAAATAAAAAAGGTACCTGAAGCCAGTTACATAATTTACTTTGAAGTTAATATGCTCTACCTGCAAAGAAAATTTCTTTACAGAGTTTACACTGTGCCAACAATGTACTGGAGTCTAAAAATGTCTTTGTTTAAACTTTTTTAAAGCCACCTTGGGTGATGATACCTCAACCCTCCTTTAAATGTATTAGAGCCTTTTGCTGAAGAGTGCCAGGAAACACAGGATGAGCCCACATACAATTAAAAGGAAATTAAAATGAAAATAATTTTTAACATCACATCCTTGATTTCATCTCTTTTTAAACTACTAAACCCAAAGTCGCACCAGGTCTTTCAACACAGATCCATATCCAAACTCAAGAACAGTAATTTATTTCAAAATTACAATTTAAAAAGTTCCTTTTACAAAGAAAATTACCAGTACACTAAAGAAAAACAAGTTTCCAACAGGTATTAGCATTTGGTATATATTATCCCTCTCCATTTCTTTCTCTCTAGAGTATCAGGGAAGATGCAGCAAAGTGTTGTCATGATATAATGAAGTCATGTTTGGAAATTGTGAGTTATTTCAGGTAAGCCTTTGTGTTGCCAAACGAGAATGTAGCAGCACTTAAGACTGTCACTTTTTATAATGTTTGCCCATAAACTTTTTTCCAGTGCGGGTTTGAAATGGTGCCCAAAAGCAAACAGAGAACAGGTGGGATTCTGAGGCATGAATCCACCCAACAGCTTCACTGCGAAAATCAACCGGTTCAAACTGTTCAGAAATTCCCAGCAGCACATAAACAACCTGTGCTGCAAAGTTAACTCTCCCTGGGACACTGCACGAGGATTTTTGCACTGCTCTGAAATTTCGGGACAAATTTTGAATCACGTCCCTGCTGTACCATCAAACCAGGGGCTCCCCCGGGGCTGACAGCAGGATTCTTTCTCTGCTCCCAAGGCAAGGATTGATGACCTGCTATCACATCCAGCCCTCTTTGAAGCTCTGCCTTGGAACTGGACCCTCAGCCATCACCAGAGGCCTGTGAACCAGCCCTTTGCAGGTTTGTCAGATTAAAGAAGAAGTTTTTTACAGTGAGAGTGGCAAACACTGGCACAGGTTGCCCAGAGAGGCGGTGGATGCCCCGTCCCTGGAAACATTTAAAACCAGGCTGGACAGGGCTCTGAGCAGCCTGGTCTGGACAAGATGGCCTTTAAAGGTTCTCTTCCAACCCAAACCATACCACAATTTTAAGGCAGCACAAGATTCCTTTCTGAGCAACTTCTGCAAATCCTGTAACTGTGGCATTGGTCCCTACTGCAAAGGAGCGCTACCTGATGTGAACTACACCTGTCTAAAAAACCAAACAAGCAACAAAGGCATGTGCAGAATGACTCTGGGTGCTCTTAAACACTTCAGGACAAGGGACGCTGCTTCTGCTATTTTCTGCTCTCAGCTACATCCTTATTTGTAATAGTGGTGCACACAATGTATTTAAACTTTATAGGTGGAGCTATTGAACAATACTGCCATGGAAAACCAAGCCACTGTTAAATAAACAGCTGTGAACTTTTTCTCTGCCTGCTCATGCAGCCTCACAGCATGGTTTATGCCATCCAGTCATCAAGTGGGGTAAAGACTGTTTGTATAAAAGCCATGACCACAATAGAGGACTGGGGACATTCTGACTGCTCTGTTTCAGATTATTAAGATACACAATTGTATTCCAAATCAAGTTTCTGTTCCAGATTTGGTCACTGAGAGATTCATACTTCCGGAGGTTTTAAATTATTATTATTATTAGTCTCTATTTAATAAAATGTTAACAAAGAGCTGCTTATCTTCAGTCTCAAGTCATTTAGTTACTTAGTTACAGAGCCAAATAATGAAACGATCAGCTAATAGCTAACCCCAGCAAAGATTCTCACACAACTCTCCAGAACACAAAAGCCTCAGACCCCACCAAGCCACTTTCACTTCAAAAGGCTTTAGTAAATAACTAAACACTCACCACAGTGTGCCCAGAAGGGTCAACAGACCTGACCTGTCAAGAATCCAAGATGTTCACTGCAAAATTGAATGTCCCCACAGGGAACGCCAGCCTGCCAACCACCACCACCGCTGCTGCTTCTCCTACCCCTCCTCATGGTTTTCCTGCCATTGAGGAAAATCCAGCAAGACCACACTGGATCAACAACATGGAATGGGGATGTCAAATAGGTCTGATGACTGTGCAAGTCAAGCCCAAGGCTTTAGGCTGTCTCCAGACCAGGTATGAGCAGTCAGGTGTGCAGCCTTCCCTCCCACCTCCAGGGACAGGAAGGTGGGATTGTCCCTTAACTTCAGCTGGCAGACCAAAATTCAGAGTATCTCCATGTCCTCTTGTGACAATGGCTGATAAAATCAGCCTGCAAAAGGCACGGCCACCAGTTTAAGAATGTGGAGAGTCATTCCTGGCCATGGTGACCATCTCCTGTTAGCCAAGAGCAAACCAAAGCCACAAAGGCTCCTTAGACAGAGGGGGACAGAAAGTGTTTGCAATTCGTCCATCAGCTGCTCCAAAGCCACTGGATTCCTGCTGTCCCATTTGTACAGCTGCCATCAGCCAGCTGCCAGCTCTGCCCAGCTCTGCCTCCGCCAGGCACCATCAGGAAGTCTCTGTTCTGATAAAACACTTTTTTTTCCAAATTGCTACAGCTCCTCCCATAATTTTAAAACACTAGAAGTTTGGTTTTTTTTTAAATCACTTGTCCCTGAGCAAGACTCCAAAGAGCATGAATCATTTTCCCCCACCTCTAATGTATAAAAACATTAATTGCCCAAATCTGATGAAAAAGATCTGGGCCTTGTAGAAAAACTTCAAACATAAAACTTGAAAGAGCTATCCATGACAGTTACAAACATAAGTATGTGGCAGATTTTAAGCCTTTACTTGTTCCTCTAACACAGGATCCTGGGCTGGTCTATTTGATAGCAGTGACTTTCACAAAAAAAAAAAAAAACCAAAAAAAGCCCGATTATCCAAAATAGTTTTTTCCTGGCAACTTCTTTAATCTTGTTAACCTTATAGAATAAGGACCTAATCATCTGATGGATAAAGAGATTAAATATGACCCATAAAAAAAAAATTTAAGGAATATTAATAATCCTCTTGCCCTGGAAATGAACATTTGCAAAAGAAAGTTGCCACATCATCCATGGCTGGTGCTCCAGCAAGTGTGGAGCTTCCAGTCACTCTGACCGGCTGGAGCTTGAACCTTCACAGCATGTCAACTCCTATTGAGTGCTACATATACTAAAAGCATCTAAAAAAAAAGTGAATCTCCTCCAATTGCAATAACTTGCCAATGTCATCATGGGTAAGGGAAAATATTACACTGCACTATATTTTGTTTTCCTAAGCTTTGAAGGCTTAGAAAAATACAAAATTCTGGTGACCAACAAAGCATTTTGCCACTTGCCGGACTCCTTGGGCAAGAAAAAACCTCTGCATAGGCACCCAAAAATTATCCCCCTGTGATTATATCCCATTTGTCTTGGGTCATACTCCTTGGCAGGAGGTGACTGTCCCCAAGCAGCATTTGGCCCTGGCTACAGCCACCCAGGCCCCATCACACCCAGCAGGACAGAGTGGTGGGAGCAAAGATCATGAGGACGGTCCCCTGCTACGTTGGTTGACACAGGGTGAGGGACATGAACAGTTTCATCAGGGTTTTGGTGCCTGCCAAGCTGTTGGGTGGATGTGTCTCACTCACCCCATGGTTAAAGGAAGACTCATTCCCAAAGAGAAAGAAATTGTACTTGTCTAGGCTTCGTGCAGAGATTAAAAATTCCTACAACTCGCAGCCTGCTTGCTGCTACCTGTCTTTATAGACGTGACTGTTGCGTTAGGGCTGCACAACCACGCAACCTGTATCCAAAATGCCAAGTATCACATGCTCGTGGGCTTGGCCGTGTGCTTTCTGCTGCGGGAAGCCAAGCCAGGGAAGACTCAGAGCATGCCAAGTTCAAAGTAAACAGCAGAGCCCAGCGAGGCCAGCTCCTGCTGCTGGGAACTGCCCTGCCACTTCTTCCTGCTTGTCCCCATTCCTCACGGTCTGCTCCTTGCAGGATGAAGTTCTTCAGACAGCAGCACCACAGGACTGATTTCTGGACGGGGTGAGGAACAGGAAAGCACCAGGATGGCTTCTGCACAAAGACTTGGCGACATGGAGGAAAAGAGAGCCCCAACCTTGAGAAGCCACACCAAACCCCCTGAAATTATCGTGCTGCCTTTTGCAATTTCTTCAGTTTGATGAGAAACTACAGGTCACCTTCAGGGTTTGAATGTTTGGCTCCCCGCACCAAATCTTGACCGTTTCTGTTCAAGACATGAACTCCACCATCTGCCCAAAGTAACAGAGTCTCTGTGTTAAGTGAACTGAGGAGTACAACAAACAGACATGTAACACAATCTCAAAAATAATTAACTGCTCTTCAAACTCATTACAGAAGAGTCTTCTCATGTAATCTATTATACAATACAAAGGGGAAATGAATCACTTCTTGCCAGAACCTCAAATGAAAAGCTGGAAAAAAAAACCTAATCTTCTCTCTCTAAAAAAAGCAGAATTCGAAACTAGGACCCTTTTCTTATTGTTTCTTCTTTCAGCAAAAGCAGAACTTCAAATCTCCCTGACTGAATTCTGCACATAACCAAGTGGCAGAGCAATTAAACCAGCTCCTGTTCTTCAACCCAGCCTTAATGTCTGCTTGGGAAAGGCTCCATAATAAGATATACAGCCTTGGGAAAGCGTACAAGCACGTACATTCGGTTGCAAAAGGTTTTTCTTGGGTTTAGTATATTTTCTTCCATCTATTCCAATCTGTAGCTGTTTTTCAGGTTCTTTAATTACATTTCAGGAGCAACATAAAACCTTAACAGAACATAGCATAGATCCAAACATAAAAACAGAACCTTTTTCTTCCAGGTTTGCCAAAGGCCATGCTCAGGACTATTACTGCTCAACGTGCAGAAGAAATAAATTACAACTGGGAGGTTGAAAATTGCACAATTCAATGTTGCAGTGTTAGTCCTGGATGCAGAGAACATCTATTCGGGTTCCCTACAAGCAAGTCAGCAGTTGTTTCTTTTGTACACGGTCCCATTTTTACTTGACTATACAAATCCTCTTAATTTTAGCAGCTCGTCTGGAAGTCTCATCTTGCCTGTTCCCCTGAAATCCATCTCCCCCCACTTCCTAAAGCGGGATTTGAAAATAGTCACTGGAAACAATATTCCCCAAAACATCCCCTCAGCTCTTTTGCAAGTCCCATCCACAACACATTTAAACCACGGGATATTCTCCAAACACTTCAAAGCTTCAAGGCATACCAGGCTCCCTTTCAACCGAGAGCAATACTCAGGCAAGAAGCATCATAGCTTCTTTAATTCCAGCTCCACACAGAGGACAGTCTCCAGTGGGGACAAAGACAGAGCCCTGAAGTGAAAAGCCAGGCTGGCTACCTGCCCTTCCAGGTGGCACACAAACTTATACAATGCTCCACTTGAACTTCCAGACACCTCCGTCACTCCTGACGGTAGCAGTGGCTCCTGGGCACTCTGCCATACTAATGGAAGAGGGTTCAAATGCTTCTGAATTGCTGCAAGAGGTATTACTGAGCTGTGGTTCACTGCAGATTTATTAGAGAGTCTCCATGTTAATCCTGAACGTCTGAAATACCTGTGCTACCCTGCTGAGCAAACAACATCTAGGTACTGCAACACTATAGTATCTAAACAGTATTATTGTTCATGATTAAACAGCATTTAACAAAACTAACCTCAAGAACTACTCAAAATTTGAGCCGGGGGTTTAAAATTATTTTCAAGAACTGCCGGGCAGCGTTCAGAATTGGAAGTCATATTACTTTCCTTGAAACAAATTAAATATTGCACCACCAAGACACCGAGCAGGGCGCTTTCCAAACTTGCAAAGCCAGTCTCCCCGGAGCAGAGCAGGCTCTCCTCCTGCCCAGCAGCACGTCCTGCCAGCAGCTCACCTCTCCATACAGCCCATCCTAAAGGAAGCGTACCAGGAACCTCACCGAGGTTTTCTATGCCACAACTTTTTATTGCATTTCCAAACTAAGCTGTTGCGTGGTGCTCTGATCAAGTTCTGTCCATCCAACCACACCTGAGCCTCCTGCAGCCTTGTCCTGGTTGGTGCAGCCCAGCAAGGCATCCCCAGCCACAGCATCCCACTCCAACCCCACTCAGGAACAGCCACAAGTCCCTGGGAGAAAGCCTGAGGTGCCACAGGACTCCTTTCCTACTTTTTCCTTCCATGTCACAAAACTCTTTTCAGAATAGAAACTCATGAAAACAGGAGTTGTTTTTTTCCTAAGAAGAACAAAAAATTAAAATACAACCAAAATACAATTTTCTCCTCCCCCATCAGTCTCTCTCATCCTCATTTTTCTCCCTTCCTATCCTTCAACACATCTCCCTTTCCAGTAAACTCTCGCAAAAGCAAACCATTTCCTTGGTACAAAAGAATTTTCCCCTCTTCCCAGTTCTTGTGGCTTTGCTTGACACGGTGAATGTCCCAAACTGATGAGCCAGTTCTTTTGCAGGGGAGGAAAAGCAATAATTACACACAACCTGCAACGTGTGAGGAGGCGAATGAAAGTAGGTCAGGTCTCAACTCAGCTTCACTGGGGTTCACCAAATGCTTTCACTTACAGTCACTTCAAAAACACAATTAAAATCATAATAGCACAGCAAGTGAACAAAGCAGCACCGCAGAATTCAGCTTTCTGTCCCTCTCTTTGATATGGATAATGGCATTTGTGGGGTGACAAGAGGCAAGAAAGCCTGAACCAGCAGAAAATGAAGCCTGTAAGATACATCCCTGTATCAGGTGCTGACTACTCTGATGCTCAGAAGTCCAGGAAAAACAAACCCCTAAATAAAGGGTTCTTTGGGAAAAACCAAACCAAACCAAACCAACAAAACAAAGAAACCACCGGTGATATTTAAGAGATCGTAAAGGACAACCTGGAGACATACATAATCACTTTATGAATTATAAGCTGGTTTTAAAAGTTTTAAAAAAAAAAAAATCCACAAAAAAATCCGCTCCTGTTACAGAATATCTGATTTTGCAACTGTCCTGGTTGGGAAGCAGAGTCCCCAAGGAGCAAATGCCAACACAGTTCTGCTGACGCTCCCAGCTCCGATTGAAACCCGAAGGGCCAAACTTCCAGAACAGCCCCGGCACTCCCAGCACACGTTTCGTAATTACAACAGGAGCTCTTGGCTGCTGCACTCCTGCAAATCTGGTCCTTATTTAAGATCTGACTCTTACAAAGTTGCTCCAAAGTTGCTCAGTTGCTCCAACTTCTCTTTCAATCAGCTTAGAAATCAGTTTAGTCCCAGGTACTGCAAGACGGCATCTCTGATTTGGGGAGCACGCTGTGCCAAATCTCCCAAAAAAAAACAACAACAACCCACTACAAACACACACTACAATGTGCTGAACCTAAACTCAAAGGTCTGAGCTCCAAATCAGCTCCCAAACTGCTGTGAGGATGATTTTGCACAGGCAGGCTCCGTGCCAAACCAAACATTGCCCCGTTTCCCACCACCACCACTAACACAAAGCAGGGTCCTCTGCAGAAGATGCTCCCACTTGTCCAGCTGGGATTCGTGCTTTGGGTTCACGGTCTCTTTCCAGCCTGAACTTTGCACTTCTTTAATCGCACTGAAATAAATTTTCTCCTCGAGTCAAACCAGGTGTGCTATTACACACAGACAAGATATAACTTGCCAAAGTGGGTGATGGTTCTTTTAAAAACACAAGATTTAAACTGTTCAGGAGCACTGCTTCAAAGAAAGTCTCTGTTTCACTCTAAAGCGTCAATCTTGAAGATTCTCAAAATGTTTAACACTTAAAAATCTGACACTTCCAATAAGGAGTTTTTCTCTATTAATGATAGAAAGAGGCATAATTAAGTATTTTTCTTGCATTCCCATCATCTGATCCTAAACCAAATACTCATTTTAAGAAAACCCTAAACATTACTAAAATGAAAGTTTTTGTTTAAAGTCATTTACAGATCATTTCTAGTGAAGCTGGGAAGCTGGATATAGAAATAAGCTCATTAAGAGCTACGCTATGGGTATTATTAAAACACCACAATAGTCCATCGTCTCATGCGTACACAACCTTGCATAACTGGAGATGTCAGCATTTTCATTGTAAATTCTGCTTTCAGAGGTTTCTAACTTGCCTGTAAAAAAAGTTGCTATGGCCTGAAATTTGCTGCAATTTCTCTGCCAAGGAAGAATTATTTTAACATTAGAAAACTGCATTCATTGGAGTCGGCTGCTAGTTTGGGGTTTTAGCTATACAAGTAGTTTAAAAAAAATTAAAAGATAACCTCACAATTCAGCATCTTTGAAAATCTTCTGGGCTCAAAAAAAAAAAACCAAAAAACAAACCAACCCTCACTAAAAGAATCAAATTCCTCAAAGTTAATAATTATTATACCCCTTCAAAAAGCTGCAACTGTATGGCAGATAAGCCTAAAACACGCAATTATTTCTGCTACTTTGCAAAATAGTAGCCACACTGAGAGACTACTGACTCCCAGTGTCTCATCACCACGGACTGTAAATAACAACCCTACCCACGTCCAATTAGTTTGAAGCTCAAGACCATGCCCCTGCTAAAGGGCTGCAGATTTTAAACACAGAATGGACACATTAAGACTGATTTAATCTGGCTGCTTGTACAATTCCCCAGAATCTCAGCTAGCAAATCCTGTACTGGGCCAAATAACTTACTGAACCGGATCCCTGAGAGGGCATCCAGCCCTCACCCGAAGCTGTGGGGATGTCACATTCCTCCATAATGGGCTTTAATAATTGCCCTTCCTTGAAATAAAATTAAAAGGGAAATAAATTAAAAAGATAAAGCCAACTCTGATTTAACTAATCGGTTTGAATTATTAATTTCACTCGCAGGTATCAAAGCCGCTGTTCTTGTTAAAAAAAAAAAAAAAAACAAAAAGCCAAAACAAAACAGTAATAAGGGAACCCTGGGTGAACTATTTGCTTTATTTTTTCCTACCAAATTGGAAGCCGCATCCTGGTGCTTCTACACCACCTCTGTCCCAGGAAAATGATGGATATGCAGTGTCCCATCAGCCCTGCGACTTCTCAGCAGGGTGACACTGGCTGGAGAGGACCCACGGGGACACCCGGGGATGGGGAGTGGGACAGGGGACATCCCACCACCACAGCATCCCTCCTCCACACACTGCAGCACCTCACACAATCCACATCCTGAGCCAGGCAGGTCACAGCGGCTAAAGAAGGATCTCCAAGTGGACAGTGCTGACCACTGTGACCACAGGCGCCATTAATCTTCATTTTTACAAAAATGAAGGCACGCTGCTCATATGACTCAACTTTTTTACAAAAAGGAGGTGCTGTTCTGAACATATATATATTTGGATGTAGTTTAGTGTCAGCAAATGGCTGGGACTGAGTTAAAACCCAAAGGACAACTCGTTACTCGCTTCCACCATAAGCACACGTCACCCATCAAAGGGGGTCTCTCTCCTTCCCTGCTGCTCCTAGGAAGCTCCCAAATGCAGCCCCATTCTGAACTACTGTGTTTTTCACAGGACACAGAAATAGCCTGTCCCCTGTGGAAAGCTTAAATTAATCCTTTGAAATTTGACCTAAATTAAAAGAACCGAAACGCGTTGTCACCACACCGGGCGGGGGCTCCGAGTGGGTGCTCCAAGGACGGTGTCAAGGCACTGCATGTGGGTAAGAGACCAAATTAGCTACCCAGCAGGATGATAACACACAGCCTGGGCAAGGGAAGGTCAAGGGAGAGCTCACTATTTATCAAATAGATGTCCAAACTAATTATTCAGCTCACAAAGTAACCCTTCAACCCATGTGTGCGGTCAGAGCCCTTGTGAAACGCTGGCTATCATCAAAGGCACAGAGAATGGTGCCTTTGTACACGCTGGGGGAGACTTATTTCTAAATATTTAAAAGCAGAAAAGGTCTTTATGCTCCCTAGGACAAAAAACACGTATGTAAACACTTGATGTGAGATATAATTTGAGAGCTGACAGTCGCCACACCAACTCCTACAGGTCCCGTTTCTGCTCACGCAGCGGAACAGCCTCAGGTTTTGCCATCACTGCTCGGGAATCAAACAGCACAACCGAGACGCCCCACGCTCAGGATGCAGCCCTCAGTGAGCACCCACAACATCCACACCAACATCATCCATCATCCACTATGGATCAAGACATCATTTTCAATGGACACACTTTCAGATGGACCAGCGTAACATCCAGCGGCCACAGAGGGATAATTATTTACTCAAGGTTGACTGTGAATAACCAAAAAGCAAAGCACCTTGATGCATGGCATCTTGCCCATACCCATGAGCTGATTACCCTGTTAGATAAATACTGCTTGAACTAAAGCACATACTTGAGTATTTTCTGTACAAAGCCAGATCCTCTGAAGAAAAAGATTGGAAATGTCCCTGAAGTTACGAACAGCTGAGAGAAGGTGTTTTCTCTGTTACAACCAAAGCAACAAATTTCAATTCCTCTTAACGTTGCACACAGCTTTTCCAATATTCTGAGTCATCAAGACAATAAACAATAACAATCAAAGCACCTTGTATTAAAAACAAATAAATAAATAAAGACAATTCAGGGCATGTCCATGCAGGAAGACTCAGGAACAGATCAGCAAATGTCACCAAAGGTCACGGCCCTGCCGACCTTCTCAGCTGGCATGAAATGTCATAGCTCTAATGACTGCAGTCAGCAGCCCCATTGAAAACTTACATTATTAGAGCACCTGACCCCCAAATTAGCTGTGCCCAAAATGTTTTGGCATTTACTAAATTAAAAAAGAAGTCTGCTTTGTCTTTGAAGAGATCTTTTGAAGGGTTTTTTTTTTCTGGTTTTGGCTTGGAGAGCTTGTGGGTGGCAGTGATAGAACCCAGAGAAGGTGATTGTGTAAAAACTTGGTTTTGTTTTGCTTCTTGGTTTTTCTTTTGCTTTCTTGTTTTTTTTCCAAAGGGTTTAATGAAGTATATAAAGGAGGTTTTATTTCTCAAATCTCAGATAGAAATCCCACACAATTCCCTGTATTCTACAGCATAAAAGCTCTTACTATGTCATTAACTTAGAAGAGTTTTCTGATTTTTTTTTTCTTGTTTCTGGTAATGATTTGGGTTCTCACATCTAAAATTGTTTCACATCAGTAACATTCCTGCCCAGGAAAGAAGTTTTAAATCTTTTTTGACAATTTACTCTCTGATAAAACCCAAATTCCACCCCCTCCATATTCACTGCGTAAGAAACATATTTTTTAACTGTGCTTTCCAAAATAATATAAGCTATTCTTTCCTTGAAAAGTTGAAAAATTATCAGGAACCATTCAAAAAAATATTACTCTTCTTCCCATAAAACACTCCACCAATCTTGCAATCACATTCCTTCTGACTTGACCCTAGAACTAGGGGACCTCATTACAAAGCTAGTCTGAAACCAGAATTATTCATGATTTTGTCATTCCCCTGAAAAGCCAAAAAGGCACCAGATGTTCAATTAACAAATCATACAGTAAGTGGCAACGAGAGTTGGGCTTTTTTTTTTTTTTCAATCTCAAGTTACCTTCAAAAAAAAAAAAAAAAAAAAGGCTACCAACAATCTCCATGGCTGACAGATGACAATACTGCTATATTTTAAAAACTTTTTACAGGAATGCTTGCTAGGGAAGAGGGCTCATCATCTCTAAATAGTTCATCCCCTGCCATCAATAAAAATGTACTTGGAGCAGATTCTAAAAATGTGTTAGCTGGTGACATCTATTTTTAGAGGCAGTGGATAGAAACAAATAAGTTTTGCGTGAAGATGTATTAAATAAAACGAAGCTGCATCTGTGGACACGAGTAGTAGAATGTGTGAAGGCCAAACTCTCCGCAGCACGCTCTTGCCAGGTCAGAAATGCTCTGTGGACTATTAGATCAGCTTGACAGCTGAGTTATTAGAACTGTGATCACTCCTCCAAAAGACACATCCAACCTTAGGAAGGAAACCTCACTCGCCCCCAGAGATGCTCAGAGAGCAGGAACGATCCAGCACAACACAGTAAAATCATTCTTCAATACAACCAGCTCACAACAAGAAAAAAGCAGCCCCTCTTGAGCCCTTCAGAGAAGAAAACCACTTTGCAAAGCTTGAGGAACATACAAACCTAGAACATTCCAACAGGTGCAGGCTCAAAATAGGAGATTTTATCAAAACACCTCTTCCAAAGTGAAGGGCTAGATCAGCCTTTGCTTTCACAGTAATAAACAACAGCCCTTCTATTCAGACCTCACGTTTACACCTTCAGAACTTGTGATCCACACACTCCACTGATTGTGCTTGGCTATTAACAGCAACAGGGAATTCTTCTGAGTCCAAACACCAACAAAGCTGCAACTGCATGTTTGCAGAGTGCCTGGCAAAACTTAGAATTCACAAATAAAACCTATTGAGACTCCTTCTCAGAACTCCTCAGGTTGAGACAATCCCAATGACCAGCAGCCACTCATCTGCTTCGTTCCTTGAGACAGCAACACGGAACACGCACCAAAGTGCCAGAGACTGCTTTCCTTAAAGACCCATTCCTGAAAACTTTCATCTGTACACTTTGATTATACAACGTGATGACAGTCCCAAGTGAAATCACTGACACCACTGGCTTGCATAAGAATAAACAAACGCACGCTTGTACAAACACAGCCCATGTGAGAGCAGGCAGTCAGAAACCGTAACTCTCCAGGGCTGATCTGTTACTTGCCTTAGATTTACCAGAGCACATGGAAAGAGGTTGACTTCTCTTTCAGATGTCCAAGCATTTAAAATTAACTTCTGTAAGGAATTAAGGATTCTAGAGGGATTTACCTTCGGGTTCCGCCGTGGTGTCTTCGACAACTAAATTAAATGAAGGTCGAGCCAGGGAAAGTCCAGCCATGGTGACCACCACCAGGCAGATAAGGCAACCCGAATCCCAGCTGACCATCTTTTTAGAGTAAACTCCTGGTCCATTTCCATATCTCCATGTGGACTTTAATCCCATCTGAACACCTCTAGAGAAGCATGGAGGGAAAGCCGTGCCTTCGGCCAGGGTAATGCCTCCTCCCTTGGAACAACGGCTGCTGCTGTGGGGAGGAGAGAATTTAACACTGTCAGCAAAAACATCTCCAAACACAAACCAAAAATCTTCATAAAGCCTCGAACAGAGCTGAGGTGAGAGGGAGGGGAGGAGGAGGATGGGAAAAATAGTTTTCCAGCTTCAAGAATATGTGAAAAGTGAGTGACTTTTCATCTTCTGTTAGCAGTTTCCATCATCACCTGAGGCGTAACCAAGTCCTCCTTGTTTTCACAAAATCACTTCTCAGCACATATTGAGAGCTATTTTACTGACAGAAAAACATACAGGTTTTCAAAAATGAGAGGCACACACATGTGCAGGCACATAACCTGTAATGCTACAAAATTACCACAATTATACAAATTATATTCTTGTTATTGTTTGAAGGTTTATGTAAGTTTGCCTTGTTTTTCATTCCTTCACCTAGGCAGTTCTGCAGCCAGACAAATTTGCAGGAATTCAGTAATTTTCCACAAGAAAAACAGCTGAAAAATATACTCCTTAGACTTGGAAAATATGTAAGACTATTTCAACTCAGGACTTCCAGCTCCCCTATGGATGTACCTTCTTCTGACTCAGTTTAGTGTCCTTTTACAGGCTGAGAGTCCTGGACAGGTGAAAGGCTCTAGTCTTTGCAGTGATATTGGTCTGCTACACGGCATGACAGGCAATTAAAATCTGTATAAAGTATGACACAGATTGCAGGAAAGCATCACTTTTCATCCATACATGCCAAGCTGGGTGCACAAATGTTTTTTTTCTCAGTCTCTCAATGATGTGTATTGTGATATATTTTTCTGAGGTGGGGGCGGGGGTAAGTCTATTTTGTTCACAATAAAACTAATTTAAATGGATGGAGTTAATTGGTAATCCAGGCATGGTCTGAGGGAAGAGAGAAATGGCACCAAAGCAACTGGCACTCCCTTCAGGGGACCCTGTTGCCTCCACACTGAGATGCCAGGTGAGGGTCAGAAGAGCATCCTCCTCACAGGGTGATTTAACAGCTCAAGCAGAAAATTAGACCTGATTTTCCGCTTCAGAAATAAAAGAGGGTAAAACCTCAGTAAATGGATAAAACAAGTAACTGCAGCAATTGTTCTAATCTGGTCAATGATTCATCTTAGATGTGATGAAACCCAACTGAAATTTGGAGAACACTTGTCTTGAAGGGAAAAAATAACACAAAGCCTCTTTTTCCCTCCTGCCCTCACACTTGAAAGTTTAAAAAAAAATAAATAAAAAGGCAGGGAGTGTAGAGATGAAGTCAAGCTTATCCAAACTCCTTGTCATTTGGATGTGGTGTGGTACCTCAGCACAAGAAACAGGGACACATTCTCCATTTATAAAGCCAACCATTAAAACGTTTATTCCGATTTTATTACCCCTTTGCTACCTGCTATATACAAAGTTCACACTACGAAGGACAGAAATGCTGTTGAGGCAGCCTTTATTTTTGGTACTGTATATAGTAACTTCTGGAGTCAGTAGAAACAGATTTGGGATGACATAAATAAGGCACTTGAGGAAAATAACTACTACACGGCATTCCAGGTAAATCCCTGATACTTCAGGGCAAGCTTTTTTCACCTCAGTTGGTATCACCTCAAAGCTCTGTCCCTCCTTTCGAGATTTAAGCCTGGCTCGAGCATCCCAGACCACAAGCTAGCGACTACCATTAAATCTCCAGTGAAAACACCACCAGACCACTGCACAAACATTTGCAAAGAGCTTGCCCAGCCCTTCTCTAAATAAGCACAGAGCAGGTGTAGAGCTGAGGAGAGCTCTGTCTCTGGGACCAGTTTGTGTCTGGTGCACGACCGGAGCAAACCTCCCTGGATGCTGCCACCCAGGTCAACTGCCCACCTCGCTGTCTGGCAGCCACAGCTCTGCAGCTCAGTTTATCCAGCTGTAAAGTGGGTAGAAACCCCTAATTAACAGCCTGGATGTAATGCTGATTTAATTTCCATAAATCATCCTGTAAACTCTGATTAAAGTCTATGTCGATAAATGCAAAATCCAATCATAATTCTGCAGAAAGAAAACATTCCAGAACACCAGCATCTATTTCAGACTCCAAGAGCATTAATTCCACTGACATTTCTGCAGTTTCAGATTTTCAGACTACATTAAACGCCACTGAAAGCACATTTGTGGTTCCTATCCTCATCCTAAATCCTGAAGTGCGGCACAAGGCTACTTGGCCGTGCATCTCCTCACCTGAAGATTTCTGTTGGCTTCTGTACCTGAACATCTGCCGGCAGTAAGAAAGGATTCTTCATCCACAGGGCAGCAGCAAACTCAAAATCGTGGCTTGCAAAGGTGCAACAAAGCAAAAATCAAAGCTCTGGACCCATCCATGGAGCCAAAACACTTTTTACCACCACGACAGCAAACAGGTTTCGAGGATTGCCCTCACCCAAAAGAAGTAGAGTCCAACGAAGATGAAACAAAACCAAATTCTTTTCATAGTTTAATTGCCACAGTTGCTGGGGGACGAATCTCTGGAAAGACCTCCTGTGCTGGATAATTATGTACCTCTATCTCAATGTTTGGAACACAGCCCCAGCATGCTTTTTGGCCTCCACAATTCTGGCTTCCTGACTACAATACCATAATCCCTCCTGGAGTCTCAGACTCAGTGAAAGCCACATGTAGTGTTTATTTTTCCCCTTGAAAGGGAACTCTGTCTCTCTTCTCAGCCTACACTTTGGGGAGGAGTTGTCAGCCCCCAATGATTGATGGCTCTCCTTGCCACTCGCTCATCAAGTCAATTTTCACCTCGTCTCATACCTGCCCAAATTTTCTTTGCCAAACTGACAAGCATGGGAAAGCAGACTGGTTTGGGAGCCCAACCAAATTCCTCCAAGCTGTACTTCAGTTTAAACACACTCGCACACACAAACAAGTAGTACTTGTTCAGCAGTGGCATTAATTAAATTCAATGCTCAGTGTTCTTTTTAATCTACTTGCATTGTTGTTTATAAGATGTTTATCACTCCCCAGGGACAGTACAATTTGTAGAATATGTTAACCAAATCAATACAGTGCTCACTGTATAACTTTTCAGCATCTTTCTCTATTAGGCGAGGAATAGCAAAATCTGATGAAATACGGATCTTCCCTCCACAAAGAAACGTCAAGCGCTCTAAAAGTCCAGTAGTTTCATCAGAAAAATCCAGGTAGATGAGGCTTTAAAGCAAACAGCTTTATATACACGTACACCGTATGCACAATTCCACTGAAAGGGAATTCTGCATGGACAGAAATTGACAGAAATATACATCCGTCCACAAAAATATATATACACATATATATCTAACAAG
Organism: Pardalotus punctatus; assembly: GCA_013400915.1. Taxonomy (NCBI): domain Eukaryota; kingdom Metazoa; phylum Chordata; class Aves; order Passeriformes; family Pardalotidae; genus Pardalotus; species Pardalotus punctatus. Next base: position 319,545 of record VZTX01020668.1, read on the forward strand.
ACTCTTCATCAGAGTTCAATCTCCAAGCAAATCTGAGCATCACAGCTATTAAACATTAATTCTGGAGGACTAATGGGAACCGGCTGGCAGCTTCAGTACTTTTTCATTGTTTGAACTTCTTTGATTTGCTTTCCAGGACTATCCTGTTTTTCTCAAGTCTTTTGCCACCAAGAGATCGGGGTGGGGGGAAAAAAAAAATCTGCATTTTAATTGACATTCCAGAGAGAGAGAGAAGTCCAGAGGCTGCTGATTGCTGTCTATTCAGCCCAAACAGGCTTTTCAGATGAAAATGAGAAAAGGCTAGTGGAAGATTTACAGGGATTTGGTACAAAGGAGACAATGAAGTCTTAAATGTTGATAGCGTTTCACACCAAACGCATAATGGGTCCCAGTTTGAAGGGGCCGTTTTGCATTTAAATATATATTTCATTGATGCTTTCTGTCCCCCCTTATCTCAGACGGGGCGGTTGCGCCCCGCGGCCCCGCTCCCGCAGCACGGCGGGGCAGGACCGGGCTCCGACCCGGGGCTGACACCGACCCGGGGCTGCTCCCGGGGAGCCGAGCCCCCCTGCTCACCCGTGCTGCCCGTCCTGCTGTCACCGCTGGAACCATCCCGGAGCCACCCGCGCACCCGCCGGGATGCGGGAAAGGCAGGGAAACAGCGCTGCTGCTCGGGCTTCTCCTCGCACCGCAGCGGCGACCGAGTGACCGACAAACCGACCCGCAGCCCCGCCGGGGGATCCCCGAGCCCCGCACACCGACACAGCCCAACCCGGGCACCCCGAGCCCCGCACACCGACACAGCCCAACCCGGGCACCCCGAGCCCCGCACACCGACACAGC
>VZTX01020668.1:320806-368144 GCA_013400915.1 Pardalotus punctatus
GGGAGGGGAGCGGGACCCCCCCCGCTCCGGCCGCTGCTTGCCCGGGGGAGCGGGACAGCCCATCCCACGGCCCCCGCGGGGCTGCGGGGGAGGAACTCCGCGCAGCTCCCGGACGGTTGCTCCGCTGAAAGTTTTCCAGCGGGTTGGAAAGGAAAGATGGGGAGCGCGGCAAGTAGCACCGCAGTGGTGGAGCCCGGGCTGCGGCACCGCCGGTCCGGCACTGGGCAGCATCTGCATCGTCACACAAAAATGGTACCAGCTCAACAGATTTCCCCGAAACCTCTGCTGAAGTGTTTCAGGCTCAGGAGCCATGGCTGGCCTGTGGCCAGGTCCATCTAGAGAGGATGGTTGGATAGCACCCGCTCCAAAATTCACCCTCTGGAGCCTCTCATTTCAAAGCCTGATTCCAACTGCCCCGTGACTTGGTCTGCACCTTTAATACCCGTCTGTGTAGCGCCCAAATGGGAAAAGTTGTCGAAAAGTTGTGCAAACATCATTTGCTTGGACACACAGATTTAAAACTGCATAATGTGGGTATTCAAAATTCAATATAGCTTAGCCTGATCCTTGCTTAATAAAACATTTGCTTTAGATACCATCAACTAAAAGGTTTTGAATATGGAGTCTGTGTAATGCTTGCTTGTGTAGAGTCAGCTTGACAACAAAATCAATAAGCGGTGGTTGCCTCAAATTTAATCAGTGTTGATCAATTTAATGTTACTTTATTTAAGCTCTACTGTACATTTTATATGTTGTGTGCAGTATTGATCAAGGGGATTTTCAAGGACTGTGGCCACACATCAGAGTGTAACTCTATTTACACCCTCCTAGACACCAAAACCTTGAAAACAAGTTTTCTGTAGAATATGTACGTACTTACCTCCCAGCACGTATTTTCCCACCAGTACTGCAGTCTTTATGAGGGATGGCAGACTAATTTGTAATTGATTGGAAACACAGGTTTAGTATTTTTTTTGTTGTTGTTGTTCCTAAAGCAACAGACATCTGAATGTTCTAATTGAGAAGCTGAGATGTCACAGTCAAGATCCAATTTTCCCAGCTCCGGGCATGTCCATCGCCCATTGAAAACATTGTTAACACATTCTCACATAAATTATTGTCCGGCACAGGAAGCTGCAATACCTTTCCCCATTCATTGATATCTTTGCATATGCTGAAAGAAAAGGAAGCATTCCACTAAAAATGACAAATCAGAACACCTATTTCCAAGGTCTGGAAGCACTTGTCAGAATTTATTCTTTTGGAGGATGAAAAGATAGCAGTCTATCAATAGCAGACTTTTCTCTTAAATGAGCCACATTCTCCTAAAGTGGCCCACAACAGCCCAGCTCCTCAATCTGAGAAAAGCAGAAGCATGTTTGGAATTAAGGGGGTGGGGGGGGAGATCAATTCTGTCATCATATTTAGGCTTCAAGAGATCTCAGTGGGCCCAGGGAGCCTTTCATAGCAGTTAGGCTGCTGAATGAGAGCATAATCTCTTTACAGTTTTTTCCTCCTCCTCTCAAAGTGGCTGGGATCTTTTCTGTGAGCCCTCCTGCACGTGAATGGTGTGGCTAATAAGCCTATTAATGAGGTTCCACAGCAGAGTGTGAATAGGTAAATAAGCCCCAATCTGTTGAGGTTCAGGAGCAAGGGCAGTAAAGCCATCATGAACTAAAGGTGACAGTTTGAACTGAAATAGGAACAACAGCTCCAGGTTTCAAGCGAAAGAATAGACAGACAAGGCACACATTCAGGCTCCTTCTACCCCCTACCGAGTCCTATTTTCTCTCCCATTCTTCCTCCTTTATAAAATGTCTTGAGTAGTCACCCATTTTTTCAAAAGCTCTTGAGACGTCCTTTTTCATCCTGGCAATGATACATCAATAGGGAGGAAGGAAAATGAGGACACCAATGCTCCTTTGCCCCGCAAGTTTCAAAAGCAGGAACAGTGCTGTGTGCCCCCGCATATGGAAGCGGGGGAGGAGAAAGAAAGTTAAATTGAATCTTTCAGCCCTGCCAGCTCTTTGTCGCTGCTGTCAGCCGAAACCCGGTCCTCCCTCTGCACACAGGCAGGGATATGGTTAATGTTCAACAGGGCAGGGTCCAAGCCAGGGGCTCCAGCTGCAGGGAGGGCACAGCTGGGCTCGGCCAAATCGCCAGCGAGGGGCAGGCAGAGGTGAGGAGATGAATTCATCCCAGCCCAACATCTCTTTTACCTGGTAGGGTGAGGTGAAGGTGTGCCTGACTTCAGGCTGCTCCTGGGCTGGACCCACAAGAGCCCAGCTCATCCATAAAAGCCCAGCTTGAAGGGATGAAGGTGGAAGTTAAGCAGTTGACAAACATCTTGTGGCTGCTGAGAGATGAGGTGAGATGGGCAGCCAATGCCTCCAAGTAATGTGGGAAAAGTCACCTCAGAAAAAAGCACAGCACAGAGCTGCTGAGCACTCTCAGTTCTAATCCTTACAGGGTCTCTGACATTTCTTTCAAGTGCTGGAGCTATCAGTGTAGCCAGGGCTCCACGGGAACTGGCTCCTCCATGGAATTCTGGTGAGGAACCAGCCCCAGCCCCTGGCACGGTGCAGACAGATGGCAGGGGAGGCCATGGGTACCCCAGGGAAGCAAGTTCTGCAGCACTGATCTATTCTCCAGGTGCAGCACCTGCTAACCTGCCACAGTTCTATCTGATGAAAATAGGAATGTAATACAGAAAGTTAAATTAGGGAAAAAGAAAACAAAGCCCCACACATTCAAGACTTAGTGGTCTATGGGGAGAAACCCTCTAGATCCCATTTCAACCACGCACCTCACTGAGGGTTTACCTTCTACATGAAGACAATGGGAGGCAAAATTCTTCCCTGTTATTCAAAGTATCCCATCCAAAAATTTCTCTTGACTATGCTAGATATGATTAAATGCTTGTCCAAGATTTTTTTTTTTTCCAAGTCCTTCCAAAGCTAAGTGTCTAAACCCAAGCTTTGGCAGCTAAAATATTTACCTGGTATCAAAAGTGTTTACGGATCTCTTTCCTGGCAGCTTTGGAATTTTTTTTTTTAGGGTACCAAAGCAGCAAATCATAGGAATCCACTTCTAATTTTTTTTTTTCCTTAACAGGCAAAGTTGCTCTATAGATTTCTCAATGTCTTAGGGAAAAGTCATTTCATATAAAAACAAACCCTTTCTAACATAAAAACTACTCTGGAGAGACTTCCTTCACTAGTTCTCACAAGGTATTACTTCAAGATGCTGCTAAACTGAAAAATTGAGATAAGAACTAATTTAATGCCAACGTATCCAAAAATTATCCATCAAAGTGTGAAGCAGATGGGGTACCAAGTTCTTTTGTAGCAAAATGTGTATGAGAAGGGGGGCTGCAGTTCCAGGCCCATAAAGGAATAGTTTTACTTGGTGTTTATCAAAAAAAACTCCTCATTTGGGTAAAGCTAGAGAAAGTGGCAGCTTAATTGCTTTTGGCTATCAATTTTTGGTCTTCCTCTGCATTATGAATAGTAGAATATTCTAGGAGATAGTTCTTCAGGCAGTAAGGCCAAGCAGTTGATAAAAAAAATACTATTTTCTCTGCTGCCGTGTCAATGTCTTGTAATGGCATTTGAGTATCAACACTCCCTTCGGATTGTTATGCCTTGTAGCCATGTAACCTTTCTGCTGCTCCTCTCATTTTGTGTGTCTTAAGGAAAATATTCCAAAAAAATATTTGTTGTTTTTATTACAGTGTTGTAAGATATATTTAAACAGGAAATGTGGTGTGTTATGAGCAGGGTATTACACTGGGATCCTGGACATTCGATGATTTCTGCCCTTCTCCATTGGCTTTCCTGGGAAAGGCACTTAATTTGTCTGTGTCCAAGCTCTCCAGCTATGAAATGAGAATAATAGATGCTTCCTGTCTCCCACCCTTTATCCAGTTCATCTATTTAGATGGTAAGCTCCTCATCTCTGACCGTGTTTTTATGCATGGCTTAGAACAATAGGACACTGATCTCAGCTGGAACCTCCAGGCACTTCCATAATGCAAATATTGAATACTAAATAATCAAAATAAAAGAAAATCCTCAATTTATTATGTATTCTCTCATAAAGAATTTGTCACACGCTGTCCTGGTAGAGCACCCCTGGCTCTCGGGGAACAGTATCTTTTCTAAAAGAGTGGAAAGCAGCATCCATTGGAGAAGATCTTTTAGGAGTGAGCTCCCTTAAAGCAGACTGCAGAGAAACCCTGTGAATAAACTCCTCAGTGCTGAGCAGGGAAGGGCAAGACAGAGCCAGACTTATAAAAATGAGAAGACAAAGGCTGCAAAGAAACTTTCTCCTTCTGTTACAGAATTTGGGTATATTTTGCTCGTTGGCCCATGCACTTCTTATTTCTTTTTCCAGCTGATCAATACCCGCTGGTTTGTTTTCCTGGAGCCCTGTGTCTGACTGGAGCAGCTGGTGGTTGTGGCAGCTTCCCCTGCAGCTTACATCAGATCAGATTCTTCTCCGGTGACACCGCAGGGTTCAGCAGAGGTGCTCCTGCTTTCAGGCACAACCTCAGAGCAAAGGTGTGAAGCTGAGCAGGTTCGTGTTGCAGTTTAAATCCTGGAAGGAGCAGAAAACGGTAAGGGAGGGACCCACAGTGTGGGCACTGCTCTTTCTGGGCAGGGTCCTGTGACCCTTCTGTCCCTCAGCACCAAATCCCAACAGATCCCTCCTGATTCCCAAATCCCCCTGCAGTGCCGAGCTCTGCATTTCCGAAAAAAAAAAAAACAGGCCCAGGTGCAGGCACATGGAGGCACAGCCACTCTGTAGCAGTTAAAAATATGAAATAAAAGTAATCCTTCTACTTTCCACTTCAGATAATGAAGCACTAAATGCCTCCAACTGTTCCCCTGCCTCATTCTTCTCAACCCTGAACATCTTTCAAGTCAGCATTCTCCAAGCAGTTAATATCCTTTCTCCTCTCCCCATCCTTTGCACATAATTTCCCTTCCTTGTCTCCTCCATGGTTTTCACAGGAATTTGCTTCTTCCTTTATGTGTCTTTCTCTGTGAAAGCCATGTCTTTTATCAGCTCCAGTCGCCACTGTAAGATGACCTCCTCCTCCACTTTGCCAGGTGATTATGGTACCCACAATTTCACTTGAGAGACTGGATTGCCTTGGAGAGAAGCCAGGGACCTGCCCAAGAAAGTCTCCACATAAACAGAGATGCTCTGAGGTTTAACAGCCCTCATTTGTTAACTCTCTAACCACATTCACAAGCTGTAGTCCCAAAAAATGGGATGGAAAGGTAATGGTCAGGCAGATAAAGCCCAAAGACAAAGAGGGATTTGCTCTTTGATAGGGCACAGGGAGTTCCTTAAACAAAAGTCATAGAAAGGATTCCCACACACAGACCCAAACTGTCCTTTTTCCCTGCTCCCACAGAGCCAGAAACACCCTTTTCTCCTTCATTCTTTTCTGTTTTAAATAAAGGGTTGCAGGGAAGCTTGCTTTGCATGAAATCCAGACTTGCATTACTGAATATTCATATGCATATGAATGAATATTCATATATGTATAAATACACAGCAATATTTCAAGGCCTGCTTTTGATTTGGGTAGCCAAGTTGAGGTCAGATTCCATTAAAGGATAGCAAAGGTTGTACTGGTGATTGCTGGATGAGAAAAGCCCAACAACGGTCCTGCTACTCTCCTGATGCCAACTGAGCAGAGATCCTGCTGGAGACTCCCAGGGCTGAATGCAAAGGGTCAGGGAATGTTTTGCACTGTGGGTATGAGTAAAGAGGCCAAAAATTTGATTACAGGGGAGACTTAGTTAAATATTCACTGGGATTCATTATGTGAAAACCACTAGAAAGGAACAAGTTTCTACAGGAAGGGTAGGGCTGTTTGATTCTTATTTCTGCTGTGAAATGCTCCTGGTGGCTGCGCACACCAGCTGCTGTCCTCTAGTGGGAGGAATACAGCAGCTCCGTGTGGATGTGCAGCAATGATTTTGCTGGTTTTTAATCCTGGTGCTCCTTTAATTTGCCAAAAAGAGCATTGTAGAGCCAACTCTGTCCCACAGGTGTCCCCCATGGGGGTCTCATGACAAATGACCTCTCCGTAGCTTCCTGGGCTGAATGGGTCCCAAAATGCTGCAGGTCCTTTGAAAAGGGTCATAATGTTGATTGGTGAGAGGTGATAAATCTCAAAAATCTCTCAAAAAAGGAGATTTTAAACGAGGCTCCATTTTTTTACTGGAGTATTCAGCCTCATTACATGCAAATCAGCAATGCATCTGAAAGCAACAAATTTAATTTTGGTCCCAGAGGACAAGAAAATAGTAAGGACTCAGGAGCTGGAGAAACACTGATCCCAGATTTACAGAAATCATTAGCTTTGTGTAAAAGAAGTTTTTCATGGCATGCAAAGGGTGAAATCCTGTGTTGGCCAGCGAGGTAGCTCTGCCTTAAAAACATACAAGGCAATTTCTCTCCTGTAAATTTTATTCCCTGAAGCCTTACATTCAGCAATCTACTTTCTGAGGGGAAAAAAAAAAAAAAGGAATCAGCAGTCCCACCCTGCTCCACATGTAGCAACAAGCTCCTGGTTAATTCTAGAAAACAGAGGAACAGAAACATTTTAAACAGAAACTGCTGTGATCGCCAGAGTACAACCAAAGGAGGGGGGAAGCAAGTGGTGAAAAATTGAGCTAAAAGCAAAGGAGCTGCATTTGTAATTGTGCTCAACAGGAAAAACATCATTTACAGATAAGATGTAATGCAGGTTTAACCCTGTCTCTGCAAAGAGGCAGCAGGAACTGCAAGCAATGGGTCTCTTTCCATGCCACAGGGGTGCCCAGGGGTCAGGAGAAGGGACAAAAGGGAAAAGCAGCTGAAGGAGAAAAGGAAGGTGCTCATATGGTGCTCTCACTAAAACTGTCATGAAGCCAGGACACGATGTGGAAATAAAGGTTTCTCTGCACATACCTTGCTTTGATGGTTTAAGGGGTGAGGAGCAGACCAGGAGTGTTTTCCAGAGGCACGTGAAAAATGGGGTCAACCCCCACTTTCCTCAGGGCGTGACTTGCAGAAGATCCCAGAGGAAAATCATGCTGTGATCCCATGTGTTTAGAGACATCTAGTTGTTTTGTACTCCAGGAAAATCTGTCTGGCCATTGGATATGTCACATGCTGGGTTTAGTATGGAGGCTTTCTCTTCCTGGATGCTGAGAAGATCACCAAACTGAAAATACCTCCTAATGCCCTTGCATCCAAAATTCTGACAAATTTGCCACCCATTTGGAGCTCTTCTCTTAACAGAGAGAATGGTGGGAGAAGGGAATTAGCTTCACCAGAGGGAAAAAGTCTTCCAAAATCCTTGTGTCTGTGTTAGAATCATGGGATGGTTTGAGTTGGAAGAACATTTAAAGGTCAGCTTATCCAACTCCCTCCTGCCATGGGTATCTTCCACTAGACCAAATTGCTCCAAACCCCATCCAGCCTGGCCTTGAACACTTCCAGGGATGGGGCAGTCACAGCTTCTCTGGGCAACCTGTGAGTGTTGGTCATGTCCAGTTTTCCTCCCACTTTCCAGCCTGCAGCACAGAGCTCCAGCTCCAGGAAGGGCTGAGCTCGATGGTCTGGTGCTGGAGGAGACACAGGAGCCTCCAGGCGCTGCAGACCCCACTCCTGGGGGGCCTGGGGGGCTGTGCTGCCTCTCAGGGGGGATCTGTGGGCTGGGAGCTGAATCACATCAGCAGAGCAGTGAGGAGAAGCAGTGCACAGCTGTTTGCGTGATACATAACTTGTGAATAAATAAACCTCATCTCCAGCGCTGCTGCTCTCTAAACATCTATAGAGATGTGCATTCACTCAAAACGTTCAGAAAATAAACAGAAATAGTGCTGCTCAGTGAGCCCTCCTCCAGCCAAAACCCAGCCCTGCAAAAGTGTCTCAGCAGAGTCCAAAATCTCATCAGACCCCAAAATTTCTCTTTTTAAGCAATGATCAGTCTTCATTTTCTGATGGAGAGACACCTCAGAGGCTATATGTTTGGATTTTTTAAGCCTGATGAATGTTTTTCCACAAATACCGGGAGGCAGAAGGAGGTAAAGAATAGTTAAACACAGCACAATTGAAAATTAGCTCAAAATGCCGCAAGCTGCAATTCAGATGGATTACAAGATAACCTCAGTAGTTTCAAGAATGTAACAAGAACAGCCCTAAATCAACATAAATACTTGCTCAGCCATTTTCATCTCAGGATTAATGTCAGATCTTTTTGCATTTTTTTTAGGGAAAGCATTTGTGGTTACTGGGAAAGGGGGTGAGAACGGTGATGGGGCAGGGGGAGTGGGGTTGGAGCTGGGCAGGGAAAGGCTGATGCTGCTGGGTGCAGCTGGGGGGGTTGCTGGAATTTGGAGGGGAGACAGGCAGATGCCTCCTGCCACCCCCACTTTGTTTCTGCATGCTCAGTTTGGTCACAACTGTGACCATTTTCAGTGCTTTCTTGAAGGTTTTTGAGTTCTGGTGGGCCATACCCACAAGGCACTGTGATGTGCCCCACTCTACATTCCCACTCACACTCAGCAGCACTGGCAGCCTCAGAAGCCCTTTATTCTGGGGTAACTTCTGGTGGTTTGTTGATACTCAGAGAAAAAAAATCCCCAGAGAGCCACCTGCAGCCTCTGGGATAAATTTCTGCTTTATGGTCGCCTGCAAGCTGGCCAGGAGACACACCCTTGCTTGCTGGAGTACAGATAAGCTTCCAAGGACTTCAAAGGGATTGCTGAACCAGACTGCAGTGGATTTCTGCAGAAACGTAATGCACAGCATGTGTCTGAGGGGATGGAGAAGAGCTGGGGTGGTTTAGATTAGATAGCACTATTTGGCTTTAGAGGGACTTGAGGAAGTGAAAGACACGTAATTGTCTTTTAAAGTGTAGTATTTGACTTCAGTTCCCCCAGCATTGCAGAAGGGCTCGTAGATAAGCAGTGGAATTATTTCCGTGTGAGGGCTGGGTACCACTTCCATGTGACAAATCTCCATGAGTGCAGTTTTCCAGCCCGGGTGTCACTGTGCTGGGGCGAGGCTTGCTTACACTCCTGTCCATTCCTAGCAAATTATTGCTCAGTGGACCCTGTTGCTACAAAGCATCCCAGAGCCACATCTTCCTTTATTCTTCATAGAATTATAGAGTCCTAAAATAGTTTGAGTTGGAAAGGACATTAAAAATCATCTCGTTCCACCCCCCAGCCATGGGCAGGGACAACTTCCACTGTCCCAGGTTGCACCAACCCCAACCAACCTGGCCTTGGACACTCCCAGGGATGAGGCACCTTCTCTGGGCTACCAGTGCCAGTGTTTCACACACTCGTAAAAAAATTTCTTCCTTATATCAACCTTTTAGTTTAAAACCATCCCCACTTGTCCAATCACAATCAGCCCTCCTAAAAAGCTCAGCCCCGTCCATTATAGCCCATTGCATGTTGCCTCATCTCCTGGAAGTTTACTGATGGTCTTTAGTCATTGTTTGGTTCCAGCTCTGCTCTGTGAATACAAATAGACAGGATTTTACATATTTGTCAGGAGATTGCGGTGTGCTCTCTGTGTTTTTTCTTTCTATTTAAAGTCAATAACTTCTTTCAAGAGTTAAACAGAAGGATGAGTTTCTTCTCCTGAAGGAAGGTACACCCAAATAATGAATAGCCAGCCTTTACTCAGTTCCTCCTGAGGTGGATATTCCCTATTTGATATCAAGATTTATTTTCCTTGAAGAAATGTGCCAGACCACGCCAACAACATGAAAAATCACCGTGAATTTGTCAGCAGAAACGTTTGCTCTGGATTGAGTACGAGCTTGAAGAGCAGAGCCAGAGTCAAGGCTGGGACTGAAGGTTAACTATTTGCTCCATTAAATAATTTACTGGCCAAACACAAAGCATTGTAAAGTGTGTGTCTCAGGCCAATAAAGAAACATCTGCCCAGCAAAAATTACCTACTTGTAGTTTTCAACTGCATGCTTTGAAATTCCTTGTATAAACCTCATCTCCTTGCCTATCCAGAGAGTATTATTCCCACTCTCCTGGTGAGCTACAATCTTAAAATGCCACCCTGTGCATCTCTGCTGATGAAAGGCATGAAAGCAGAAGAACATAAGAATTTTCACAGCTGCCAGCTCACAACCCACCAGGGCTTTTCAGGTCTGTGCCTCATTGCCAGTAAAGAGAACCTCCATAAGGAGGATTTTTCTGTCTATTTTCAGTAAACACAGGGAGATAAACATATGCAGTTGTCCCCAAAACACTCTCCAGCAAAGTATTGGTTTTGCTTCAAAAAGTAAAATTCCTGCTGGTAAATAAATTTGTTTCCCCAAAGGGAGCCACTTCATAAATGAAAGGATGGATTTTTCTGTTCATTTCAATAACTACTGGGCAGTAAGGTTGAAAAAGCAATAACTTGTGAAGCTGTGTTGTACACAATGGAGAATAATTTAGCATTGGCAAAAGGATGGATCCTGGCTTTAGCACACTGACAAATGAAAGAATAATTTTCCAGTACTTTGTCCCTTGGACATTACCTGCTTCTCACAAGACCTTCACATGAAGTAAATTGGTATTTGAGTTCTCCTCTAACCCTGCTCTGCTCACAGGTTAAAAAAAATAGCAACATTTATTAGAATGATCTCCTAAAGCACAAGAAAGGGAATCTGACTGATGTAATTGCAGGGACATGGTCCGAGGGCTCATCAAACCTGCTGACTGAATAAATATAAGTGTAAAATCATAGTAAATACTGGAATCACTATATCCGTGTCACCAAAAAGCACTTTCTTGTTTACCTACTAATTCCAGAGTATTAAGAGAAGACTCATTATTCACAGACAACACAATTAAGTTCGATATTCCCTGTAGACACTCATCCTAAAGACAGAGAAAAATCAAGTAGACCGCTTATCTTCATTTTCCTTCAACTTCCTTGCACAGAAACATCTGAAATGAGTACAAGGGTCCATGCAGATCACCAACACTGGATTAATTTAGTAGATCTATACAATGCTGGAAGAGTTTGTAGGGTACTCTTGGGTTGTAGGGGTGGTTTCCATGGGATCATATCAAAGGCTCTATTTTTACTTGCCTTTTGATTTCCTTCTCATCCAAATCCTGTTGCTGACTGTTCAGCACCTCCATGGTGACAGCCCCATCAGCTCCTGCCAGCCCTGGTATTCCCAGGGATTTAGCAAACATTTCCATGCCCATACTCTCCCCAGCTCATTTGCAGGGATCATGGATTCAGGAGGCACTTGGGGAGGCAGCAGTGGTTTGGATGTCACTGCAGTTCAGCCACAGCTCCTCTGCAAGGGCCAGGAGGAGAAGGAGAAATCCTGCTCCAGCCAGGGGGAGTCTGTGCCTGCCCACTGTAGGGGCTGTTGTAAAACTCCCCTCCATGCTAAGGGAAGAGAAGGAAAATATACTTAATAGTTCCAAAAGTCACCAGCACCACTGTATTTTGCATTCCTTAAATATCTAAGCACACGAGGATTGTTTTTGCAGGAAAATGAGTAGAAAGAGGGCTGCTGTGCCGTGCAGTTCATTACTAGGCCTGGGGTATTTCCTGGTGAGTTATCCCTTAGCACTGCTATTCCATCAGGCAGGGAGTAGCCCATTCCCCAGGACAAGAAAAGGGATCAGGAGGCTCTATAAAGGTGACACAATTCCCTTTAAGCCAAGTGTATTTAATGTCAGTGAGAAATTACTGGAGGAATAGATAGAGAAGTAAAAAGACGTCACAGAAGAAACAATCTAGAAAATGTCATTTGTTCTCACTTTTCCCTATTTCTTCATGCAGGGAAGATTGAGTTAAGACTTAAAGCATGAAGGTAAGCAATGCCTTAGTACAGAATTTAAAACATTTTATTTCACCCAAGCGGAGACTTGCAGCGTCTCGTCTGAACTCTTGCATTGCCTGGGTCAGGTACTTGCTACCAGAACCTCCAGCATTAAGACCATAACTTCTGGTTGAACCAGATTGTTTAGAAAAAAATAACCCCATCTTAATTTAAGTTTTCAAAGAGGGAATTCATCGTATCCCTAGGCAAATTGTTTCAGATATTAAATTCTCCAGTGGCCAAGAATGCACACCTTATTACTGGTCTGAATTCTTCAGCTTCAGCTTTCAACCGCAAAACCTCATTATAATTTTGCTTCATTAAAGAGCCCTTTCCCCACACCAGAACCTTTTGCACTCATGGTTTGTCCACATAGAGAAGCGTGGGGGGATGCAAATACTGTCAGAGAGAGACTGCATGCAATGGCCAGTAAACTGTGTAAATTTACTACATTTACAGGAATTTACCGAGTAACCCAAATCAATGCCAGTTATCCAGTCTCTTATTTAGACCAATTAAACATCTGAAAAAAAAGTAAAGCACAGCTAGTTGAGCTTTCAGCACGCACCAGCTGCAGTGCGTGACCGACAGCAGGGACAGCACTGCATCAAACATCATTAAAATGATACATTTATAATAAAGGTTTAGGTTTGGTTCGGGTATCAGGCAAAGGCTTTTCACCTGAAGGGTGGCTGAGCACTGGAACAGGAGCAGTGGTCACAGCACCGAGCCTGACAGAGCTCAAGGAAATGTTTGGACAATACTTTTGGGCACAGAGTGGGGTTGTTGGGATGTCCGGCATGGAGCCACGAGTTGGACTCGATGATCCTGATGGGTCCCTTCCAACTCAGCATGCTCTCTGACTCCATGAAATGGCATCAACACAAACCTGAAGCACCACGGCCTGGCACGGCTGAGGCTGCTGTTGTCCCCACGAGCCCAGAGTGCAAAAACCCAGAGTCACAAACCAGCAGGAGAACGTACCGCGAGCGGGCCGCGGAGCAGGGAATTTGTGTTGTGCTTGGCACGGGAGATCTGAAGGCAAACAATGCAGTACCTGATTGTTATTTTCCACCGGCCTTCGTGAGGCCGCAGAAGGAGCCGTCCGGGAGAGGCGCGGTGGCTCCGGCGTGTTGCGGCCTGACGGCTCCGCCGCGTGGGCCGCGCTCCTCCTCGGACCTGGCTGGCACCTCCGAACCACGGCAGAGCACGAAGGTAACTCCCTGCCNTCGCTCCTTCCTCGTGCAGGGGGCTCAGACTGCCCTCAGCGGGCTGTGGGTCACTGGTGGACACTGCTGGGTGAAGGAGGACAGAGGTAAAGAGAAAACTCACTGGGAACAGCGAGACCTCTGGTTTTCCACATGGTGACTGCGTTTGGAGGCGATGATTTCTGCTATGGTCGGTGCCGGTGGCATTGCAGCTCTGATTGGTATTCCCAGAAGGACATTCTGCTCCAAAGCAGGGGAACATCCTCAGTGCAGAGGCCACATCTTGAAGGAATTAAATGGCACTGGTAAAGAGCAGCTGTGTGACAGCACACCTATCTATACCTTCATGGGCAGCATGAATGGTTTCATCAAAGCCATGAGGTATTGTGGGCTCTTGGTGACAAATCCCCATTACCTAGGGTTCTTACAAACCCAGCAATTTTGCAGAAGGGACAATTCATTCATTTTCTCACTCAACTTTTTATTATTAAGATGTGTTTTGGCTCAGAGACAGCTCCAGCTTCAAGAATTCTGCTGCCTTTTTTTTTTTCTTGCTTTTTACAAGGGCATGTAGTGACAAGACAAGAGGCAATGGCTTCACATTGACAGAGTGCAGGTTTAGATTGGATGTTAGGGAGAAATTCTTTCCTGTGAGGGTGGTGAGGCCCTGGCACAGGTTGCCCAGAGAAGCTGCAGCTGCCCCATCCCTGCAAGAGTCCGAAGCCAGGCTGGAAGGGGCTTGGAGCAACCTGGGGTAGTGGAATCTTGATGAACTCTAAGGTCCTTTCCAACCCAAACCTTTCTGTGATTCTATGACCAGTGCATTTAAAAAAGATGTACTTCTTGGTCTTCACCCAACTTTTGGACAGAAAAATGGGCAGAGCCCAGCATTTCCAGCAACTCTTTCATCAGAGAGGCAGAGGGAAGCTGGAGGTGTCATCTCAATCTGCAAGGGGAGATATCAGCATAGAGAGAGTTGAAGGGGAGAGTTCCCAGACACTGAGTATTGGGTTATTAGATAATTAGCTTAATATTAATATTAGATTAATATTAGATATTTTCATTAATATTCGTGGCACAGGAAATAGGAGCACATTGACTTCTGTTGATAGCACAAGATTGGAAAGGACTGTCAAACGGAGGAAGATGGGATGTCCCTTCAGGGACAATGGGATCAGAACAGACAAGAATAAAAAAAGCAGACCGAATTCCATGGTACAATGAATAAAGTTGTGCTGCTCAGGATTAACAGTAACGCCAAACTTCACCAGCTGGCAATGACAAGAAAATGTAGAATACCCAGGAGTTTGCAAGTTTGGAGCTATCGAGAGAGATTCTGGAGTAACTTTCTAGATGGTAGTGAGGGAAAATTCCTGCCTAACCTTAGGCTGGCAGAGGATATACAGAGGGTGATGAGCTGATGATGGGGTTCAGCACCTCAGGGGGAGGCAGGAACTTTGAATTGAAGCTGCTCATGTCTGCTCTACAAATCAGTGGGTGCTTTGCTAATTAAACCCTTTTTATGATGTCTGTCCCCACTACCATTTTCTACATTTTTTAGGGTCACCACTGTAATCAAGCTGAACACCGTGTCTCCATACACACATTTCTTTGCAAAATATTTATTCAGAGATGTTCAAAGCAGACCTGGCTCCAGACTGAGGCCTCTTCTTACCTGACAGCAGAGATCTTCCTCACCCTCAGCAACTGACTGAGGAAACATTTGTCTACAAACAGGTCATTTGGGGTGATGATAGCCTTTGTGTATACAAAACACCATTGCACTAAACACACTGCACACTTCAGAGGGAAAAGGCAAAGTACATCAGGTCAGCAGCTTCTGAAGTTTCTGCAGCGTGGCTGGATGAAAGTAAAAGCCACCCTTAACAAAGGGGGTGATGATGAGCAAACCAAAAAAGACTAAGAGTAAAACTGGGGTGAGTAAAGGCAAGACTTTAGTGCATACTCCTAAGCAAGTTGTTACACTCAATACACGTAGGCTGTATTTCTCCTCTGAGCAGTAAGATATTTCCAGCAAAACCTGGGTTAGAAATAGAGATATTTGCAATGCTTTTATTACCATTATAGTTCATCCAAGATGATGTGTCTGGTTTGAAAGTCACAAAAAACATATTCTTGTTAAAAATGCTGCCAAAAGGCTAAATGAAAACAGCCCACTGCTGAATCCCGTGTTTGCAGCTTTACCAGTGGGTTTTTTCAAGGGTGTTTATATAGACCAAGTTTCATTTAACAAGGCAAAAGCCGGAGCTCTCACATACTCCATTATTTCTCTGCAGGTCCTTCTCACCAGGGTTAAGTCTTTACACTACTTCCAAGCAAAGCAGCCAAGAAAAAGAAGAAACAAATGCTACTACTACTGAGCACAGAGGCCTCCTTTGCAAGAAATGTGATTTACGGAATGAAGTTCCTGGCATGTCTGCCGCGGGCTGTCACAACGTGTGCCTAAAATCCAGGGCTGAAATATGATCCCAGCTCCTTCCAAGATGCATTGTGGCTTCTAGCAAGTTCTTCTGGAAGCACAAGCAGCCTTTTGCTGGGGAGTTGGGTTCCTCCTCCTTGCTGCCTCTCTGAGAGCTCATTGGGGCTGAGGACCCTCCTAATTCCTTATGAGGCTGGTATTAGTGACCCCTGCTTTGTTGAAAGTTCTGGAAACTTTTTCATCTAGTTTGGAGAACTGATGCCCTTGAAGAGACATAGAGCAAAGCTTGTCCTGGGGTCCAGAATAGGCTTTGTGTTTGTCCTGTCTTTAGCCCCCCACTGCCCACACTTTTACATCAGACACCCAATTGCTGTGAACTGAACCACGGTGGAGATCTCTTTCCATAAGTTCACAAGGAAGCAAGAGCAGCCTGGGGGCTCTCTGGCCGTTGCTGGCCCTGTTGAGGTAGAAGGTATTTTCATTCCCTTTCTGCCATCCTTTGGGTGTTCCTTTTCCTCTACATGAAGCAAATGCCTTTTCACCATTAAACCTTTCCTCAGCAGCCTTTCCAACCCAGAAAATATTTTACCTCCTCATCGTTTTTCTGCTGTCTTCAAATCCAGCAAGACAGCAGCACGCTCTGCCTCACCTTGCAGCAATAGAAACCCCAGCAGTGTAAGACCCGTTTTTACCAGCCTTTCCCTTGCCCTTGCCCACAGGTCTGGCTGATCCCATGGGAGACGTCCCCCTCTGGGAAAGGAACTGCTGAGAGTGGAGGTCACCAGCTCCTGCTGGACTTCATGAGTGAAAACACACAAATAGCCGCCCTCCTGTGGTTTTGGATCAAAGCCAGCATATCACTTGTACAAGAGAGTTACTAATGTGCATTATCTGCTGATGAACAGGTATTTTCTAAGAGTAGGAACAGACAAACTGACAGAAGTTCCTGCAAAACAAAAGAACCAACAGAATGAGTCAAACCAAGCCTGCCTGATCGTTGACTCTGTGTTTGCTTCAGCAGGTTCTGGCTCTGGCCCCACTTGAGCCACAGAGTTTTGAAATCCGTGCATTTCTTCATTCTCATCTTTCAGCTTTGCAGTAGACTTTCCCCCCCCCACAAACGTCTCCGAGGCCATGTGGGATGTGGTCCAGCTCCCATTAAGGTCAGTGGGAGTGCTGCCACTGCTTCTCTGTGGGTCTCAGCCCTATCCCATTGTATTACATTTCCAACTGCAATTGGATACAGATTATTTCAATTTTTTTCCTCTCCTAGTGCCCACAATGGGCAAAGTATTTTCCAAACAGAAAAGGTCCCACTGCATGTCCCTAAATCTCTAGAGATACTGGAAAAACTCTTCTAATTAAATACATTTGACGTGCAAGATCACAACTGTTCATTAATAATTTTT
Organism: Pardalotus punctatus; assembly: GCA_013400915.1. Lineage (NCBI taxonomy): Eukaryota > Metazoa > Chordata > Aves > Passeriformes > Pardalotidae > Pardalotus > Pardalotus punctatus. The sequence continues at coordinate 337,736 of VZTX01020668.1, forward strand.
TTTAAACCTAGTGTCTCATGTAGCTTTTCTTTACTGTACAATAGCAGGGATTAAATCCTGATTCTGCTGAAGTTCATGGGAGTTTTTCCAATTAGCTTTGTTGGAGCCATATTGTCTTGCTTCATCTCCACACTTTAACACTACTGGACCACTACTCAAAATGTTCTGTCAGGAACAATCACAATGGTTTAGATGACAGGGTTAATCTTCAGGAAAAAAACCAATCAAGTTTCCCCCAGAAAGCAAAACAATGAACAGTAAAATGTTAGTTACAGTGTTGATGTGACATGTTAAGGAAAAGTACTACTACCTGCTGCTAAACTTGACCTTTACATGAAGACTTGGAGACAGGCAGTTAAAGGCATCATGGACATCCCAAAGTAGGGTTTTCATGGAGGAAGCACACATTTACATTGTTTGTGAATGGAGAGCTCCGTCTGTTCTCCACACCAAATTGACATGGGGCCAGTTTGGAACTATTTAGGACTCAACATAGTTGATTCAGAGGATTCAAGTGGCAGCTGCCAGCCACCAGGAAAAACCTGACAGTGACTAATTTAGGGAAAGGCACGGATTTGTTGTAATTGCGCACACATTACGGTACCACAGATTGATTACATCACACAGCAGCGCTGTTTTGTCACCAGTATTCTCCTCATCTGGAGTTTTTACTGACTAACAGAGCCTGCTCAGCTTGCAAGGGCTGACACCCTAAACCCTTCAAAAAGCAGGTTGTGATTGATAGCAGGTCCCTGCTTCCAGAGCAGCCTCTCCAAGTCACCAGCTCCGTGCTGGCCTCAAGTTTACACATACACACTCACGCTGTATTTACTGAGGTCAAGCAAGCTGCATGCATGCTGTATTTACCAAAAAAAATCCACATTTGGGTGGCATGAACCCAAAGGAGGAACTCTGAAACCGCTTCCTGCTGCTGCTGCTGGAAAAAGGCAGTGCCTGGATACCTCCTATTTGGACACAGCTGGTGGGAAGGAGCCCTGACAGGGTTCCAGCAGAGCCCGCATGAAGGTGTGTGGTAGAGGCCACTTCTGCACACTGATTTCTGATCACACTCACTGTCATTTATATCAGCCTCTAGGCTAGTTAATTAATTGCTGTGGCAAAAGAAAAAAAAATGGGCACACTTATAGATACATAAATAATGGCATTAATTAGAAGAGATGTCTGGAGCTTGCACAGCAGTACCTAAAGTGATGGACATCATTGGGGACTGGTCTGTTCTCTCAAGTAATAAGCAACAGGAAAAGGGGAAATGGTCTCAAGTTGTGCCAGAGGAGTTTAGACTGGATAATAGCAAAAGTTTCTTCTCTGAAAGGGTAGTCAAGCATTGGAAAATAACTGCCCAGAGCACTGGTGGAATCATCATCCCTGGAAATTTAAAAAATGTGTGGATATGACACTTGGAGACACGGGTTAGTGGTGGCCTTCGCCATGCTGGGTTATTATTGGGCTCACTGACCTCAGAGGCCTTTTCCCACCTTAATCATTTTTTAATTCTGGGATTATCTGATGATGATATTGATCTGTAGCATCTTCTCTCCAAGCCAAAACTCAGAGTTTTTGTCAGAGAGTTTTGCTTTTACTAATCACCCAGCAGAGGATTTGGAGGGTGTATTAAACTTCCTTTATCCCCCTTTTCTCCCCTCTGCATTCGCATAAATGGAGAAAGAAGAAACAAAGAGTGAATGCCCTGCCCCAAGAGCCACCCACAAAGCCCTCATGGCTGAGTTACAGCAGCATCAAAAAGACTGGAATAGCTGCCCTGCTCTTGGGGGGTCTGTTGTGTTCTGATGTCCCCCTCATTGATTTCCCAGGATATTAAGGAGAGAGAGAGAGTTCACATTTCCAGGGTGACATTAGCCTGCTCCCATTTTAGGCAGATCCCATCAGCCAGCTGGTGGCTTGTGAGCCACCTCAGTGGAATGCCACTTCCTACTGGACTTGGACAGAGAGCAGGAAATACAACATCCTTGGTGGGAAGGTCTTTTGGTGTAAAAGAGAAGTCAGAGATCTTTTAAGTCGCACATGGTTCGGTTTGGTGTGCTCAGATGGAGCAGCAAGGGTGGCAAAGCATCAGCCAAGTCAGGCATCTCATGGGAATCCGAGAGGGAGAAACACACTTTTTCTATTTCTTTAACATTTTTAAGCCTGGAGAATACTTTGAACACAGACAGAGTGGTTTTATCTGTAGATCCCAGGACAAGCTGGACAAATGCCATTGTCCATGACCTCAAAAGCAAACCTGGAACCCCATTTCAGCAGGATTTTTATTGTACATAGTTATAGAGCACATGTGTAAGCCCTATTGAAACTAATAGCCTTAAAGATCTACTCACTTTATTTGTTCAGCAGAGATCATGTCAGGGATGTACTTAAAGTCCTTCCAGAGTTCAAGGAACTGGGCTAAAATCACAGGTCTGACTTCTATTCTCATTAAGAAAATTCTTCACTTTTTCTGTGTCATCTTTTATAATAAAGGCTCCCCACAACAGCTGTAGAGAAGATTTCTCTCCTGTTTAAGGTCATATAATCCTCAGCATGGACAATATAAACAGGCTGAGCCACATAAAACAAATATGGATTTTGCTGGTATTTTTTCCATATCTAAGAAAACCTACACTAGGTTGGTTTTTTTAAAACATCAAAAACACTTGGCCACATAAGCAGCCAGAAGTGGTTATATACTTTGTAAGTATATTAAAAGTCAGAATACTTGCTCTTGAACATACTGAATGGATTTTACTCGTTTCCCATAATGGAGCCCAGGCTGGCATTGCTTTAGACATTTTAGTGCAGAAGAAATGTCAAGCATGTACTCATCCCCTGACTGCAGTTCAAATCAAACAAACCAGGCTAGACAAGCTAATAACAAGCTTTGTTCACTCCAGAATGGCAGCTATGGAAATATGCCTCATTTTATATATTATTACACTCACGAGCTGAAAAGGCCACTGAAAAAGCAACCAGTACTGTTTTTCTTTTTTAAATGACCAGTGCCAAGATACTTATTTAACCAAGATATAATAAATAAATAAATTTTTTTAAAAGGCATGGTACTTTCACCATGGATATCTTCATAATTCAGTTTTCCCTGATATAAACTATGCTTCGTGTAACCAGACTTTCGTTACTAATAGAAACTAAGAACATATATGGAAGGCAGTGTTACCAAAACTTGAAAGTAAATTAGAGCCAATTTTGGGATTAATTTATAAAGGCAATATGACATGCCTTCTTGTTTGCAGCTCTAGTGTCAAAATAAAGAGCAAGAACAATTTACAGTTTGCTTCTTATATAAAAATATACATTTAAACTTGAATTATTTTGCAGCTATATTCAAGAGATTGGCTGAAGAGAGATGAACACAGAGAGGGATGCTCTGTCTTCAGGGTGGTTTGCCATTTCCCTTTTTAGGAGCCAAAAGTTCCTTTTCAGTTGGTGTCTGACAGCTTTGCAGAATTCCTGAGTGAAGATGGGAGGAAGGCACATTCCCCTCTACACACATCCCTCTGCTCTACAGGAAATAAACTGGAGGCAGCCCTGGCAAGGCTGGAGATGCCTCCATAACGGGACTCTCAAAACCAGCAACCCAGTGCCTTGAAGAAGTATATACATTAATCTCTTTCCTTCTAAATTCCTAGGCCTACATTCTAAATATTTACCCTAGCAAGAATTACCCAGCCCGTGGATTCCAGCTGCAATCAGCATCCTGCCTGCCTCTGCTTGGATGGGCTGGAGGCCTTTCCAAAGGCTCCTGGGTGCCCAAAAGCATCAGCCCTGCGTTCCTCCAAAACAGCTTCTTATCACAGAAACACAAAAGGTCACAGCAACAGTCTGAAGCCTCTCTCAGCAAAGGGAATAAATGTGCAAACAAAGCCATTAGCAGTTTCCAAAATAAACCCCTATTCTCAGTCGCCAGGAGTGCAGAGTGCCACATATGCACTGCACAGAAATGCCTGCTCACGTAGCAGCTGTGGGGAGCTGGGAGCCAAAGCAAAGCTCTCCCTCCCTCTGACCACAGAAATGCCACCTTAATTAATTATTTTGATTCCCTAAGCTTAATAGTATTAAAGATAAGCACAGGGAGATCAAGAGAAGGGTTTTCACCTGCTGGCCCATTTTATTGCCCTCTCCCATTAATACCCACATACAACAGGTGTCACTTTAAAAAAAAAAAAAAAAAATTAAAAAAGCTGTCCTGGAAGTCATACGCAGAAATTACCAGGGAGCCATCTGTGCCACAAAACTTTCAGCAGAGACACAGCAGCCAGAAAAAAAGAGAATCAACAGCAATAAAAGCAAACATTCCAAGGTAAGAAATGTTTGGGTCAGCACTAATAAAGATTTTTCCTGGTTATTATTTTCCTTATCAGGCTGGCTGGGATAATTCACCTTTCTTGCACTCCCCCAGGGCAGGCGACCCTCTCTCCCCTCTGGCATCCCTGTGGAACTCACTCTCGCTGCCCGGGAACGTCTCATTTATCTATCGCCTCTCCCAAAGTTTGTTTTCCTGCTGCTATGGTTCTCCCGTTGCTGGAATAAACACGAGCAGAAGTCTCCTGCATGACTCAGGCTCCATTTGCTTTGGTGGGAACTCCTCAGCACATCTGGGAGACCCAAACCAGGCCCTTCAAACCCCAATCTTCTCAAACCTGGCCTTGCGCTCTCCCTAGAAATTTCCCATGGATTTTGTACCATCAAACCAAAGCACACCGTGTCTCCCACTTTATTTCTTACCTTCAGATTACAGAGCACAAAAGGCATCTTCTGGTTTAAAAAACTCCTGCTATCTTCTTGTCAGAAACAACTAAATAAATCTGTGTAAGGTCCAGTTTGAAACGAGCGTTCAAAAAGCTGAGGGGGAATTAAATAATTGATAGTGGCAGGTATTAATGGGGCAAACAAATTCAGAGAGGCTGCAATTATACCCAGGTTGTACTTGTTTGAAATGTTAACTGTTTGATGAGACTTAACACCCGGCTAATGAGCTTTTAAAAGTAATTCCCACGTGCAGCCACCTTCCTTTGCTCACAGAAGGGAAGCAGAGTGTCTGGCAATTGCCATGGCCATCAATCCAGGAGCAGCAGCTAATCCTATTTTATTACCATCATTAGCCAAGTACATGGACCATCCACAGAGCAGCTGCCTGCTCTTCTCTCCTTTCCTGCTCTCCAGCCTCTGCATCTCCGCACACAAGGAATTGCTGCCAGTCCACCCGGGTCACTGCTTTTCTCTGTTATCCATCCCACAGGAATGGCGTTCCTGCCTGCCTCCTGCTCCTGCACTTACCCCTGGAGCTCCAGGAGGGGCTTCCCCAAAGCTCATTTAGTGCTGAAAACCAAACTCCCTTTCCTGAGGCTGGATGTGGCTGCTGTTCCCCAAAACGGGTTCCTCTGTATCCAGCAGCTCCTCAGCCGCCCTCGCTACTGCTCTTACACTTTGACCTCTCCCAAATTCTCTGTGAAGATACCATTAAACTTGCTCTAAAAGGGTCTAAAATCAAAAAGTGTGTATGAAAAAATCCTTACAAATTTTAAAATACAAAAGACTAATAGAACCAAGAAGAGAGCATGTACAGATTCTGCACTCAGGGGGAGCCCGTGGAGATTTGCAACACCTGAGAGGTGAAAATGTGCAAAGACCTACGCCAGGAAGCAAAACTGGGGAGAGTAATCCATGAACATTCAGTTTAGGTTATTTAAGGGAGAGATGAGGTGAATAAATGAAAACCATCATTAGAGTCTTGTATGAAACTGTTTGCAGATTTTATTTATTTAACTTCGGCTGGTCCTTGGACATCTTTTTTTTTTCCAAAAGGCATGTGTCTCTTCATTAAAAAAAGGTGGCTAAAGAATATTCTTCAGTACTAGAGTTATTTTACCAGCATGGCAAGGAGGAGGCAGGCTTCCTTCCAGCATGCAGAAAGAAACAAAGACCAAGCTCACACCTGCGTCTCATGCCAAAGTAAGTAAACAAATGCACTGTGAGTTATGGGACCTTCATTCTCTCAGCTGCATTTGCTTGTTTGCTTGCCCAGCTCCATTTCTTCATGGCAACAGGCCATTTAAAAAAAAAAAATTCTTTATCTGCTACTATTTACATGAAGATTTGGGTTTTACAAAGTGTGTCACGGAGAGCACAAACCGACATCTTCAAGCCCAGGTGCCTAATCCTGGGTTTCTCACTGTGCGCTGTGCAGAGCTACCCAGTTCCTCAGAGTATGAATCCTCAACAAACCATTTTGTTCCTCGGGTGTGAGTTACCTTTCCTCCCTTCTGAATTCTTTAGGCCAGACATCCAGTTTTGGATCCTTTCAAAGCCTGCCCAAGGTGAGCCACCCTGAAAATTTCCGGGTGTATTGATCCCTGGGCAATTGCCAGTTATCAGTTGACAATGATGCTGCTGTGGCAGGAATTCCACCATCCTGTTTCTGCCTGGTAACCAGGAATATCACCAGATGAAAGGAGTAGAGTGCTCTTCCGCCAGACTCCGGAGGACAGAAAAAGGGAACGGAGCAGAAAATGTCATAAAATAACCTTACCAACGTCATAGCTGGCTGAAAGCACTTTCTTTCTGCATTCTTCACCCGGCATCAAATGACAAAACCAATAACGTTATCATGTGCCAGCCTGCACAAGCCAAGCCTTGCTAATCTCTCCTCACTCGTTCTCCCTGCGCTGTGCCGCCGTACGCCGTCCCAAAGAGCTGAATCGTCCCTTTGTCATTTCAGGTACAGTCACCAGCCCTGGTACAACCCCACTCCCCCTCCCCAGAGTCCCCATTGTGCCTGCTTGTTTACTGTGGGGGCATTCGCTGTGGGACAGCTGATGACTTGTGGCACTGGGCATTGTCCTGCTGCCCAGCATCCTCAGCAGGACACCAAACAAAGCTCGCCAGTGTCTCTTTGTGCACCAGCATCTCGGATGAGGAGGGACAAGATAAAGGAGGTTGCTGAAGCTGGGGCTTATCTTGCATTTCCTTAATGGTATTGTGACCCCAGAGAGGAAAGCGCTGTCACAGTGCAAGAAACTCAGCTGCCTGCACCCTGCACTCCCCCAGCCATGAGAGATAAAGTGATGCTGAGCCAACCAACAGCTCTGTGCTCTGTTTGCAATATATATTCTCATGTCACGCCATGTGATTCAGTGGTCCCAAGCCAAAACCCTAATTCAAAACAACCAGCGGGTGAGGGGGGGATCGAATTAAAACAGAGTTGTGGGAAGAGTTTTCAGACACTCAGCAGTGGCCTCGATGCTTGTTGAGCCCCAGTTTCACCACGAGGGTCTGTGATAAGGGACCAAGCACTTTGGAAAGGTCCAACCCACTTTCCTGCTTGTGGAAAGGTTTTCTGCAGCATTTATTGTGCTCTGTGTAGAGAGGAGGAGACTGAAGAGCAAGGGAGAGCCAGAGTATATGGGGCTGTCAAGGAATGGGAGAAAGCAAAAGCAAATGAACAAACTGCTGCACTCGTTTTGGTTGCATGAGACAAGCTCACAGACAGAAAACCACAGGCATAGCCCTGGGGAGCAGCAGAACAGAACTCACCGTGGCAGAGCAGGAGAAAGACAGTATTAGGCAGGAGGGAAGAAACTGAGAGATGAAAAGGTTGAAGAACTGGGTCATTCCATCAGTAAGGCAAATCCTTACCTTGAATTAACTGTATTTATGCAGTCTGTAACAGTTTGTAATTATGTTTTGTAATTGTTTTATTGCTTAAGGGAGCTATGATTGAAAAGCACGTAAGAGTGGCTGAATCAGATCCATCCCACTTCCCACAGGACCAGCAGTGGATGCCTGGTCCTCCCAGCCCCTACCATCTGCCCAGGAGCTTTCTCAGCAGTTTTTTTCACCTGAGTCATTGCATTTCATAACAGGGGATGAATCCAGCTTTCATTCATTTTCTTAGTTAATTTTAAAAAATAATTTCTATTTCTGTCCTTCACAATATCCTGTGGCAATGAGTCCCACCATTAATTTTGCGGTAGGCAAAAATATTTTTTCCTTTACTTGTCTTACCCGCTGCTTGATCTTTTTACTACTTATGTTTGTTTTTATTATAACAGTCAATAACTGTGCCCTAATTGCATCTGCCTCATGGAGCTGATCAGGTTTTCCTCTCTCCTCCAAATCAGTAGGAGGATTGTTCAGCAAATAGCTTTGGAGAGAGGATATTTCCTCAAGGAGTAGGCAGCGAGGAAGAAAGCAGAAAAAAAGAGACATTAAGAGTAACATAACAGAAAGAGCAAGGCTGTGGGAATTGAAAAGGTGTGAGGCACGGCTTGGGGTTGACTGATTGATGTGAGGTCTTAAAGCAAAGCCCAGAACACGATGAGTTTCATTTTCATAAAAACACTGCAGTCATTATGTGTGGCCAGAAGGCTGCACGGCACTAAATATTGCTGATGTTTAAGAGCTTCTTTTTAAGAGCTCGGACCTTAAAATATCACGTGTGGGCACCAGCGAGCAGTTATTTGTGGTGAGTGGTTACCAACGGACAGAGAGCCCAGCTGCCATAAACATTGCAACTTTATTTTCTGCCTTTGTGCTGCTATTCCCCAAAACGTGCCAAATAAAACACGTCCTTCCAAACAGACCCGCTATTATTTTATGGTCTCGCCACGCTGGGTTAGAAATTGCAGTGTCATGAAAACATCCTTTAAATAAATAATAAAACATGATACTCCTAAGGCAGGGTCTTTCATCTTGAAGGAGCCTGCACAGCCTCACAAACCCCCCGCCACATCCACTGCTGGGACAGGTAACAGCCTTCAGCAATGCTGCTCAGCGGTTCAGGCCAGAAAATGTGGAATAAATATTATATGGCATTTAACAAGGCCTTTTCCAACCTAAATGATTCTGTGAAATACAAATTCCACTCCATTTCCATGCTCTTCGTTCATCTGCAAAAAGGAAGTTTTCCCTGTGAGCACAGCAGTAGCCCGTGAGAATACGCAATGTGCCTTCTGCACCATGGTTTGCTTATCACCCTCGGTGTGTTTTTGGAGGAGTAAAATTTCTGACCCAGAGGTTTTAAAATCTAAAGTTAATGAAAACAAAAGGATGGAAAGAAGAAAATTAATCTCAAGACACAGAAAGAAGCGTGTGCTTTTGTCAAATGTACACGTGCTGCAGGCTCCAGAATGAAGGGCAAGGTGGAGAGGAGAACCAGAAGCACACCAAAAAGGGTTCATGATAAGAGATTTACAGAGCTTTTCTGGGGGAGGAAAAAGACTTTGCCTGACACATTCAAGTGAGTCAGGAAACCAAAAAATCAAGTTCAGTGCCCAGTTATATTTTAAAAAAAATCTAGATTTTTAGACTGGACGTAGCATTACTCACGATCTAGACTGAGAAATGCCATTGAGAGCACAGCCCCAGAACAAAATGCATCTCCCCTCCTGTTCCTGACTGTAAGTGATGCTTTCCTGGCGTGGGCTGGCTTCTCTGGGGAAGTGTCCAGCCACCAGCCATGGTTGGTGTGTTTGGGCATTGGGATCACTCCCAGACAGCCTTCACTTCCAGCTGGATTCAGTCACATCGCTGAGATCACAGTGCCACAGGGGAGGGGACAGCACATCCAAAGCCTGATGAAGCATCTTCTGTGCAGAGACTTGAGTTTTTTCTTGATAAAATCATACAGCACTTGTGAGAATCACGTACTTCAAAGTCCAATCAGTTTGCTCCATTGCACTTCATTCTGTGAGTTAAATCCATCATTCTGTGAACAAAGTAGTTTAAATATGATGGGATCCAGCAGTAAACACAAATTTCAGTGATTACTTCAAGGACTGTCCCAGCAAAAATATTTCTTCTCCTGCCATACTTATTACATACACTTAGGAAAGAAATGAAAAAAAACCCCACATATTCCTTTTTTTTTTCCATTTTACTTCCCTGACTTTTTCCTTCAAATGCGCAGCACATTTCAGGTAAGGCAGCAGACCAGGGCATCGTTTTCCCCATTGTTATGCAGAGAACAGAGGCTGCAGTCTTAAAATTTATCTGGTTTTTTTTTTCACCAGTGACAACAAGAACAAGCAGACCGTGCCATAAAGCTCCTCCATACCCTCTTCCAAATTCTGCTGCAGCACAAATGCCAGTAAAAATAACAGTTTTCTGCTGGGCTGTGTGGAGCAATGTTCCCCTGGAAGCGATGTGGAGGCTCTGGCTGCCCACAAGCACAGCCCCGAGCCACGAATGCTGCATGTGCTGCATACAAAATTCTCCTGAAGTTTGGATTTGGAAAATAAAATAAGTACGTTTTAAAGTGTTTCCACTAACTGAAGTCTCATTTTTGGAAGTGTGTTAGTTTGGGGGTTTTGTGTGATGATGATAACAACAATAATAGTAATAATAATTTCATTTGGAGCAACATGTCAGAGGACTTATCCTAGGAAAGCAGCCTATGATAAATGGGAACGCCCCAGGGAGCACTTAGAGGTCCCAAATGAATGACCAGGAGATAAAGGAGGACAGGAATCTGCTTACCCAGGATGTGTGCAGAGGACCCAAGGCCTTTTAATGCTCTGCTCATAACTAGTGGTGGGAAAAGCTAAACACATCCAGACCTTTAATTACCTAACTGTTCTCTTGGATCAGGCAGGCAGCAAGCAAGAGGTGGTGTTGGTGCTGCAGCCGATGAGATCTGCAGGTCCCAGCTCACATCTGATTACGGGTCCAAATCTGTGGGTGCAAAATTAAAGGCTGAATTCCAACCAACTTTTAAAAGTTGCCTTTCAAGTGGTGAAACAAGAGCCTCCACCCATTCCCCAGCTGCCTGTGATTTATCTGGGCTGAAAGCTTGCCCAGCATCATTGGCAGGTAAAGAGGCCCTCAAGCCTGGTATTCAAGGGCTAGAGAGAGTTAAGGGTACTTTTCCACGTAAAGTGGGTTTGGGAAAGGAATGCCTTGAATTTTGATGATATTGGCCTGGTTCTCAGCTCCAGGGCGGTAATGCAAAGCAGCACTACTGCATTCCACTTGCCATGCTGAGGAGCAAGTATTAACCACAAGTGAGCAGTGAAGGCAAGTGATAAAACAGCAGGGCTGCCCTCCCCGTCCCCCCCCAAGGAGGATGAACAATGATGCAGCAAATAACAGGAAGGTTGCAACAGTCAGGCAGAAGCTGAAACATTAGGAAAAAAAATTATAAAATCACTTTTTGTTTCTAGCCTGGGAGAGTCAGACACAAGCTCTTTCCTTCACATTAGATGAGCTCTGCAGAGTCATCTCCATAGCAGATATTTTCAGTGCTGTACTCCTATCAAGCAGCTTTTCCAAAACTGGACCAGGACAATACCCACCTATCCTAATCCTGATTTTGAGCTCCTTGCAATTGGGAGCAGAAAGCAGGATGGCTCTGCACGACATTCTGAAGAGGCTGGGTACAGCTGAGGGTTGGCAGAGGAGACACAGCTTCTGGGCAGAAAGCTGTGAGGAGCTTTGCTCAGTGCTGTGCCGAGCTCAGTTTTTCCATTCAGAGGTCCAGGCCTGAACGTGGTGCCCAAATCCTCTCTCACCCTGCAGAGAGCCACATGCTTGTTTTCCTGGGAGGGAATAACACCAGGGGCTCTGGGATGACAATGGTTCCTTAACTCAGCAGCTCAGGCACCATCTCACGGGCAGGGCTGGAGCTGGAGGAAGGTAGAAGCTCTCTCTAATCAACTCCAAGGCCACATCCCAGGTTTGAAAACATAAGTAAGACCTAGAGGGAAGCCTGTCCCAGTCCCACACAATTTCCTCGTGACTCTCAGCAGTTCTGCTGCTCCGCTCCTCTCCTCTGCTGGTGCTTGTGCTGCACGAGTGCTGCCAGCTTGTTCACCACGTCAGGGGAAAGCAAACCAGATCAAACCACTCATTCTGCCAAGAGGAGAGGAAACGTCTCTCATCGCTGTGCCAGCATCCAGCCATGCAGCTCCAGCAGACTTGTCCCTCCAGCAGCCTCCAGTGCAGCAAATCCAGCTCTGCTGCATCCCTGTGACCTGGCTGCACTCCATGGGAATACGGCTCCTGCCCTGCTTGCTCTCCCAAGGGGATTAGGAGCACCTGATAGATGGAAGTCCCTGCAGCCATGTAGGGGACACTGTCCTTTTCATGGTCTGCTCCATGACTGAGGACTGTCTGAAAATCCTGAGGTAGCATTTGGCTCCAGAGCCTTGAAACAGAGCAACAAAAGCTGAGTGCCACAGACCCAGCACAGCCAGGAAACGCCTTATGTTTGGGGAGCAAAGGACTGGCCCGTTCACTGCCTTCCTTGTGGAGAGATCCACCTGCTCACCCTAAAAATGCTCTTCAACCCTCTGACATCACCAGTGAAGCCCTTATATAATCATAGAACCATGGAGTGCTTTGGATTGGCAGGGAACTTTAAGCCCATCCAGGTACAGACCCCTACCATGGGCAGTTATTTTGGTCTCCAGGTGATGAACACCAGGAGAATAGACTTTTCCCTTTTCCCTTTCTCCTGTTGACATCACCACTTCAGACAAAGGCAATGGCCTTTTTTGATAATATTATTCTCTTGTATCAATGCTCCTTCAGTTTTCCAGGTAGAGAGCTATCCTGGGCTGCCAGCAGGCAGGCTGGGAATGCATCAGCAGAGCTGAAAAGGAGAAGGTGATGACTGAGGCTGTGGGGCAAGAACCACGTCAGGACAGGAACCAGGAGGAGGAGGGTTCCCTCTGAGTCACTGCTTCCACCTGGCAGGATGGATTTATCCCCAAACCAGGCTCCAGAGACAACGCTGCAGCCCAACACAACCTCTCCTCCTCCTGTGCCACGCCCTCGCTGGACCTGTGCCACGCTCACCTGGTCACGTCTGCTTTGCTTGTAGCCCAAAGGGAAGGAGGTGTCCTGGTGGCCACATTGGGGTGGCACTGAGCTGGCCTGTGGCTGATGATTTCACTGGCCATTTCCTTGATAGCCATTATGACTTGGATGACATTTCTCATTTCAAATCCTACTTTTAATTGCATTTAATGACAGGTTTCTTTTTTCTCCCTGCTTTCTGCCTGCTTACTCACGATGCGTTAAAGAGCCAAATTCCAAAATTAACTCCAGTTTCCAAATTGCCTTTCACACTTGCTGTTAATACCATTAGTACTTTACGTTATTCCCATAGATACATGACCAGGCAAACATACCGAGTCCCTGCCCTACAGAAATTTTGGTAGAGACTTGAGATGTGACAAGGAACAAGCCCCGACAGCGCGGGGGCTGGAGTGAATGAGGTAATGAGTCTGCAGGCACGTGCGCAGCTCGGTGGATTTCTGCTGAGAGATTAAATACATTTTTTTGTTGTTGTTTATTTAATTATTAAACTCAGAAGAATTTCTATCAATCCTCACGGGGTCTGGAACCACGGTTTTGGTTCAGGTCTGTTGCCTGTGTCTAAATTAAAAATGGAAAACAGATGGTGGGTTATTAGATGGCTGCAGCAGAAGCCGACAATCTGTTCTGTCCCCGCGTCGGCAGGGGAGTGAGTGCTACAATATGTGGAATCCATCCCTCGCTGTGTGTCACAGGTGTTGATCCAGGGGCTCTGCACAGAAAGGAGCAGCCAGACTCATGTCCTCCAGCCAGACTTGCTCTGAAGGTTACTTACAAAGGAAAAGAAAATCAAAGGGTTCAGTTCGTGTCCATCCTGAAGCTTCACCAAACTTAAAACCCCTCACTGCAGCCAGAATCAAAACCTGCTCTGTCTGTAGGAAATGGAAGTTGAGCTATTTAATGTTTAAAAGTCCAATATATTAAAATATTATCAAATCCTCTGTTTTGCTGTAACTCTGTTATCAACAGAACTGAAGAGAAGGCTGATGATAAAAGACAGGCTGAATGAAGAAATCAGTCTTTCAAGGAGCAACAAATAAATCAGGTTAACACCCAAGGAAGGGCAGTATTAGACAATGCTTGTGAGAGGAGGTGGATACCACTTAGGTGTGCTTCTGCAGTGAAGGACAAGGAAAGGCTGAGCTACAAGGTTTTTTTACATGGATATGCAGTATCTCCTTAAACAGCTTAGGGAACAAAATATGGTGCCAAAATGATTTGTGAAATCATCCAGGTCACAGAAAATCAATATTGCACGCTTCTGTTAAATACATGCTGTACACACGACTCACCTTGGCAGCGTCCATGCCTTGGGCTCCCTTTCAGCCCAATCACTCTTTTTTGCAATCTCCATATCCCAAGTTCTCACGTTGAGCATTTGACAAGTGCTTTAGATGTGACATAAATCCCTACCCAGCACTGCATGGACAGCAATCCTTCAGGAAACCTCCCCCAACCTGTCCCAACCTCACCCAACCAGGCAGGAGCATTTTCTGGGCCAAGTAGAAGCAACTACAAACCCTCAGGACGACATCATCCGTTTGGTGTTATTTATCAGAAGACCTTTGGAACAAGGGAAAGGAATCACCACGCTGGTGAGGGGCTGGTAAAACTGAAGTTCAGAATTCATCTCTACCCCACTGAGACACTGCACAAGGCATTTCATTCTGCTTTTCAGGTCTTCTCTGTAGAAGAGGAGCAGTGGGATCCTTCGTCCCAAACGGAGGGAGATGCCCCAGCCCAGAACATCACGATGCTGCGCAAATGGGGACAGGGATTGCTACTGAGAAGTGCTTTAAGGCACAAAGTTCAGTGAAGTTGAAGTCCTTTAAAGCTTTCTTAGCAACTGAAGGCTCGAACACACTGAAGGCTTGAGGAAATTGAATGCAATATTTTCTAGAGAGGGGTAGGACGGTTTCTTGCCCGTTGCCCTCATCAGGGTAGTGGCTGAACCACGAATGCTGCAGAGCAGCAAAAGCTGCACATCCCTGTTCGCTGCAGTGTGGAATTAAAAGACATTTCTTGCACTTGGGGAATCATGAACTTCAGCAGGCACTCCCTGCACTCTCAGCCTGCTGAATACCTGCCAAGAAAAAAAACCTGTCATTTCTGTAACAGCATGCATCTTTTGTTTGCCATGGTATTTTTCAGGGGGAACATTGAATCTCCTTTAGCAAAAAATTAACATCTGGAGATTCTCAGTTTTGAAAGAGCAGGTGATGTGTTTGGCAAAGACAAACCCATGACAAAGAATTTAATAAAAGAGGGAGACAGGATGGCTCATGGGACCATTACTTTAAACTTCCAACTGCAGTGTGAAATGGTACTTACCAATAGTAAATGGTGGAGTACAGATAAATGTTAATAACCTCTGCATCACACCACTGTCTTCCTATTTACATATATATTAAAATGACCACAGCTTTCCTGTTTGTGCTTCCTTGCTGGAAACATTCCGAGGAAACAAGATTATTAATGGAAAATTCATAAAACCAAAGAATCACAAGGAAATATTGGAGGGGATTTTTAAAATGTGAATTCCTGATTTGCAACCATTGCCATTTTCTCAGGAAATCTGCTCCCAAGAGTTGCCTTTGTGACGAGTGCTGGGTGTTCACACAAATACAGGATATATTCACAGTGATCCATTGCCTGGCAGCACACAGGAGCCTGTAGGGAAGGGGAGTTTCAAAGTACAAGATAGTTATTATAAATAAATAGCCAGCCAGTCTGGGAATTTCTTTTCCTTAATATATTCTTGCAAAAGTTATGACATATTTCATTTGCCTGTAGATAACATACGTAGCAAATGAAAATTTCAGTTTTGAATTTCTGTTTTGTACTTGCTCTGGACAACTCAGTACCTTGGCCTTTTTAACCACAGATTGTCTGGGACAGCCCAAGAATCAGATCAGGCTGGAATGTGTGAAATCAGCTCACATTCACCCGTTTTCCTGTGTTCTTCTGACAGGACACTGCTCCAGTGGCCACCCCGCAAAGAAGCTGCTCATTGTCAGGGGCCATCGCAGCAGAATCACACACTTGCTGTTCGAAGGACAGGTGAAAGCACAGAAGTCAAAGGAAAAGGTGAAAACTCCATTTTCTCTCTCCCCTTTAACTGGTTTCAGGGACGAACAAATTAACTTGGGCTACAAAATTGCTCCTAAGCCTTGAAGACCATAGGGAAAGAGAAGGAACATGTTCTGTCATCTGAAAAACCAAATTAAGTGAAATGCTAAAACCACAAGATTTGTTTACTACAGGAAGCACTTACATTTCCAGACCTGCGAGCAGTTTCTTCACAACCCTGATTAAAATTACTCATCAAAACATTACACAGAATTAACTTCATTTCATATGGCAAACAATTATGCAGCTCGGGCGGAGTGGAAAATATCCAGCATGTTATTAGTTGTGTTTAGCAGAGGCATGTGGTAAAATGTCTCCATTTTCCTGTCTCAGAGCTGTGTGCCAATGTAGACTTTTACCAAGAAAAGCAAAGGTGAGTGGGGATGAATAGGAGCTGGAAAAGCTCAGACTTAAAACAGCAATGCAGGAACGAACAGCAGCAAAACAAAGAGTTCTTCAAAGATGAGTTTTGCTCCTTGTTCTTCCTATAAACCCATTTCAGAACCAAACCAGACAGAGAAAACAGATTGTGTAGAGCATGACACAAATAATTTATTACAGGACAAACTGCTCTTTTATCAACAACTCTCTGGGATGTTGCAGAGCTGGGACAGGGTTTAGATGAACCCTTCATCCCCATGCGATGATGTGCTAGCATGTGACAGCCACATTTGAAAGAAAAAGCACATTTTTTGACTTTGATTAAGCTGATTAATGCATCCTCCTCTAGCACCTTTTCTGTGCTTAGCAGAGTCTGAGGATGAGATTCCTTAGGATGCCTTTTAGTGGTGCTAAAGAAAGCTTGACAGGCAGCTCATTTAGGAAAGAGAAACACAGAAAATAGATCCAGCGCAAACTCAGCCATGGCTGGGACCTGAGTGTTCTGGTGCTGCTTGTTTTAGCAGCACAACTTGGACTAGGGCACTCTTTTTCAAGTAACTATTGAAATAGGGCACTATTTTCCTAATCCAGAGTGGATTAACATTTCACCTAAGGCATAAAGGCTTATTGTCATAAATCCATCACAAAATTACAGCAATTATAAATGAGAAATGCGCTTCAAGAAAATTAACCTACTTGGGGAGGGGGTAATATTTACTAGGGCACACAGCTGAAAAAACCTCATGCTGACAAAGCATGTTAAAGATTTCATGTAGAACTCTTATCATAGCCAGCTCGTGTTTGCACAGCCTTTCAGTCAAATGGGTTTTACTAAAGGATATTTGAACAAGAAAAGAACCCTTGAATCAGGCAGACACCACGGATGAAAGACTCACAATTTTGACAAAGCTCATACAACGCAGGCTTAAAACAAAAGCATGAAACTCCTCCAGCTTTATAGCCAATTTTATTCCTTTCATAGCACTGGCTTTCAAATACTTTGTGAAAAAATGTTGTCATAACAATAAAGCGTGAATAGGCAAATCCATGTATTCCCAGTTGTTGTCCCAAGCAAACAAGAAAAACATTTCACACTTCACGATTAATACAATGTCCCTTTGTCCAAACACATGAAAGAGCTATTTAAAACAAATAAATAAAGAGATAGCTACATTTTCATGGAAGTCTGGAATTTTTAAAAATATTCAATGTATTTTCACATTTTGTTTTGCAGTTGAATCCTTTCCACCAGCTCCAACCACACAATACCACCAGAAAATGCCAGAAGAGCTATAGAAGGGCAATATGTGGTGTGCTGCAGTTGCCTGTCATCAACTGAGAATATATTAAGGTAATTAAAAACCCTGCTAGGAAACCCTGGGGCCTCTGCCCTCGAGTGGTGAAGCCCAGAGCCAATGCATTGACAGAAATAAAATACAGAATTTGCCCCAGGATGTCAATCTGTAAATAGTTATTGATATGTGGCTTTACTGACAAACTGGTTCAGACAGGAACAGCTTCAGTCTCATCCGGCTGAGCATTCCTGGTGTATCCACCACCACAGCACCACCCTAAGCAACACTAAAAAAGGGAATTTGTGACCTCAGCTGGGTCTTTGGAAGATCAAGGCCCACGTGGTGACAGCATTTCAGGCTGTGACCACCTGAGATGCCGCTTGGTGTGATACTGAAGGCTCAGTGGAGGGGGTGGGAGCTGTGCTGGCTGAGGCTGGTGATGCTCAAAGGCTCTGCTGCAATCTCTGCTCTTGGCTGAGGCAGAGATGGGCTCATCCCGTGGCACTGGTGTGGGTTTTCCCTGGACACCACCTGGGGATGCAGACCAAGCAGATCCCTCCTCTGGGGGAGCGTGGGTTTGGTGGTGGGGATAGGAACAGTCACGGGGTCAGTACCCCGGAAAATGCAGCTCCTCTGTCCCAGGAGCAGCTGAAGACCTGTCAGCAGCAGCTTGGAAAGCTGAAAATCCCAGTGCCAACAAGGACAGACAGAGCTTGACTGCTTTCACAGGTGTTAGGCTTTTCTTCTTTCCACAGCCATTTAAATACAAGTTTTACTGTTCCGTTAATAAATACACATTGTTCTTTTGTTATTACACTGTAGCTAAACCAAACATTGGAAGGTGGATTAAAAGAAAGGGATTCTGCGTTTTTCTCCTACCTCTCCCTTTCCTTTGTGTTTCTGCAAAGCCAAGAGCATTTTGTACAGTCACAGTGCAGCTCACCTGAGTCACAGCCAGTGCAGCCAGCTCTGTAAGAGCACATCTCAGTGTAGGATGGGTGTTCTTCTCTGAATGCTGTGCTGTTTCCTGATTTTTAACATTCTAAGTATTCAGATTTTCTTCCTAGGCTCACTCACAATTTTGCAATAAAATGATCTATGAGTACTGAGAAAAAACAGGCTGTTTGATTTACTCATTGTTCTCGTTATCTGCCCCTGTGGTCCTTACTTTTATGCTCTACTTTCATGCTTTATGCTGCCCAAAGTAGCCAAAAATTACTATTTTGAAACTACACAGGCAGGCGAAGATCAATATTGATAAAAGTTTAGCCTGTACCAATTCT
This sequence comes from Pardalotus punctatus, assembly GCA_013400915.1. Lineage (NCBI taxonomy): Eukaryota > Metazoa > Chordata > Aves > Passeriformes > Pardalotidae > Pardalotus > Pardalotus punctatus. The sequence goes on from VZTX01020668.1 coordinate 356,670, forward strand.
TCATTTCTCATCCACTATTTTCTTGCTCAATGCAGCCATTTTCTTCCCAGCATATTACTCTTACTTTACTATGTGGTTAATGGCACATGGAGTCTTACAAGAATCTGGACTTTTCTCCTTGTTATAACATAACATAACATAACATAACATAACATAACATAACATAACATAACATAACATAACATAACATAACATAACATAACATAAACATAGCATATAACATATAGCATAACATANTAACATGACATAATGTAATTGAACATAACATATAACATAACATAACATAAACATAGCATATAACATATAGCATAACATATAATATAACAACATAACATATAACAAACATAACATAACATAACAAACATAAACATAAAGTAACATAACATAACATAAACATAACGTAAAGTAACACAACATAACATATAACATATAGTATAACATATAATATAACAACATAACATATAACATAACATAACATAAAAATAACAAAACATAACATAACAAAACATAACATAACATACATTTAAGATCACTTAAGATTGCCCAGAGCAGCTGGGGCTGCCCCTGGATCCCTGGCAGTGTCCAAGGCCAGGCTGGACAGGGCTTGGAGCAGCCTGGGACAGTGGGAGGTGTCCCTGCCGTGGCAGGGGGTGGCACTGGATGACCTTTAAAAGGTCCCTTCCAACCCACACCATCCTGTGATTCCATGATATCATAACAGACTCCATGATAACATAGCAATGAAGCAGTGGGGCTGCAGCTTTTGGGGCCACAAGACTTTTATCAAATTCAACACAGATTTCCCCTCCACCAATTCCCAACACCGCTCCGCTTTCCCCCAGCATTCAGCTTTCCAGAGCTGGCTTAGGACAATGACAGTGGCACGGGGAGAAAGCATAAATTTAATTTGGAGTCTAGAACTAGGGCTCTGCAGGAGGAAAAGCAAATGTGAAATGGCTATGGGATCACAGGAGTGCCCAGGTGGAGGAGTTTAGGAGCTGGGATGAGCTGGCACTTTCTGCCCTGCCTGAGCCAGGTCTAAAGGCTTTCCTGAGCCTACTATTTGAGCCAGGAAGAGCATGAATTCCCAGTTCTCTCCTCCTGCCCCTCAAGGAGCTGTTTATAGGATTACAGGCGCTCTCCCCAGACCCACTATCGTGCCCTGCTGGCCGGGCTGAAGCCCCTATGTGTTAATTAAGGCTCAGCCCGGGTGAGGTGGGGCAGCCAGAGCCCCAGCACCCCAGAGCCCAGCCCCCAGAGGGGCAGCACTGAAAGCCCAGCGCTCAATGAAGACGCTGGGAGTTCCTAAGACATCTTTTGAAAGAGATTAAACAGACCCACATTGGATTAGAAAGATGATGCCTGACACATTTAGTTTCCGTTACCTTTTGTGTCCCCGCTCAGTGCACAGACCTGCACCAAACACTGCATTATGATGCAGATTTCCCTGAATCTCTCTGGGATTTCACAGAATCCGTAAGACCTTCACAGCAGGAAACTCCATTCTTACTCTCCCTGCACGTATCCTGAGTAAGCTGTGCCTAAGGGCCATCTAGAGGATGCTGAGCTACCAGAAAGCAAAGGGGTCAGGGGTTTGTGGTGAGAAAAAGAACTTTAATCTTGGGAGACAGAAAGTGGGAGTGAGCAAAAGCGCCTCAGCATTCCTCAGTTTTCCCTATTCCTCCGTCTGCTGAAGTATGTTGTGGAGTAAATTAGGAAAATTCCCAGGCTGGGTTGAGTGATTAGGAGAAGTTGTTTGTTGCCAGAGGAATCACTTCATCTAAAAGTGACAAAGAATAGATAAGACACAGCAAAATAACCCAATAAAATACTATGATGAAGTTCCACTCAGGGAAAATATTTTAATATACTTCTTTTCTGCAGTGCAAGGAAAAGAAGGCTCCAGTGATATTTCCAAGAGAAATATGTATTTAATAGCTCTCATGCACTCCCTTGAAGGAAACTGCCCAAAAATCTGAACCCTCTCTTTTAAAAACGGGGCAGGGGAAAGAAATAATCACGCAAATCATTTATCTCACATGTGCTGCGGAGAAGGAACAATTTCTGCCCTCAGCTCATGACCACAGAGTTATTTTGAGGGAGGTCTGCTATTCAAGCCATGCCGTTCTGTTATTTTTACTGGCACTGGGCAGGCAGGAGGTTGTGTGTGGAAGGGAAAGGCTTCTCTGGCTCCGCTGGAAGTGCCAGAGAGGAGCCACGGCCGCCACGCAGGCTCCAGGCTCCCACCCCGCCAGGCTGAGCTCCAGCCCTGGCCCAAGGAGCCGAGCAAACTCCATTTTCTTCAACAAATACACAAAAAATAGGAATTAAAAGTCAACCAGCTGGCTAAGCCCCCGTTTACCCCCCAGCCTCTTTGAATTTTCTGCCCCAAGCCCCCCGCCCAGAGGGAGCCCAAGGCTGGTGGCAGATGCTCCATAACTTTCCTGCTGAAGGAGCCAAAGCAAACAGGGAAGGGGGAGATTTCAGGGCCCTCCCCACCAGCGTTGCGTAACGCAAACAGAAACAGGTCTTTCTACACACCTAAAAATCTTGCTTTTCAGACTTTCTACTATTCTGTCTTGCCCTTGATTCAGTTTCACACTCCAAGAGACTCTGGCAGGCAGAAATGTTAGCTTAGCTGTCATACCCTGTAGGAAAAAGAAAAAAAAAGGCAGAGTAGTTCATTTTCCCTACTCAAGACAGAGAGACTTTGCCATAGACAAAGCTTTAAAAATAAAGGAGTGGACAAAGCTTTATTCATGTACTCATAGTTATTCACTACCATTACTTGAATTCAATAAGTAGAGAAGTTCATTTTTTAGAGCAAACCCTTCAAAGCCTAGGCAAAATCTGTCAGGACAAAAGAATCACAGATTTCAGTAGCTCTGTAAAGGACTCCCATAGAATCTTCATTTATTGATCCTTTTGTACTCCTTCATACACCCATTCTGTATTCCTCCTTGGCTACTTGGCTTTGGAGGCCCCTGATCTACTGAAACCTCAAATAAAACAAACAGAATTTAGGTGAAGTCTACAAGATAAATATAAATCTCTTAGATCAGGCTGGCTTTGCATGCTGAGAAACAAAACATGCTGTGTCTCATACTGCTTGGCTGCCCTTAACAGGATGCTGATAAATATAGAGAGATGGGAGGCAGAGAATGGAAGGTGTTTCTGCTGAGCCAAAGAGGGACCAGAGGTCAGAACCCATCCATTACTGCACCTACACCCTCATGGTCATGACCATTCCTGGCAGGAGATTTGGCACTGCAGTTGGTTACGCTGCCTTCCCGTGCCCTCGAGAAGCTCATGAAGTTTTCTGGATAAAAAAGCATCATGCATTCACTTTATAATTGATACCAATATAGGTGCTGCGCAAAGGTTTTCCTTTGATGTGTGTTTTTTTCTGGGTGACTGATCTTTGTGAATAACTCTGGAGCAACGTTGCCCTCCAAATTCGGATTTCAGTGTTTTTAAGCTATATAGTACATTGCAAATTAAGCCGGTGGAATTCACAAGGGGCTTACAGGAGGTGTCAAAAGCAGAGCTATTGTATCTGGGTTGATTTATGACCATCTTTAAGGCTCCACCTTGGCTGCACTTGGCTCAGGGAAACCTTCTATAGCAGGGAATCAGACAAGGATGTGAGCAGAAACCAAAAAAAAACAAGGGTTGAGACCTAACCTCATTTGATAGGTTTTACTCCCCACAAAATCAAATAACATAATGTGCATATGTGGAGGCTCATTTTACCTGTAATTGCTTTGCAGGTACAGCAACACCTCTGGGACGGATAGCGAGCAGAAAGCTTTTGAGGAAAAAAAATCTCACACAACGCAGACACTGCCAAAAGACACAAGAATTGGTATTTCATCCCCTCCAAGTGCTCAGCAGGATGGATTGACAGATTATCTATATGAACACAGCACCTGAACCATAAGTCACTTTTTCCATCCATATCTGCAAGACTTTTCCAAGGGAAATACAAGCAAACCTGCGACCTGCATGAAGGACCACTTGGCAAACCAGAAACGGAGGGCAGAGGACTCAGTAAGTGAATCCTAATTCCCTGTGAAAGCCAACACCACATCTCCCTTCCTACGTTCAATTGAGTCGAGGAAACTTTGTTTTCCATGAGAGGTTTCACGCTGATTCCCTACGGAAGACTCCGTGTTTTGAGGGCTCCGGGGGTGCCCTGGCAGCCTGGGCTGCAGGGCACTGTGGAGCTGTGCCAGGAGAGCAGAAGAGAGAGGGGAACACCAACAATGCCTTCCTGGGAGAAAGGCCAAGACTGATTCCTTCCCCTGGCCAAAAGGCAGGAAGAAATCTCGCTGTTACCCGAGCGGGCAGCTCGTGGGGACGTGGCACTGCTGCCCGTGGAGGGCACCACATCAGGAGGCCACAGCGTGCAGCACCAATTCCAGCTTGCTCAGTGATGCACACAAGTACTGGTCAATTCAGAGAGTTTACTATTTTCTCTTAAAAATCTCACTGACATCCATCTGAACCCTATTTGAATTTTTAAATCCAGGCAACGTAGCAGGAGAACAAAGGGAACCTTCACGGGCCAAGTACTGGGCGAACTCTCCCAGATCAATGGCTCAAGGAAGAATTTAATTCCCTTTCTCTGATTATAACCCCACAGAAGACACGTATAGGGGCTCAAATTGGAGGGAAATATTGCACTATCCATGCGTTTTCAAGGGACATTTTTTCACTGCCATGCTGTTCCTTTAAGGCACCGTGGATGAAAGAAACACAAAGAAAGCTTTAGTCCAAATGGACTCTCGAGTTCACAGAATATGTCATATGTACATTACTATTTTAAGGGTTCTTTTTTTTCTTAAATAAATTGCCCTGTGGGAAAAGCTGGCTGCAAGTCAACACCACAGAAACCTAATTTTAACTCCAATGAATACAACTATTTACAAGGCCCCCTTTCTGCAAAGGAAAAGCCCTGCCATTGCTGGCAGTTTTGATGTGATATGAACACATATTTCTGAGACATTCAAATGGACTGGCTTAACAAAATACAGTTTTTTTACTCATGCATCTTTAATGTTCAAACTGTTCTTGGCAGGTCCCGGTCAGAAGCACTGTCATTCAAAAGAAGAGAATGACAGACATTAATATGGAAACATTCAAGCTTTTAACTGAGCCGGAACAATAATTATGCCATCCAGTTTTATTTTGAAGAGTGTTGACCTCAGTCTCCACAAGCAGAAAAGATCCAAAAGACAAAGATATAATGAGGTGTTTAGGGAAAGAGAAATAGAAGTTTTCTGAGCCCTGCAGAGCATCAGAACACTTGTTTGGAACTAAAAATATCATTTCAGGGGCTACCAGGGGATTCATGGCGTGACACAACAGTGAATCAAGTCTTTACTACAGGAAGCACTAAAGCTCTGAAAACACTGTGCTGACACATCAAGGAAAGAGCCATCGAGAGGGGAATTCAGCGTTGCACAACCTGCACCACGCTTTCCCCAAATATAAATAAATTATAGCAACATATGCTCCGTACGCTGCTCCCAGATGCTGGAAGTGCGAAGAACAATAACGAGGAGCAGTGCTAGCAGGGAAAATCTGTCCTGGAACACCAAATTCAGGGAGTGTGGAGGAGGAACGGCTCTTAATGAAACAGTTTGAGAGACGCCGATAGCAACAGGGAACTGGAGCTGGCATCTCCGAGTCCTCTCTGCCACGGGCAGACAATGAAACTGAGCTTTATTGCACCTATAAAAGCGTGCAAGTTTTTTCCTGAGACAATAAACAGATGGTTGTCTTGTGCTCAGAGGCAAATGGGATCAGGTTCTTTAGTGCAGCCATTGGATGATGATGATATGATGAATTATGAGGGATTTATTTGCAGGAGGGTTTGGCCAGCCAGGGTTGTATCCCAGTGAGGAACAAGCTTCTGCAGCAGGTTGTGCATCCAGCTCTCCTTCCCAACAGGAGGAGGGAGCAAAGGTAGCAAGAAAAAAAAACACAAAACACCAGAAAGATTATTTCAATTTGACTTTGATCCCCTTTCTGAAGATGATCTCCACTACATTTGCCTGTTCACACAGTCCAGCGAGGTGATATCTGAGTTTACCTCTGCAATCCAGCCCTGAATGACAGCTATTGAGTTTTTTTAGACAGTGCCAAGGGGGAAAAAAGGCTTTCTGCTAGCCTGAATTGGGCATTTGCAAACATCCTGCCACATTTGTGGCCCTAGAGACTGACAGTCACCTCACAAACCACGGGGACAAACCCACCAGGTGAACCAAATGGAATTTTCCCTCTGCTTCTGTACATTCTACTGCATATGTGTGTGTACTTACACTGATGCAACAGAAATCTCTGTCAGGATCTGAATTATATTTCCAAGTCGCAGCACACATTAATTTGTCAGGATTTGGAAGCAGGCACTCGTCTTGTCTAGACTAGACTATCGTAACTCTCTGACAAATGGCATTTTTTCCAGCTGCTTGAACAGCCTTCACAAAGTCCTGTCTCCTCGTGCTTTCCTCCATCTGAGAGAAACTTGAAAACACTTCTGTCTCCCTCCGTTTCCTTCACTTTTAATCTTTCCATTTACAGACTGACACTTAAAATTGCCACCCTAGCATATGTGTACCAGGAAATCACCAGAAGTCCTAATACAGAATATCTTTGTGTCTGGGCTTAACCTGCAGCACAGAAGCAGCAGCAATTGCCCTGAAGGGAATATTCACGCACTTAACATGATTAAGGATTTCCAGGATTGCAGCCTGAAGATGCAGCTTGTGCACAGGCTTGTTTTTTCATCCACACACCCACAAGAAATTCAGGAACTATTGCTCACAGAGGCTGTGGCAGAGCTGTTGTGGCACAGCCAGGCAGGGTGAGAAGAATCGCAGAATCAAAGAAGGGACAGAGTCAAGACTGAGCCTTACTTGAGCTGACCCAAAATTTTTGGGAGTCCCAGCCATGCCGTGGTGCAAGTTATCACTTTTTGGATCTACTCAGCTCCCCCTGCTCTTCACCAGTTCCCTGCAGAGCTGGTGGCATCCTCCAGGCAAAGCATTTCCAAGGCATCGTGGACAGGGTTGGGATGCAGGATGTGAGCAGAAGTGAATTTTCATGTCTGGAAGTCCCTCTGGAAAGGTTTCAAGTCACTGCCGTTTTTTTCCAGGCTGTCCTATCTAGGTAACCTCGAGGGAATTTGAATAATTTTCTCATCATTTACGAATTCAAATGCATTCTTTACCTTGATGTGCAGCCCCCAGTGAAATCTTCTTGGAATTCCTAATTTCCTTTGAAGACCTATCTCTATAATCAGCCTAAAAAGTTTCCTGACTCCTCCACGAGATGACAAACTTTTAAAAACAGTATTTCTGTCTGAGATCTCCATTGCAGAAAAGCTGGAAGGGAAAAAGTCTTTGCAAACACCTCAGGATCTTCCCATACCATAGGAATGCAGTCACCTTTTGTAGTTTTTTTAATTAGAAAAACCTTACCAGAGACAAACAAAACAGAGCTTCATCTTCTAGCAGGTGTGTAAAAGAAGTACAAAAGAAATCCAGGCAGAAAAGGGGGTGAAGAGGAAGAAACAATGCAGAATTCTGAGAGTTTGAATTTTCAGGGTGGATAGCACTATTGCCTTTTGATGAAAAAATCAAGATTTTTGTTGGTAAGATTGTACTCAACAGTGCTACAGTAGTTTTTCACAAAAGTTTTTCACAAAAATCCCAGTTCTTAAGGTGGTTTGGATTTGACCTGATTTCTTCATCACATAATTCTTTATTACTGGCAAACAGCAGATGCTGCAGAAGGTGGAGAGAGGAAGTATTTTTAAAGAATGGGCATCTAGAATCTTGCAAAAAACCCTGCTAAAGCACCATTAAAGCTGTAACACTGTGCAGAGCATCATAAAATGTTTTTATTTTTGAAGGGACCTTAAAGTCACTCATTTTTCTGAGGCTGGAAGGGCACCACAAGGTGCATCTGCCTTCCCTGCTGCTAAAAACCACATTCCAGGAGAGGAAAGATTCTGCAGACATTTACAGATGGAGGTGCACAGAAAAAAAAGAAAAAAAAAAGGTGCTTTAACACCTGCTTGTCTGTGCCTGTTTCTTTCTTCCCCTGGCTCCTCTGGCCTGCATTTGGCCACTTCCATTCTCCTGCGGGTGCCTGGATCTCTTGGCACGCATCCCGAGATGCGGAGGGGGACGGTAATTGGGGGATATCCCGCTTTTGATGTGCAGGGCAATTAAATCCCCCGTGAATAGGGGACAGAACGAGGCATTCGGTGTCACTTGAAAGCGGGGATGTGTGGTGCCATTTCTAGGCACCAGTGTGAAATACAGAGGGGCAGAAGGGCAGCCCCAGCCCTTTATGCCGCAGCCAGAGCCGCTCGCAGATGCCACGGCACAAGAGCCCATTCACAGGGGCGGCTGCACAATAGGTCATGAGAAAAACCTGGTGCTGCTGATTAAGTTTGCAAATACTGTATCTGCAGGGATTCGGGGACGTGGCTGTGCCAGATGAAAAGTCCCAACCGGAATTCGGAGCAGCGGCTGTTCCGCGTCGCCGTCAGGTCTGATTCGAGTATTATTTATATCCAGCAGCTCTCTCTCTCCTTTGCACGCATTGTTCTGATGGGTTTGAGCTTCCTTCTAAAGCAGCAGTTAAGAATATACCCCCAAACAATGTGTTCAATTAATTAAAAGGACACGTTCGCTCTAAATACTCACTTTTTTTCTGCGTCCAGTCTCATAAACATTTCCAGGGAGAAAACAAACTACCTGGGATTCTTTCCACCTTCCAAGCACGTAATACAAAGAATTAGGGGAACGTTAGCAAATCCTGATGTTTTCTTAAATGCCAGAGAGGTTTGCAGAATGGTGTTTAAGGCAGATGTAGGGGCAACTTCCACATCAACCAGCCAGGAGGATGGGGCTGAAAATGTGTAGGATTGTTAGCCAGTTTCCACAACTTCCAAAAGTTATTTCTCAAGCCATGTGTGATGTAGCAGCACAGGGCAGATGAGGTCTGATGTAGGAAGTTATAATATGGAAGTCAGGATTATGCTGCCCACAAAGAGCCCAAATTCAGGCTTAGGGCAAGCACAGTCTTTGGGAGGAAAAAAACCTGATTTTGGCTTTTCTGATTTGAGTCTGATTTAAAAAAAAAAAAAAAAGGAAAAGTGAAACAAAAGATATTTTAAGTGTCTGACTGATTTAGGAGTGCAAACCCCACTCATTTCCAGCCACTGCATGCTTTCCCAAATCGTACTCGGAGCCATGAGGACTGCAGGAACATGAACGTGTCTCAGTGTAAGATCAGATTCAGTCAGATCTACACAGTTCCACCTACCCAGGTACACAGAATTCGGTGAACTTGCACTACATGCCATGAAACACATGACGTTGTAGCTCTGCTTTCTAAACCATTTCTCTATCAATACCCATTCTCACTGCACGACACGTGCAGTTTCTAGTTAACCTCATTTTTTTTTTTTTTTAAAGCTGCCTCCATCTGCATTGCTGGCTTTAAAAAAGCGCTTGAATCTGTTCACAAGTCACGACAGAAAACCAGGCTGTGACTGTCACCTCATTGCAGCGAGAGCATCCTCATGGGGCAGGAGCAGAGGACTCTCAGTCCTTTGCTCCACAGCCTCCTAACTGTTAAGAGACTCGTTAAGGACATTTTTAATTGCTGGCTGTGGGACAGGATGGCTGTGAAGGGCGAGGGGAATGGAGCTGTGGGGTGGCAGAGGACACAGATCCAGCCCCTCCTGCTCTCTGAGGCTCCATCGAAACCCGGGGCAGATCCGAGGAGGAGTCACAGGTGGCTTCGAGTCAACACCAAACAAAGCTGCTTGTACAGAAAAAGCCAATTCACTTAGCAAGGGGGACAAAAAAAAAAAGTATTTGTTCAATTCTATAAGGATTCCAGAGTTTGGGCTTTTAAAGATACATTAGCACTCTTATAGGAGCAAGTGTTTACTTTTCCTGTCTCCCTCATTTTCTCCATTATTGAAGATCCCCAGAGCCTTATCTAGATCCCAGTGGGTTTATACATTAACTCTCCACATTCCATTTTAAGGCAGAGTTTCAAGAAGCCTCTCCACTCTTTCTATACCAGACCCAGCGCCATGAAGAAAAAAAAGAGTGTAACTGTGTGAAAAAAACATTGCTTCACAAAGACAACTTATTACTGCATCCTGGCCTGTGAATTCAAATAAAATCCCATGTTGCTTTTTGCTACAATAAACCACAATTCTTTATAACCTCTGGGGGAAAAGGATCACTTTCTTCGAAGCATTACTTTTCCAATGCAGCCCAGGGTTTTTTTCGGTCAAAAGCAATCAAGTACTTTCCAAAGCAGTTGCAATGCAAACTTTATGTTGGGATTGTCATTCAGGAGCAGCACAACCAAAATTAAAATCAATGCAATCAGACTACTTGATTCATATGCTATTGCATACCAGAAATGTAACATTCAATAATTCCATGTATGTCCCATGATATTCAAGTAAAGCACGTTGTCTGTGAGAACAGTGCCTAGAAAAACTCACTGTAAATCCAGTATTTGGTAACATGTTCTTCTCATTTCATATTTCCTTCCCTCCTTTAAATCATTTAGAAGTGGTTCAATATTCAATAATCAGGAAATACAGATTACAAACCCAGCTTGCTATTTTGCATAACATTTTATCCATCAATCTGTTTAAAAACAGCAGAAAAATCATTCTTTATGACCTCATTTTCTACATCCAAAGTGACAGGCTTTTTGGCCTATGCTTTACAACCTACCTAAATTTTTCCTGTCAAGCATTGCCAAGGAGGTATTCATATTTTTCCAAAAGTGCACATCTCAGGCCTCTGACTGTAAGGCTTCATGCACTGGTTAAATAAAATTAGAAACCCAGCCTAAAAGAAATCAAACATGTCACAGACATCTAGACATGATATTCCATTACAGGAATTACTTGGAAATGCTACAGTTTGATGCTATGGTTTCCTTCATTTAATTTTAAATTACCTCAAGAATGTTAACCACCTCACAGCAGTAAATCCCGAGGGTTTTCCAGAAAACCTGGGACTCTTTGTTCACGCTGATTGGGATCTCCAGGGGATTAGGGGGTCAGGGAGAATCATTCAAACCAGCCTTTGAGGATCACAATGGCTCATATTTGTCATTAACACCTCGGGTGGGAATCAGCAGTGAGGATTCATCATCAGGGGCCATCACTCAGGTGCTGTACCATCACTTTGCTCTTGAGGGAGGATACAGGTGTGGTTGTTGACCCACAGCGTCACCTGAGGGCTGCAGCCCAGCCTGCCCCTCACAAGGTGCTGCACAAACCTCTGGCAAAGCAGACTTTGCTCTTGAGGGAGGGGAACCACCTTCCATGGCCACTCGGCCACTGTGGTCAGGGAGTGGCCAAACGCATCACCTGCTGCTCGTGGTCAGTGCTGGCTGGAGCAGGACATCCCTGGGGCT